>OY978215.1:40754851-41106121 GCA_963854785.1 Vaccinium vitis-idaea
GAGATGCCCTAGTCTGCAAACTATCCACACCTATAAATACAAGACTATACCCATGAAGAAAGGTACGCTATGAAACACCTTCCATACGCATTAAAGTAATTTAAGAGTTTGAGTATGTGATATTAACTTAGGCATCGGAGGGCCTTTGCCGACGAGAGGCAAAGGTGATCTAACCCTTTTTCAGTCTTGCAGATTTGGGGTTGAATCAAGGAAGCACGAGATCCAGGCTTACGTGGATTTTATCCTCGTACAGTAGATCTTGAAGATTTGTGGTGGATTGAAGTTAAAATCACAAGGTTTGAGGTGGGGATGAAGAGAGAAGGTAGAGGGGTGATTTTAGGGTTTGTTTCGTGGTTTTAGAGTGAAGAAATGAGCCCAAGACCCTTTTTATAGAGGGCTGTGACGAGCACAAAATTTGTAGAAAAATGCAGCTGGATACCGGTATCAAGAAAAACCCATACCGGTATCTAGACTCTCTGTTGGCTCAAAATCTGCATGAAATGTAACCGAATACCGGTATCAAATAAAGGCCATACCAGTATCTAGAATTTCTGTTTCATTGGATACCGGTATAAAAAAAAAAAAAGCCATACCGGTATCTAGAGTGAAAATTTCTAAATTTTTACCACTTTCGCCAATTCACACCCCGATTACTCCCAACACTTTTTCAACATCTCTAAACACCCACACAACTTCGTAATACGTATTCCTACCATTTACTTAACTCCCGGTACACCAAGCTATACACACCCATACAATACTTAGAAAGAAACACATTTTAAAACATTAGCCAACTCATTTACATTACCTAAAATGAATAAAAGATAGAAAAGAATTTCATGAAATTCCGGGTCTTTACAATCCGGCCCACTGCAATTATTTAACATTTCTTTTCCAAATTCTTACAAGCTATATGTCACGATATAAGTGGACTCCCATCAAGCAATGTCACATTTAAATCCAAGTATACTTGAAATGGCATACGGCAAATCAATTTTTTTGGTTTTTTCCCTGTGTAAACAAAAAAATTTTAACTTAACAAGGGATCAAATCGGTGTACAGTTTTAACGCTCTTCATGTATAGTGCGGTTGTACACTATATGGAAGCCCAATTGGCCAAGCTTCCTTTGGTTTGACAAATCCATGCCTAAAACATATACATTGTCGTGTATTGTATTTTTATGGCACTATAATCTTCGGTATTTATTTTTGGAGTGTCTGTTTTAGGTGTGGAAAAGGAATCATTTCAATATGTATTTTTATTCGAGTGCGATAGCTTTTAGTCAAGACGGATTGATCATTTTGAAGAAAAGTTGGATGCTACAACGTTTGCTCAAGCATTTCAAGGTTCTCTACTAGCAAAACATTCTGATTGCTTTTGCTGGATATTTGGCTCGAGCAAAATAGCCGGCAAAAATGCCCGATTCAGAAGCTATAAATACATAACCATTTGGTCGAAAAACGTAAGCTGTGGTGATAAGAATCCTAACACGAAAAATTTCCATCTCTCATCACTTTCGGCGGCTAGGGTTTGTGCATCTCGAAGACATGCAAGTGTCGAATGATTCTTTGGGCTAAATAATCATCTTCGAGAGGTTCTTTGTTTTGCATCTTGGAGTACATATACAATATACGTATCACTAAAAGGGAAATACATCTTCAAGAGGTTTTAAGAGTTATTTCAGCATCAACAACAAGTTTGAGAAAAGTCCTACGGTAGATTCCGGGAGGCAAACAGAAGGCTTGTGGATTCAAGGCGGCGACAGTCAAAAGCACTGGGTGTGGTGAACGTGGATTCGGCAAGTAGATCTTAGGCCCGATTGTGAGGATTCTAATCGTAGGTAAGATTGCTTGTAACTACACATTGAGTATAGTGTTTTTAATTCCTTCCCGTGGTTTTTTACCCATTTAGGGTTTTCCACGTATATCTTGGTGTTCTTCGATTGTTTGCTTTCCGTTGTGTGATTTGGGTCCGACTGTGGTGCCCCAAAGTGGTACTGGGGCACCGGTGCCCCCAATTTTTGTGGACCATTGGATCTGCTAATTTAATCCCAGCCATTCATCACCCCCACCCCTCTCACCCCTATTACCTACTGAACCTGTTAATTTCTTTTTGAAAGCCCTAAAACAATTTCGCGTTCTTCTCTCAAGCCACTGTACTACGCCTCCTTCAACTTTCTCTCTCTCTCTCTCTCCATTGCAGCATGTGTACTATAGGGTCTTCTCAACTCTCTCTGTTGCAGGCAGGGTGAAGCTTCTTCAAGATTATTTGGTATTGAATTGCTTATTGATTATTTAATATTATTACTTATTGATTTATCATTTTTCATTCAACATTGTTATTACAATTATTGTAGCGTGTGTTTGAATAAAAATTATTTTTGTAAATTATCAAAAATAATAAATGAATATCCTTTTTCACATGGTCATCATATATTTAATAATTATTTAAAGGTAAATTATTTAAAATTATTTTAATGTAATTTAGAGATTATTATTATTATTAGTATTATTATTATTATTATTATCATCATCATCATCATCATCATTATTATTATTATTATTATTATTATTATTATTATACAATTAATATTTTTTATTTCAAAAAATTGTTCTAAGAAATATAACTAACAAATTAAAAAAATTAACTAAAGCCTTTTTTATCTCATTTTTTAATGTTGCCCACTACAAAAAGCTTAGCTAAAGGACAAAATTCGGAGTGGATTAAGTAAAAAGTGGTGTGGTGTTATAACACCCCAAAAAGTAAAAAAATTTCCGCTCAAAATGGTGACTTGTTACCAGATTGACCAGTCGCCTTATTTTGTGGTAAGTATTCCCTTATTATGTGGTAATACTTAGCTTATTTGGTGGTATATTTTTCCAGTTTTCAAAGTAAGTAATGTGCGAGTTTTTGGGCTGGAAAACCACAAAACCACCTCGACCTTGTTCGTTTCATGGTTTAGTTTAGTTTTGTAATCATTACCCTCATTTCTCTGTCTATCTCTCTCCACTCATTACCCCTATCTTCAAAACTAAACAAAACTAAAACTACTAAACGAACAAGGCCAAGCGTTTTTTGGCAAAACCACTTACTTTTTGGGATCCAATGGTTGAGATTCATTTATTATAGATCCAATGGTCCAAATTTAGTGGGGCACCGGTGCCCCAATACCACATTGGGGCACCATAGAAAGTTCTGATTGATTGACTCTTTGATTAGTGTGCTGTTTTTTTACAAAAATTAAAACATAGCAAATCTATAAACCTAGGCAAACTAGGGTTTTCACTGTAACGTACCACCACACATGCAAAAGCCTTTGCATTATTGACTGCCCAAATTCAACAATGACGGAATTATTTTAGAATTTTTTAATTTGCACTGAAAAATCCAAGTCAACTCGAGGTCATGATCGAGTTTGTCAACACTGATACTGTGGTTCAAAATCAATGCCCTACCGTCCACTTCAAAACACTGGCATGTGACATAAGACGTCAAAATTGATTGAAAACATGGGCCAACCGCATGCACTTGGGCTATAAATTGGGGGCCTTCCTCGGAATTTCTTATATATGCAAATTATAGAAATGGCATCAAGGAAGTTGACTGTTCTTCTGAACTTCCTTTTGATTGCTATGATTTTCTTTGTTTTTCAAGTTGCTGCAAGGGAACTGCTTGACCATTCTTGGACATCCGTCACTAGTAAGTTTTGAATTTTGTTCCATTTCCAAAAATCAAACTTTAAAGAAAAATGTTTACAAAGTATAACTGTGTCATAATCTCATATGACAAGAATTAATTCGGTTTAATTTTTTTTATCCAAAACCCGGTTTTATGTGGGTCTATGTCTAAATATTCGGGTAGTTACTGCCTGATCCCCGTCGGTGTAGATTCAGGTATTCACAGTTTCGAGTGAGATTGTCATTCCCAAACAGCGTTATTACCAATTCTCTTCATCGCCTTTTTCACAATAAAACATCTGCTCCTAGTTATATTCTTATAAGCCTAAAGTTGTCCTTTACTATACGTTTTAAGTTTAATGAGAGAAGAAGGATCTTTCCCCTTGTTTCTCCTGTGTATTTTTGTTCTCCAAACTGGCTGAGCGGTTTGGCTGGAGAACATAGAGAGGGTGAGGATCAAATAACACACACACTCACACACACAGAGAGGGTTCTTGAAATACTGTGTTCTCCGGCGATACTATGGAAAACAGACTTGTCTTCTCTTTGTGGATGTACCCGTAACCAACAAGGGGAACCGTGTATATCTAGGATTGATATTCCCCACATAATACGCTGAGTTTCCATTACAGTATTTTCAGTATTTTTGGTATTCTCGGTATCTTTACTAGTTTTCACAGATTAACGCAAGTCATTCTCTTCGCACACATCACAGAACTACGATTTAGCATAAACTACTCTCAACTTTTTACTACAACTAAATTAGTACCGAGAAATACCACGCTTATTTTACTCGCACGATGGGGATAAATCTCTTTAATGGCATTTCGTGTTGAATTGAATTGAAGCAGGTAAGACGGATAGGAAGCTGCTCAATGCCGACTTCCCTTGGGGCCACGGTTATATTAACCACCCTCCAGAAAAGAAGAACTGATGTTGATCTGATCGCCGATCAAAAGAAGGGAAAAAGAAGAGGAGCATGCCAATTTGTCATTCTGAAACTGATGTAGATGTACTTGAAATTTGAATGATTACTTTTTGAATAAAATGTGCTTTGTTCTATTGCACCTCTATGGTTCAAAACTCCTAAGCATTTTCTATAATTTCAGGAAACTAAAATATGGGACTTATTGTATGTGAAATAATTAATATTTGTACGGGGTGTGTAAAAACAAAAAATGGTTGAAGATGTTTGCATTGGATATAATATTGGGCAAGATGGTATATGTGAAATCTATCTCACGTGAATTATGAATAAGAGTTTAAATTCTTTCCACTTGCAGTGGGAACCGGGGTTTTTTTGTCACCTCCCATTGTAGGCCCAACCAACTTTTATTGTAGCAATATGAATTGTTCATCATGGACTGAAGAGTAGTATATTCATGTAAAATATTAACTTGCTTGACATCGATAAGTATATTAAACATTGAAATTTGGTTTATAAAAATGGATTGTAACAATAAACAAACAGTGGAGACTGCAGGCAGTGGCGGATTTCCACGGCTGGTGAACAGAATATAATCCCAACAAATAAAAATGAAGCAGAGATTGTACACCCACCAAACTTTATATTCTCAAGCAATGGGTCATTCTATTGTCAACCCACTGGGCTGACAATATGTAAAGAAGAAGATGAAAAATAACCGCATTTCAGTGTATTTTTTACTCTTTTTAAATATACATTCACGCACTTCTATCATTCACGCACTTCTATACATTTTTCACAAATTTGAATACACTTTTTAAATTTTAACGACGGTCCTATACAGATGGAATACACTTTTTAAATTTGAATACACTTTTTGAATACACTTTTTAAATTTTTTCACAAATAGTGTATCCATCCTTTGACAAAGGAGTGGATAGCCCCAACAAAGAAAAGTATATCCATACAAAAAAAAATTAGATAAACTTGATCTGATATTAATAAGTATATTAAACATTGAAATTTGGTTTATAAAGTGGATTGTTATGGCATGACGTGGACACCAATGGTGGTTGGAAGAGGTCGCCAGAGACGTGGTCGGAGGAGGAAGTCGCGTGGAAGTTGTGGTGAGAGGAGTTCACCAGAGGTGGGTTGGAGGAGGTCGCCGAAGGTGGTGGCTAGAAGGGTAGTCGTTGGAGGTCACCGGAGGTGGTGGCCGGAGCACGTCGTCGAAGGTGGTAGTCGAAAATGTTGGCTGGACTAGTCGTCGGAGGTCGCCAGAGGTGGTGACCTGGGTGAGGCCATTGGAGGTGGTGGCCGGAGCACGTCGTCGAAGGTGGTAGTCGAAAATGTTGGCTGGACTAGTCGTCGGAGGTCGCCAGAGGTGGTGACCTGGGTGAGGCCATTGGAGGTGGTGGTCGATGTAGGTTAGTAGAGGTGGTGTTCAAAGGTGGTTTGCATTTTATAGCTAAATTCTTAGCCAACCTCCTGAGGGCTGACTTTATATGTCTCCATTGGACCATTGGTTAGTTTTACAAAATATGACAACAAATGAAGACAGTCTCTAGTCTCTGATGAAAATACAGAGCGTGTCTATGATGAAAGTTATACGCCAAAAAAAAAAAAAAAAGGAGTCGTCTAATTTCCTTTTACTTTTTAGTAGTATCCACATTGAATCAAATGCCAAGCAACCACTATCTTAAAATATGTACTATATATTGGGCTCTTATAATTGACTTAGGCTATAACAATTTGATGCAAATTTGGTTGAAAGCATTTATTCTAACCTTGTACGAGTATCCCAGCGCTGATAATACTAAGAAAAATTTAATTATACTCTAAATGTAATTATTTTTCAGTGCATTTTTTGAACTCAGCGAGGTCGCTTGACCTATGGTGGAGTTTCCCCTGAGTGGAGTTCATTACCGCTGTTTTATAGCACAGGTCGCGACGCCATACAGTTCACTTGATCCCATCAAATTTTCGAAACTCACCAGTTATATATTTCTTCATTTATCAACTTTGAATCAAAAACTTCATTGAGCCCATCAAATCATGCAAACAAATTGTAAAACTAGAATATTTGACTCATTAATCCAGACTTTTTTTTTTATCGTTCAAGTTGTAAATATCATTTTATTTGTTAATTTGGAGTTGAACTAGCAAACAATCTAAAAGAATTTAAGTTTATAGCCTACTTTTCAATTGCAAATATTAGAATAAGATAAAACTAAATATTACCTTGAAGTATTCGGGGATTCTGTAGTGCGGTGCCGCACTACAACCCTGTAGTGCGACACACTAATATATGGACTAACCTGAACTAGTTGATCACTTTTTCTAAATATTCCGAAAGAGACCCAGGAATCTTGTAGTGCAATCATCGTTGTCCAAAGTGTTTTCAATGGTCCAAATTTTCTTACAAATAAAATAAACATGAAAGATAATATGTAAAGTTGGACGTTGAAAAACCTTATGACGGTCCGGATGTGCAATGTAGAGTGCACTACAAGATTCCTGATTCCATCAAAGAGGAACATTATAAATTTGTATTAAACAGTAGTTAGCCAAACTTTTTTGGCTTGGGTTAGTCGTCCGGAACGGTGGTGGGGATTTCATCGCTGCTGCAAATGGATCTTTACCGTGGTGCGCTAGCTCTACTATTGCCAAGACTATGGTGGTTCAGTGTGGTTTACAATTGGGCATGCAACTGGGATTGAATGGTGTGATTGTGGAAGGGGATTCAAAAGTAGTCATTAACATGATCAACAACCAAATGAAGGTCAGCCAAGAAGTGAGAACTATTATTAGAGATATACAGGTTTTGTCTAGAAGTTTTCATTCCTTTGTCTTTTCCTTTGTTCGTAGAGCTGCCAATAATGTTGTTCATACTTTGACCAGTAATGTTGCTCATACTTTGACTAGTAAGGGTTTACTTGGGATGGGGTATGGTCATTGGACCGATTCCCCCCATAAGGAATGAAACGTCCTCTTGATGTATTGGTTGTTTGATTATTAATATCATTTGTTATCGATTATTTATTAAAAAAAAAAAGAAAAGAAAGAATTTGGTGGGACACATTAGACAAGATTTTTGAATCTTATGAAAGTTAGGGAACAAAATGTCAACAAAAGCAGAAAAAATGTTGGAGATAATTGTGCCAAAAAATTGATCAAGATTTGGATCCTTTGTTCTTATTCTCTATTGGAGATCTTGTGAAATTGAAACCCGTGAGATTCCTATTCCACCGTACGTAGATAAGGTTGAAAACCATGGCAGCTTCCTCAGTGGACTTTTTTCGAACCAGGGATCTGCTGTCCTTATGGGTCCACAGGGCCTCCCTACCCTATTTAGAATTGTCTGTTTCAACAATCAACAATCAATGATCCAAATTAAAAACAAATCTCTGCCGGGAAGAGTTTTCTCTTCGACAGAAGAATTTTATTTTAAATTTGAACTATTCAAAACACTTTTGAACGATCTAGATTGGAAATGACAGGGTCTGCTGTCCCATGGTGACAACAAAGCCCCGCCTTTGACTTTTTCTAGTTTCTGCCTTTTTGTATACTTTTCTTTTCTTTTCCTTTTTTCATTATATTTTTTTTAGGAGTTTTCATGGACCGGATTGGTCTGACTTTATTATACCTCTATTATAGTTGTCTTTTTACGATATTTTACTTTTTTCTAGGGGTGATCATGAACTAGAATGGTCCTGTTTTGTCGTAGACGAAGACCCAAATCTCTATCTACGAACTATGACTTTGGATAACCATACCAACCAAAAAAATTTAGACAACCAAACCACTAGAAACCATAAAAATTTGGTTCAGTCTCGATTTAGAATCATGGTTTTCTTTTTTAGAATACCAGTAATTTTTTAAGGAATAGGGACACAAGACGTGTATTTTTACATTGTTTAGTGCATTGAATTGCAGGAATAGATTATCATTTCTAGAAGTTTATTCTTGGAAGGGAAGGATAGGGCAGTGGAATGGAGCATTAAATGAGGAAATTAATCGACTAGGGGAAATAGGTAATTCGATGTAACCATAATGTGCGTGTGTTACAGATTAATCAGGTTTGGGAACCGGAACCATTGGCGTAAATTCATAGACCAAACAATTTAACGCAGTTTCTAATTTTTTTAAAAAAGACTGAACTACTTTACTAAGAAATCGGTCCAAACTATTCGGTTTGGATTGATTTTGAGTGGATTTGCAATTTGACAGTTATTTTGCTCACTCTTAATTTTTTTTTCTTGCTTGATTCAATGTACTGAGCCCCCCAAAAAAGCACTGCCAAAACATACAGATCGTAGCATATAAATATGAACACAGATATATCGGTAATCGATTGATCTGTGTAGGTCACAAGTAGTAGATGTGAATCCTCGTGCATCGGACAATTACGAATGCATCTATCTTTGTGTCTGAAGCGTTTTTGGGAGAGAGCATGAGAGAAAGAGAGAGAGAGAGAGAAGAAGAAGAATTACGAATGCATCTATTTCGGAAGATATTTATTTATGTTTGTGTTTGAAGCGTTTTTGGGAGCGAGTGAGAGAGAGAGAGAAGAACAAGAAGAAGAAGAAGAAGAAACACAGAAGTTTTCAATTATTTTATTTTATTTTATTTTCTGTAATACCAATCCACTAGCTATCCAAGTTTGTGGGTGAGATTCAGTTCAAAGATATGCATATCCGGATGGACCCGCCACCTTGGTCTAGTGGAACCAATTGGGACAATAGTATGGGTACATAATTTTTTTTTACAGAAATTGTACAAATTAGTTGATTTGGACTCTTGGACCCACTTCGGGTCCTACATGGATGATTAGAGTCATTCATGTTTTTCAAAATATTGTTTCCTTGAAAAAGATAAGATTAATTTGATATCGGTAAATGCTCCAATAGTTTATCCAATTTTTTATTCAGAATAAAAAATTGAATAGACCGATGGAGCACTTACCGATATCTGGTTGATCTAATATTTTATAAGATAACAATAAACATTATTTTAAAAGAATCTGATCATCCGTGTGGGATTCGGAGTTTTGTTCAAATCAACTGATTTGTACAATTTCTGTAAATAGAAATTTTTACCCATACATTTATCCAAAAAATCGGGGTACCCTCCAGGCTTTTGTCAGTAGTTGATTTCAACCGATAATGGGTAAATCATTTTGGTGCACACCAAATGCACACCGCAAAGACCGAGATTCTATTCAAATGACTAGAGCCACTCAACTTGTTGAAAATTATTTTTTAAGTATCCTGTAAAAAATCATCTCAATTGAATATCGGTAAGGACTTGATTAATTCTTCGTTCAATTTCTTGTCAGAAAATTGAGCAAAATAACTGATCAAGCCCTTACAGATATTTGACTAAAGTTATTTTTCACAGAGAACCTTTAAAAAATATTTTGATTAATTTAGCAGCTCTAATTATTTGTGTGGGATCCCGAGGTGGGTCACACACAAAGCGGTGTGCAATTGGTGTACCCATAGTTTTCAAAGTATGGAGTTGGACTTCTAGACGTTGATTATTTGTCGGTCTTTTTTCATTGGTCAAAATTTTCATGATTGTCAATTATTAATCTTATAGACGATTTGCTTCTGTCTATAGGTATGTCAAGTTGTAAATTACCAGCTCCCCTACTTGGCTGTGGCTTCGGAAATTTTGAATTCTAAACTTGTAGCTAGCCAAAATGGAATATGAAGGGATAGACATTATTTAGTCCTCCAATAATTAAGGTCACCAATTCTCTTAGGTTCATTGTATAAATAAAGCGTTACAATAACACCCTAAGATATCTGACCCCGCTGGATTAAAATTTTCTATAGAGATGTAATATTTTTAGACATTTTGGTAATATTGTGCCCCGGTACTTGATACGCTATTCTCTAGATTTTGCCCCAAATAACATGAAATATTGACAACCTTACTTAAATGGTTCACCGAATCTCCCCCGAAATTGTCCTTATACGCTGAAGAAATAAACTAATTAAAAAAGACTCTTAGACAAGAAGACTGATTATCTATCATTTTCTTCGGCAAGATTTAAGTCATTGAGCTCTCAGTGTACAAGTGGCCTACGAAGATTTCCCATTTGGCATATTTGGTTCTTACGTCTATTTATTTGACAGCAATGAAGGATATATAATTTATAAGATACATATACTTCCAATAAAGAATATAACTTACGTCGATAAGGAAAATAAAAAAGAAAGAATAACTTATATCCACGTTAAGTTTTAAAAGAGGCTCACAGTTTTTTTTTTGGTAAAATGGGGGGTTATATTTAGGTCTATGATGATTTTAATTCATTTGTACATTTAATATTTTATTATTACTCAAGTGTCTAGGCGCGCAGCTCGACGAATCTTGGGGGCCTAAACCTACTGTCCACTTGCAAGATTAAAGCCGTTAGCATAACTCGGTACGCATACGCATGGCCTAGTACCAAAGCGTGCCTTGAATTTATACTAACATGACAATACATTGTAGAAGTTCTTGATGATAATGCAGAATGTCGTCCTATTGTCAATGGTTACTTCTACTTTGCAAGTATGTGAACACAAATGATCCTAGCCTCCCATCTTGGTTGACTTTACACCCCCAAAATACACAAAATGAATAAGAATTTGAATGTATTGTGGGGGTATCTTTTTCTACGAGTGGCACTTTGGGCCCGCTCCCAACCCAGCCGGATTCTGTCCCAATTAGACTGGTTTTGTGTTCACGGGTTAGATTTGAAAAAGACAAAACATTTTGTCGTTTCCATAATTCAAGGTGTTGAAATCAGTTTAGATGTACCTCGCTAGTCGTTAAAGATAGATTCTTTCACCTATTAGCGTGAAACTCATTTAAAGCCGTGGCAAAGTCTTGTATTGACTAATACTTTCCTTGGAGTTTTGTATCAGAGTTGATATTACATCTACCCACCTTATTAGATCGGAGTTGGTTTGAAATGATCGAGCTCGGGCATGGAAACCGTTCCCCTTCTGGTGTGGGATTGAGTGCCAAAACATTATGCATTCGAGATCAGGACATTAAGAATTTGAACTTATTATCTTTTTGGAAAATAAAGACTAAATGAGTGGAGCTCATCCAACCGGCCATCTCATGCCATTCCTCCCATCTAAATATATATATATACACCTTCTAATGAGTAAAGTCTTCTTTGGGGACAAATTAAACAAAGTCTTCTTTAGAAAAAAGTATAAAGAAAGTCAATGCCTGTTGAAACATCCTATATAAAATGTTCAAAGGACATCACTTGTTTCGATCATGCATTCAAGCTATCAGCTCTTCCTTTTATCTCTATCCAAAATTTGTGAAATTCCCAAGAACCTTCTCTTTTCTCTTTCAAAACCCAATCAAAGAACACCCACACCTAAGAAAATCTTGGTAACAATGACCAAATATCATTGTCTTGCATTCCTACTAACAACACTTGTTTTACTCTCTTCTTGTATCAATGCTCAAACAGTACAAAAATCACAAACTGATGCCCTTCTCAAATGGAAACAAAGCATTGGCAACCAATCAATCCTCAAGTCATGGGTCATTCAACAAAATACCAATCTTTCTACTTCAATCCCATGCAATTGGTTTGGCATAACATGCAACAATGAAGGACAAGTGATTGGAATAAACCTCGCTTACACCGGCCTAAACGGTACGCTCGAGCATTTAGATTTCTCTTCCTTTCCACAACTTCTTCGCCTTGATCTCAAGGTCAATCATCTCACTGGCACGATACCCTTCACCATTGGCGTCCTCACAAAACTCCAACTCCTTGACCTTTCCACAAATACCCTCACCGGTATGCTCCCACTTTCTATCTCTAACCTCTCTGAGGTTGTTGAGCTAGATGTTTCGCGAAACATGATAACCGGTGAACTTGATTCCCGCTTGTTTTCAAATGGCACAAAAGGAACGAAAACCGGGCTACTTAGCCTAAAGAGGTTACTCATTCAAGACACAAACCTAAGTGGCCGAATTCCCTCGGAATTAGGGAATTCTAAAGATTTGACTCTCATTGCTTTTGATGGGAGCCATTTCTTTGGCGCCATTCCTACTTCATTGGGAAATTTGAGTGAGTTAACCACTTTGCGTCTAAATGAAAATCAACTTTCTGGCCAAATTCCCTCCAATATTGCAACCCTAAGGAAATTAACCGATCTTCGCCTATTCAAAAATCGATTATCCGGCTTGGTTCCTAGAGAGTTAGGTAACCTTTCTTCTTTGGTGACTCTTCATTTAGCTGAAAACAACTTCACTGGTCAATTGCCTCCACAAGTGTGTCAAGGAGGAAACCTAGTCAATTTTAGTGCAGCATATAACATGTTCAGTGGTCCTATCCCAACGAGCCTAAGAAAGTGCACAACTTTATTTAGAGTCCGGCTCGAATATAACCACCTAACCGGTGATATAGGGAGAGAGCTCGGATCATATCCGAATCTCACGTACATGGATTTGAGCAACAACCGGTTAGGAGGTCAACTCTCCCGGCAATGGGGGCAATCCCGTAATTTGACACTGCTGAAAATTTCTGGGAATAAAATTAACGGTGAAATCCCGAAAGAAATATTTCTTGAGCTGAACCAACTAGTAGTCCTGGACCTTTCTTCGAATCAAATTTCCGGGGAAGTACCGGGAGAAATAGGAAGACTGTCGAAATTAGCCATGTTAAGCTTAGGAAATAACATGCTTTCAGGACGAATCCCTTCAGAAATCGGTGGCCTGTCGAATTTGGGATATCTGGATTTGTCAATGAACATGCTAAGGGGATCAATTCCAAGTCAAATTGGTGATTGCTTAAGATTGCAGTTTTTGAGCTTGGGCAATAATAGCTTAAATGGTTCAATTCCACCTCAAATTGGTAATCTTGTTGGTTTACAAATTTTACTTGATCTGAGTTTCAATTCACTGACTGGACAGATATCACCACAGCTTGGGAAGCTTGTTAGCTTAGAAAATTTGAACCTTTCCCACAACAATCTTTCTGGGTCCATACCCAATTCTTTTGGTGACTTGGGGAGTTTATTTGCCATTAATTTGTCCTATAACAATCTTGATGGTCCTCTCCCTAATACCATGGCGTTTCGGTCGTTTCCACTTGGATCTTTTGCTAATAACAAGGATTTATGTGGTGAGATACGAGGATTGCGGCCGTGTAGTAACACCTCAGTTACTAAAACTAGTAGCCAAAAAAGAGACCGCTCTCTTTTGGTGGTTATTATTGTCACCTCTTCGGTTGCCCTCTTGTTTTTCATATTTTCTGTTGCTGGTGTTGTTGCACTTTACCGGCGAGGTCACCAACGGAATAAGAAGGCACTGGAGTCCACGTCGAATAGCGAAAATCGCTTTTCGATATGGAATTTTGATGGGAGAATTATGTACGGGGACATAATCAATGCCACGGAAGATTTCAGCGACGATTACTGTATTGGGGTAGGAGGATCAGCAAGAGTTTACAAAGTTACGCTACCACAAGGGCAAGTCGTTGCGGTGAAGAAGCTCAAATCTACGACGGAAAGCACCAAAATCGAGGACCACAAGCTTTTAAAGAATGAGGTGAAGGCGTTAACAGAAATAAGGCATCGGAATATTGTGAAACTTTATGGATTTTGTTACCATGAAAGGCACTCATTTTTGGTTTATGAGTTCATGGAAAGAGGAAGCTTGGCAAGTATTCTTAGGAGTGACAAGGAAGCAAAGGAGCTTGGTTGGTTCGCAAGGGTGGAAATAGTTAGAGGTGTAGCTCATGCTTTGTGTTACATGCACCATAGTTGCATGCCTCCAATTATTCATCGGGACATATCGAGTAAGAATATTTTGTTGAACGCGGAAATGGTGGCACATCTCGCTGATTTTGGCACTGCAAGGTTTTTGAAGCCTGATTCCTCACATTGGACCCAGGTCACCGGCACTTATGGGTACATCGCACCAGGTAATTAAGTTCATTCAAGTGATTGAAATTATCTTCGTTGTTATATAACCATAGGAGGAATATTATGGAGGAATATTGTGCATTTGAATTTGGTTTAATAAATTTAAACAAAAGCTTTCACAAAGGATGATTGTAAATAGCAAGATCAGGCAATAACTTGGCATCAATACAGCCTATTTATCTAGCACAGGGTGACGCGGATGTAAATTTTTATCATAATTAACACCTAAAAGAACCATATTGTTTTGTCACCTAAAGTCAAATCTGAATCGGATAATGAATCACATACGTATAGATACATATCACGAATACACTGATGCTCCGTACTTGTCGTCGGGTGGGGTGTCAACCTCGTTTTGATCGATACTTTTCTCTTGCCCCGTTTAATCTTGTATCCTCGATATTTGATTAATAAATTCTTTTTTGCCGTTCAAAAAAACGAATACACTGATACTATAACAAGATATTCCTTCGTATGCGTTGGCGTATCACTATAAACAAGCCATAAACATCTATGTGTTAAACCAAGATGAGATGCTAACAATTTGTTTCTTGCCTCCTTTCTGTTTTTTTGGTGGTTGTTATGCTCCTTGGAATTGTAGAATTGTCATACACAATGGCAGTGACAGAGAAATGCGATGTATATAGCTTTGGCGTTTTGGCACTTGAAGTTTTGAAAGGATCACATCCAGGGGAACTTATTTCAGAGCTACGCAACTCGATGTTTGATGATCAAGCCATTCAACTTGAAAATGTGCTAGATCCTCGTCTCTGTCCTCCTACCATGAAAATCACAGATGAATTGGCCTCCATTGTGAAACTAGCTCTATGGTGCTTGCGTGGCGACCCGCATACCAGGCCTACAATGAAAGCTGCATCTCAGGTGCTTGAAATGTAGGCCGGTGATCACTAGAGATAAATCTCGTGTAGGCTCAATACAGGCATGCGGATATTTGAACTTACTATATTGTAACAACACTGCTACATATCCAGAAAACACACCCAGAATTTACACAGAAAGTGAAAAGTAATGGCCCAGATTCACTGGGTGTCCTTTCTGGGCACCTAGACTTTCTGGTATTGTAATGTCTATTTTATTTGCATATGTAGGGAAATAACCTTGTTAAATTGGGCGTTCGTTCTCATAATAGAATCATACTACTTTCGGCTAATTTACTACCTTTTGAAGAATGAGTTGATTTGTTAATGAACAGTTGTGCTAATGTTACCAGGCTTGGCCCTGAGGCGACACGGTTAACACCGTCGGTTGCCTTATGTCTCCGAATTTTTTTCAATAATGCCCATTTGAGCGGAAATTGTACTACGATGCATTGAAACCGTAGGCCTCAAAAGGGCTGCACGCTCGGTGGATGGCTTATTTTGGGCTCATTCGAGCTTTGTACGTTAAGATTTTTTTAAGTTCGAGCTCCAGCTCGCAAAAAAATTATTAAACAAGCTTGAATATTTGTATGCTCTGCTCGGCTCAAGCTCGAGCTAGTGAAAAATTAATAAATAAGCCTAAAAACTATCATGATAGGCTCAATAAGACTCATTTTATGTTAACAAGAAAAAATTACATTGCTTCTTATTAATTCGAAAGTAATATGTCTATGTACGATACTCAAAAACTATAGTTAATTGTATCACTATTTCGAAATAGAGCCTTTATCTTGCAGATTAATTGAACAAATACTGTATTTAAAACACATGTCACATGTGCTATAAAATTTTTCTCTATCATGCAAGTAGGAATATATGTTGGTCGTTGGCTCATGAACAAGCTCGGGCTCGAGTCAAGCTTCTACTGGCTTGGCTCGTCAACTATTTACTATGCTCGAGCTCGAGCTCGGTAAAATTTAATAAATAAGCTTGAACATAGCGAAGCTCAACTCGACTCGGCTTGTTTGCAGCTCTAGGCCTCAATTAATATTTCAAACATAAAATTTATACCTTAGGAGTAAACAATTTTGAGAATCTCCATGAGTGAAAGGAAAAAGGATCGAGTTATGCATGGGCAGTAGGCTTGAGCAAGATTGCCAAAGTGATAAATTCACTTTTTGAGGCTACAAAGCAGACAAAGCTGTAAAGACCCAAAATTTCATGAAATTCTTTTCTATCTTTTATCCATTTTAGGTAATGTGAATGAATTGTTAATGTTTTAAAATGTGTTTCTTTCTAAGTATTGTATGGGTGTGTATATCTTGGTGTACCAGGGGTTAAGTAAATGGTAGGAATGCGTATTACTAAGTTGTGTGGGTGTTTAGAGATGTTGAAAACATGTTGGGAGTGATCGTGGTTTGAATTGGCAAAGGTGGTAAAAATTTAGAAATTTTCAGTCTAGATACCGGTAGGGCTTTTTCTTGATACCGGTATCCAGCGAAACAGAAAGTCTAGATACCGGTATGACTTTTGCGCGATACCGGTATCCAGTTACATTTCTGCAGATTTTGAGCCATCAGAAAGTCTAGATACCGGTATGAGTTTTTCTTGATACCGGTATCCAGCTGCATTTTCTGCGAATTTTGAGCTCGTCACAACCTTCTATAAAAAGGGTCTTGGGCTCATTTCTTCACTCCAAAACCACGAAACAAACCCTAAAATCACCCCTACACATTCTCTCTTCATCCCTACCTCAAATCTTGTGATTTTTAACATCAATCCACCTCAAAACTTCAACATCTTCACATTGGGTTCGTGAATCTCCCTTGGATTTCGGATTTTGCACTCGAGGAGGTAAGAACTCTTGATTTGGGTCTTGTTCTTGCTTCACCCACGTTTTTCCCCCTCTCTTTGATTGTGAGTGAAACCTCACCCTTGTAACTCGGTTTTGACTTGATCTTGTCTCTTGAATGCGTAGTGGAGCTTGGGTAGAGGTTGTTCTTGCAGTTTGGGGTAAAAAATCAGTTGGGTACTTTAGGGTTAATTTTGCTCAAAACCCATCTTGGTAGGGAAATTTCTACCTCTCCTAAATGCATATGAATGTGTATTGTGTGTATCGCTTCCCACTTTTTCAGCTCCCCTTTGATTTTGAAAATCTCCTCTGAAAACCCATTTCCTAGTCACATTGAGTTGGGGTTTGTGCTTGTTCTATGCTTCTAATGACTTTCTCCATCAATTAGTTGTTAGATGAGTTGAATTTTGGGTATTGAACTTAGTTAATTTGAAGTCCTCTTGAATCACCTTGAAATTTTGCAAGGTTGCTAGGTGTTGTTACGCTTGTGGTTGATGATTAAGTGATCTAGTGAGAACACCGTACGCACAATGATACTTTACAATGTTTTTATGTCGAATAGTGAGTACGAGACACCATTGGAAAGAAAAGGTGAAACGTGGGTTATGTTTGATATGAGATTGACGTTGAAACTTGATAAATGATAATATGAACTTATATTATGGGATATGGGGCCGAAAGGTAGCCCGAAATGATACTAGGGCCGTCCTATGGGCGTGTCACTAGGAATGATACTCGGTCCGTCCTATTGGCGTGTCGCGAGGATTATGCCTTGGCCAAGGGGAAGATAATACGGGGCCTATATGGTAGCCCGGAATGATACTCGGTCCGTCCAATGGACATGTCGCGAGGAATGTAATGAGTAAATAACTATAAAGAACTTGAGACACGACGAATGAATGTATTGTACACGTGAGACGTGTCGGGTACGTATTAGGTACGATAGAGTGAAAGTGGACGAATCTTGGGTAATTGTGGTTTCATCAAAGTCCTTTGGTTTGTGTAGCTTCCTTAAATTTGTTGCGGGGCTTCCATTCTTTTCTTCTATGCCTCACTTGCATTTCATTGCATTTAGAATTGGTAGACGTTTTCTTACTGGGCTTGTGTAGCTCAACCTATCAATTTCAGGTACCCAGCACGAAGGAGCATGACATAAATTTGCGTGAAGCGTGTGCATGCATCACTTTTGAAAGCTAAACGAAAGAGTTACTTCATCATCTTGGCATTTGTTATTTTGATAAGATGATTATGTAACTTAACTTGATTTCACTTTTGATTAAGGGTTTGTAATGACACTTAACACCTATAAATTTCATTTGGGGTACGGTTGCCCGTAGATTATTGTAATTTGTTGACCTTGACCTTGTAAGTCGTATTGTGAGACTTTGACTTTGACTTTGACCGTGGGAGACGTTGACTTCCACGTGGATTATATATATATATATATATATATATATATATATATATATATATATATATATATATCTTTTGGAAATTGAGGGCGTGACAAAAGCAGAGCATGAATCTCTTGGCAGTTGGCATTTGATAAGTCAGGGTTCATAGTCAGGAACGGGATCTGTTTGAAGGGTTTCGAAGTTTGGAAGCTGGATTGATTACCATTGTGATGAGCTTTGTGAGAAGATGTCAATATTTGTCTTTTCTTCTTTGATTTTGAGCTGTAATTTTGAAAGCTTGTAGTGATCTTAAGTTGGCCCCTTGTCAACTTTTGTTATTTTTCCCTAGTCCTTGCTTGGTGCTGGATTCATTTTCGGGGGTGTCAACCTAGTTGGAATGTTTGTTATGTTTTTTGCCTAAGCTTGGTTCCTTTTAATCATTGCAATTGGTTTTCAATGATTGATAAAATTCTCTCTTTGCTAATCAAAAAATAA
Source organism: Vaccinium vitis-idaea (assembly GCA_963854785.1). Classification (NCBI taxonomy): domain Eukaryota; kingdom Viridiplantae; phylum Streptophyta; class Magnoliopsida; order Ericales; family Ericaceae; genus Vaccinium; species Vaccinium vitis-idaea. Next base: position 40,774,030 of record OY978215.1, read on the forward strand.
TAATGACAAGTTGAGAAGAATGTCATGGCATTAAATTAACAAAACCCTCGTGGAATTATCAATTAGCAATTGATATAGATGAAATTAGGAGGAAAACAGCCATATATAAATATCATGTTCCAAAGTTGTGAAGGAAAAGTGAAGTTGTTTAGTGGTTAGGTGTCATGGCAATCAGGGAGGTTGCTCAAGTTCAATTCCCAGCGCGTGTGCATAGACATAGGAATAACAACAAGAGAGGATCTAATAAACATTACACAGTCTTTTCTTTATCTTTTTTTTTTTGTATGAACCGAGATTTTTGGATGAAAAGATAAAAATTCTATTAAATCAAACCACCAACAGTACAAAAACAGATCAAAACAAAAATAACCTAAAATTAACCAAAAAAAGTCCTAAGACTAACAAAAAATAAAAACGGAAAGTAGAACAAACCGCTGGTGCCATCGCTGCCGCTTGAGTATCAAAAGATTTTTTTTTATGTTTTCATCTAAAATTCTTTATGTTTTCATCCCAAATTTCTTTGCCTATAGGATAAAGATTTTTGGGATGAAAAGATAAATGATTTTTGCTATAGTTCTTTATGTTTTCATCCAAAAATCCTTCATCCAGCAATCATGGTATAATTTTTAAGGGAGCCGCATCCGCGGGCCAAATTCCTAAAATGAAGTGAAATAAATGTTTTACCATGAACCTTGAATATACTCTAGCGATCATGGTTAAAATCAAATCAGTAATCATGTCAATGATTTTTGACATTTTTTAACCATGATTCAAGATGTTAATTCAATAATAATTATTACCATGTTTACATGTCATTAAGTGTTCTTTACCAAAAAACTGGGATTTGTTTTGATATTTTTAATACTATGACAAAAAATATGGTAAACAATTTTTTTATAACATGTTAAATATTATAGGATATTATAGCCGCTGCGCGGGCCTATATAGATAAGGAGTATGTACACTGTCCTTGTACATACCCCTTATCTATGTAGGCATGCGCAGCGGCTCTCTTATAGAAGGTAGAAAAATCATAAAAACAACAAGTTATATTAACATAAGGAAGACTATTATAAATCATGTTAAAAATAAAACATGTGATTTTTATGTTTACCATAATGTTATGGGTGTGAGTTTTACCATGATTATGGAAGGTATTGTAGCCATCTCTTATTCCACGATTAAAGTTCTCAAGTCAATAAATATAACCATGTTTATTGTTCTGTAGTTCGATTTTTTACCATATTAACCGGAATATCTTCTAGACATGTTTTACCATGAGTATTCGTAAGTTTACCATGAGTAGTGTTTTTTACTTATTTTACCATAATATGCAAGTGATCAGTCCCACTTATTTTTCCTATCGAAAATTCTGGGACAGCTTACTTTGAATTTCTCCACTCATTTTCCCTTATTTTCCGGTAGAAATCATCTCCAATTAGAATAAAGTAAGACCACTCAATTTTGAATCTCCACCATTTTAAAAATTCCATGATTTTAGGCAACAAAATTAAGGGCCACTGAGCCAAAAATCTAAAACATTTGACATTTTTAAGGGAAGGACAAGGAACTTTTCCAATCAAGCATAAAGACAAGGGTGATACATGATTGCTAAAATACCCTCCTGCAAAACTAGCTAAATGTCACTAATTTTTAAAAGATGGAAAAAAAAAATCCGACTTCCGGCCTACCACCACCCACCTCTAGCAACCATTTCCGGCCGACCACCACCCCACCTTCGGTGACCACTTCCAGCGGCCACAAAAATTGGAAAAACCTACAGGTACAGAATGAAACACATAGAAAATGCACAGAGCGCGTTCGGTGACCCACTTTTGGGTTTCACACGAGTGATCCGAACCATTCATTATTCTTAGAACATTTTTCCGAAAGACCCCACAAAATTTCAGCTCAATCGGACAGTTAGAAGTGGTTCAACCAAAGTCCCACTGTTTCTATCAAAAGAATATGATAACTCTAATCTCAACTCTCGTGTGGGTTGAGCGGTGGAGAGGGAGGAGCAGTGTGTTGTTTTTAGTGGAGGGGGGAGGAGTTGTGTCACTGTGTCTAGTTTTTGGTGGAGGAGGTAATCATGTCCAGTGATTTTAAAATGTCCTTTTGGCTTATGTGCAAAAGAAGTAATATCCATATAACAAGTAGTTTACAGTGCTTGTCCTTCGGTTAAAAACAATAAAAAAAAATGTTTTATTTTTGGCTAATTTTTCCCACCATTTCAAAAAAATTATTTGAAATAGTCAAACCAATCCCCCTTCACTAGGAAACAATATCAATATAAATCTTAATCAAATCCCTCTTAATTAGGAGACTATATTGACATATGTTAATATGTATCACGAAAAAGGAAAAAGGGTAAACAAGGTACTTCACAAATAAAAAGGATAGAAACATAACCATTCAAACTAACAGGGATGAAAACATGTGGTGTCAAAAAAAGGATGATTATTTAATTACCTAATAAAAAAAGTAGCCTACACATCAGCATTATTTGTTCCACACATCTCCCGAGGTTGGTGCATGAGTACATTGAATAGGGACAAAATAGTAAAAGTTAAAGAAAATAATTTAGATAGAGATCCAAGAATATGTCCCAGGGCCCACCCAGAAGGAACTCCCATTAATTGGGAGCGGTCCAGCATTTTGACATTTTTCCATGTGCAAACTAAAAGGTAAAAACCCAACCGATCGATGTATGACTTGGAGATGTTCTTAGCACTTTTTTTTGAACGGCAAAGAAGGATTTTATTAATCTTTGGAAATGAATTACAAAAATTAAAAAGGGTTGGCAAAAGGCATCACAACGCAAGAGAGACAACCCAACAAGGTTGGCCGCTCTCTGCGACAATCAAATGCCACCATAGACCCAAAAGGGACACTACAAGAAAAAACGCATTTGACGACAAAAAATGTAGTTGCCAAATGGTCCTTTTTGGTTGCCGAAACTTCTCGGCGACTAAACTTTTGGTCGCCCCGTTTAGTCGAGGACACCTCGTCTGGGAAAGTATTAGGCGACTAAACTTTTTTTTGGTCGCGGACGATCACTGTCACCGACAAAACTGGTTGTCGCTGAAAGTGAACTCGGGCAACCAAATATTTAGTCGCGGACGATCATGATCACCGACAAAACTGGTTGTCGCAGAAATTGAACTCGGGCAACCAAATATTTAGTCGCAAACGATCACGATCACCGACAAAACTGGTTGTCGCTGAAAGTGAACTCGGGCAACCAAATATTTAGTCGCCACTGGGGTATCGCTTTCCGGCGACTAAATTATTCGGTGGCTGAAACAATTATACACCGACTAAATGACGTGGTCGGCTCAGCATGAAAATTTCTGCGATCAAATGTTTTGTCGCGGACTCCGTAGTGTAGGACCATATTCTATTTTGAAATATTTTATAATTCATGATCGAAAAACCTTTCAACAATAAATAAATACAACCAAAACCCATAACAAATAAAATGTAATGTTCTGACTTAGATCATCCAAAAAAGCACAATATTTGATAGATATACATAATCCAACAAAATGATGCTAGTCCTTCAACCATTATATTACATATTCATGTCCATCAAAAACAAAAACCATCAGTCAACAGTCCTCCATGGTAAACAAAAACCATCCATCACAAATAAAAGTAATCTACCATCTTGCCCCATATACAAAAGCTGTCCATCAAAGTCTCTCTTTCAACTTGCTCCATATACAAAAACCATCCCTTAGAGTCGATCACGTATCTGTAGATAAAAAAGTGGGAAACAATAAAGACAGGCTTTCATATTGGACTTGAGAAAATAACACACATTAAGAGCTCCAAATATCCTATGACTGAACCTGCATTATCAAATCCATTTTCCCCATTACCCCCCTATAATGGGGAAGACAAAAAAGAAGCTTTCTACATTCACACACAAAATGGCACAAGTGATGCAACACAAGCTAAGAGGTAAAATTTTGAAGTGGCTCGGGCCCTATGTAGTAATGTAAACGCAGAAAGAGTGTTGAACAAAATTAATCAGCAAACTACTATTAAACAGTGATAAAAAAAAAAACTACTATTAATAACTTTGAGAGTGGCATTAGTAATTAGAATGGCATGGTGGAGTGGAATAAAACTCTTTAGTTTTCCTAGTGGAATGACTATTAATTTATATATGACGATAAATTTTTTTAGAAAATACTATTCATTTATATAGATGAATGGTGATTCCATTTGGGTATTTCATTGGATTGGTCACTCCATACAATTTGCTCTGCCATACGAAAGCAATCACAAACTGTCTTGAGGGTCTTCTGATTGCAAGATCAACTCAACCCCAAAAAAGAGTAAGAGATCCCACACAATCAATATATACGCCCCTAGCCTAGGCACCAAAATATTGTATACCCCAGCAGCTCAACTCCAAATTCGAAGGCGAGACAAGGTAATTCTAAGTTAAACTCTAAATTACGTTCAAAATTAGGTAAAGTGTGGGCACCCGTGACCTCCGCGAGAAACCTTGAAAGTTCTAGAACACGCGTTCGTTAGAGTCGCCACTTGATTTTAAGGTTAACCAAGCAACCGAATTCAACGTACAAAATTCGAGACAACCGGTCCGTCGTAACCAGAGTGATCTTGGTTCGGGAGCTAAGTTACGGGATGGGAAGGTTTTATTTGAAAAATGCACCCATCCCGCCTAATCAAAGTGATTAGTCTCTACTCATAATTATAGGATTTGAAAAGAGATTTTAAAGTGATTTAAACAATTACGGGAAAGGGAACAAGGAAAAATAAATAAAATTAACGATGCATGAGGCTAGATTTATAGAAAGAAATATTACCACAAATTAATAAAAGGGCGAAGACTGAACTTCTTTTGATCAACGTCCAGATGCTCCCCTCAAAATCACGAATTCGGCGAGTATGAACTCCGTTCGCCGCGAAAAGCACTTTATTTAACTAATGCTTTGAAAAACTTGGATTAGAGGCAAGGCTTTGGGTAATTTTGGAAAGTAGGCTTAAGACTAATATTTTTGAGATTTTCGTGGCTGATTTTCGGAAAGGAATTTTGGGTTCGGGAAAGGGGTTTACAAAGGAAAAACAATGAGAACAAAGGTTTTTCTAGCAAGGTTTTCTTGAGGATTTTTGTTGTGTCCTGAAATGAGAGGCTTAAGGTCTTATTTATAGGCACCATGGAAGGTTCTTGCACTAATTTCCCAACCAAAATCGGATGGGAGGCAAGTAAATTCAGCATGGAAACCCATACTACATCTGCAGAATTTGTCTAAATTTTCGAGCAAAAAAATATGGCGGCCGCTATATTCAAACATGGCGGCCGCTACTTTTTAAAAAGTCAAACATGGCGGCCGACATTTTTTGTGCTGGCACCGACAGTTTTATTTGGGCTGAAACTTGGGCTTGTGTTTGGGCTTCTTTTGGGCCTTTTAATGGGCTTTGGCTTGGACTTATTTGTTGGGTTTCAAATTGGGTTGGTTCCAAGGTGTTTGGGCTATGAAAATGGTAAAATCCAAATTTCGAAGCATGAATCAAATAAAGAGAATTTCTTGGCGTCGTTAGCAATTTTCATCATTGGGGACACATCCGGACTCTTACTTAGAATTCACGGATAATCAAAATTGGGGTGTCTACAGTTGCCCCTCTTTGACAGTACTTGGGTATCATTGCAGGATACGAGTGAATGTCAAAGATAAAGAGACAAACCCAGTTGTTTATCCGTGTTTTCTAAGCGCAAAACTCAGTAAAATCAATCAAAACAAGTGGTCGTGCTTGCAAGCTGCCTACGTACCCCATTGTAGGGATCAGACCAAACGTAGTTCACATTGGGCGATCAAAATCATCAAACGATTCATTGGGCTTTCCTGGCCCATCGAATCAAGCCTTGGGTTTTCCCGACCCGTGGCAACAACAAAATTCAATAATGGGTTTTCCTGGCCCATGATGCCTTGGGTTTTCTTGGCCCACGGCGAAAACATTCAATTCAATAATGGGTTTTCCTGGCCCATGATGCCTTGGGTTTTCCTGGCCCATGGCGAAAACATTCAATTCAACACCATTGGCTTTACTGGGCCGTTGGTAAAATCACGAAGTTCACCATGGATTTTCCTGGTCCATGGTAAAGGTATCAATTCAAAACCTCCGGCTTTCTCAGGCCTTTGGTGGATCAAAATTATTTTTCAATCAAAATTGGACCTCGGCCCAAACAGACTTTTCAAATTCAAACAAAATTGGATCTCGTTCCAAATTGATTCTTCAAATTCAAACAAGATTGGGCCTTAGCCCGAGTGCATTTTTCAAATTCGAACAAGATTGGGCCTCAGCCCGAATGATTTTTTTTTCAGGTTCAAACAAGATTGGGCCTCAGCCCAAGTGAATTTTTCAGAGGCCCAAAGCTGGCCCAAATGACAAACCTTAGGGTTTTAAGTGCCGCAACGCTAAATTTGCGTCCGGACGAGAAATCAATTCTTCCTTCCTCTGCACGACTCTGTTTCTCAATAAAAGGGGACGTACGGCCCATTGAGATTCCAACCAGTGAAAATGTTTATAGACGATGAGTACGAGTTCTGGCTCCTCTTTGTCCCTCTCTTCCTGATCGCTTCCGGTGTCATTCTGACATTTCTAGATCCTCCATGGTTTGGTCTGGTCACTGACCCAAGGTTCATCGCGTATGGCTTCTGCATCTTTTGCGCCCTTTGGTGTGTGGCGACAGCGCTTTACGGCCCTGATGACCGGCGGTCGGCAGGGATGCCAAGAAAGAGGAGTGAAGCTTCTTGGTCTGACGAACTCTGAACAGTTGCCCCTGTTTCTGGAATGAAGCTTCTCGGTCCGGCGAACACTAAGCAGTTGCCCCTGTTTCTGTTTGCATTTCAAATTTTTTGCATTTTTTTGTTGTTTTTGATTTTCCAAGAATGTAACAAATGGTACAATATATGTACAAGAAAGAACGGATGATCCGTTTTATTGAAAATCTTCAGACTCTGTTTGGTTGAAAAATGTGGATGAACAAAAATTCCAGAAATTTTATTTACAACTGCTGAGCAAGAATCAATTCGAAGTTAAAAAGGACCTGGAATGGCATTCTGACGATGAAAAGCATCTCGAAATCAAAGATTTTCATTTTTTTTTTTTTTGAAGAAAAATGCACAACGGAGGAATGGGGGGCTATATACACACGTAACACATTGTGGCCGTAAATCCATGTTTTACGGACGTAAAACATGGGTTTAAGTACATTATATGTTACGTACGAGACATTTATATTACGGACGGAATCCATAATTTTGAAAGATTCCAATCTTTATTTCAAACAGAAGTTACGGACGTAAGTCATGAAACCCACGCCCGTAGGATAGAAAATGGGATTTACAAGTTTGGGAAAAAGTTTCTATTTTTTATTTTGAACGCAAGCACACATTTATTTTTTATTTTTTATTTTTTATTTTAGGGAAAACAAAACAAATGTACACCCATTTTTTTGAAATGACAAAGATTTTTTTTTTTTAATTTTATTTTATTTTGAAAATGACTTCAATCCACGAACACACCCTTTTTTTTATTTTTTATTTTTAAGCAAAATAACAAAAAGTACCTCCTAAACAAAAGAAATATATTTAATTTTATTTCTAAACAAAACATTTTTTTTATTTTAAGACAAACATAAATTTTGAAAGCAAAACCAATATACTTTTTTTTTTAGTTTTTGAAAATGAAACAAATGTACATTCTTTTTAAAAAAAATAAAAATAAATAAACAAATGAACAAAAAAAACTGTTTGGGGAAATGAAACAGATGAAACCCTTCAAATACAAACATTCTTAAAAGAAAAATGTTTTGAAAACAAAGCAAACACACCCAGTTCTTTTTCTTTTCTCTCTCTTTTTTTTTTCTTTAACAAAACAAGCACCAAAATTTGTTTTTGGAGCACAACACCAACTGGAAAACTCTCTCCTTCCTCACCGACTGGAAAACTCCTCATGGATCTGCTTTCCCTCTCTCTCTCTCTCCATTCTCCGGCCAAATCTTTCTCTCTCTCCTTCTCGGTTCAACTCTCTATGTCTCTCCTCCGCGAGTTCTTCTTCATAACCCCCAAATCCCCTCCTCTGTGTGACTTAGGGCTCTAAACAATCGGGTGATTCCTCCGTGTGGCGACCAATTAGCAACGGCAATGATGGACAGCGGTGGTGGTGGTGGTGGTAGATGATTGGTGACAGCGGTAGCGGGCCAGGGAGAAGGTGGGTTTCTCATGACAGGTAAGGATTTTTCACACCATTGATTTGAATTTAAGTTTGGGTTTTGAGTTCCTGGCAATCTGAATTGGGGGTTTTGGATTCTGACATGAGGGATTTTTTTTTGGTTTCCTGGGATTGGACCATGAGATTTGGGGGTTTTGCAGTGGTGGGTGCGTTTGGTGGTGGTGGTGGTTCGGCTGTGGTGGTCCGAACAATGGTGGTGAGTAACTGTAAGGGTAATGGGTGGCGGTAGTTCACTGAATGGTGGTGGGTGATTTTGTGGTGTTTTTTTTTTTTTTTTGGCAGCCATGGATACAAGTGGTTCTAGCACTGCTCTTCCCCAGATTTTAATTTGAATCTGCCTTCGCCGCATGAGTTTGTACCGGTGGGTTTGATGCTATACAAGCCAAAAAGGACTGATTACAACGATGAGGAGGTTCTAAGGGAGCCGCAAGTCCATCTTTCAATTACCAACAGAGAGGTATAACTCTCGATTCCCAGACACTAAGCCTCCAATTTAATCATGCAATCTCAGTGTGCTTCACATTGTGGCGAATGCTCTTGTATGCATTTGAGGATATCAAGGATGATAATGCAAAAATGCCATGACTGAGCTAGAAATAAAATGCAAATGCATGCTCTCTAAACCAGTGAATTTGATAGCATACTTGTGCTGACTCTAAGACATGATGGTATGCATGGAAAAAAAAATAAAATGATACGCATTATTGTGGGAGAATGAACTTTATGCAAATGACCATGTGATCATGCTATTTTTTTTTTTTAAATGCTGTACCTCAAATTGTGTACTATACTACAGACATGAGATTTTGATGAAATCCTAATTTGCCAAATATAATGCTGTAAACATATGACTATTATGAGATCTTAAATATGCCTAATACAACATGAAATCTTACAATGCTTGTGATGGATGAATTCTAAGCTAAATTTTTTTTTTTTTTTTGTGATGCATGAAGACTTGGCTGAGTTTTTTTTTTTTTTTTTTTTTTTTTGCAGAACAAGAAGTACGTCAGGGGTTTTGGCAGTTCAGGGTCAGCGAAGGATTTTTACGACAGGCTTCCTGAAAGAGCGAAACAATTGGTGGATGAGGCCGGGTTTGCGGGATTCGTAAAGTTGTTGGGTAGAACCAGCAATGACCGTGTGCAGCTGACTGCCTTGGTTGAAAGGTGGCGGGACACCACCAATACTCTGCACTTACGCTTTGGCGAGGTCACTCTTACACCTCTGGACTTTGCGGCCATCACGGGGTTAAGAGTAGGGGGAGTCCCAATTCCATTTGACATGAGTTTGCATGAAGATCCTGCTGCATTGACTTATTTTCTTGGACGGGTACCGCAGATGAATGACAAAGGCATGGTACGCTACCAATGGCTCTTTGATAATTTTGTGGAGCATCGTTGTACCACGGAGAATGACTTCAAACATGTGGCCCGAGCCTTCCTTTTGTACCTATTTGGGGTTGCTCTGTTTCCAAACAAAGATTGCCGAGTCCACTTGCATTATTTGGCAGTAATGAAAGACTTTTCTGTGATCAAGGACTACGATTGGGGGGGATCGGCATTAGCAACACTCTATGGCAACATGGGAGTTGTCTCACGAGGGACCACATTGAGCATGGGAGGGTACTGGCGAGTTTGGGAGGTAGACTTCATTTCCGGTTTCCATTTCTAATTACCTGTTTGCCATTCCTGACATCTTGTTCCATTTGAAAGTAGATGTGAGTTACGAATTCTTGGGAATGTTTCCCCCCGAGAACGACTATCCGAACCAATCTGTGATTCCCCGTGGATTGAAGTGGCAGCGGGAGTCGAAGGGGAAAAGAAAGAGTGCAAAGAACTTGACACTATACCGCACTTTCTTGGACGAGCTACAAGAAAACCAGGTGACCCCTTGTACTTTCCAATCTGCCATTCCATTTTCTGCTTTTGTTCTGAATGCACACTCGTGCAAAATGCAGGTAAAGTGGGATGTGTGGGCGGGAATTGACGAGAGTGCCCCTCCTGATTTGTTGAGGAGCAGAGAAGCTACCAGAAAGAGAATTCTGCTGGAGGGGCCATTCTGTCGGCAGTGGTATTTGGGGGAACGTGTAGTGAGGCAATCTCTGGGGTACAATTCTTTCAGAGTACCGAAACCTATTCCTCATTCTATGCTGAGCACAAATACTTTGACAGTGGAAGATTTAGGTAAGTGGACTCAAGGAGAAGATGCAACTGTCTTTTTGGAGGAAACAGGGGATTACAGTGAGTATAGAGCACTACGGCTCATGCCTGCCTTAGGAGTTGGTGGCGTTCAAAGAGATCTTCCTCGGAGACGGCGGGCTGGAGTTGTATTGGCACGAGCTTCCAAGAGTTCAGGCGTTGTGAAGTGGCCCAAACTTCCTCGGCGGGTGGGATACACAAGCAGCTCAGGTCATATGGAGTACCTCAAACTCCCTAGTTCCAAACGTGGATACCCTCTTCCAGTTGGTGTCGAACAGGTTTGAGTTAATTCAAATTCCCAATTCTGATCCAAGTTTCAAATTTTGCTTGCCCTCTGTAAAACTTGTGAAACCATGATTTTGACTTTACTTTCCAGGTACCTCGTGACTTTGCCGAGTCGTGTCTCCGTACTATTAGCAGCCTGGAGGCTCTTGTTCGGACACTAGCATTAGCGGGTCTGATGACAGCCTCTCTCCCCATGGTATGCCATCTTGCTTTCATTATTTCAATTCTGCTTGCTAGTCCAACATTTTACTGCCCATTAATAACTCTCTTTTGTTTGTCCTTTGTGCAGCGTGCCCCAATGCAAGCTCAAGGCAGAAGAGTTTCAGCGGGACGCGGGGGCTATACCACTAGGAGTGCAGCTACTAAACGAAATAAAGTTGCATCTTCTAGTGACGATGATGATAGTGATGTGCAGGGGAGCAGCCGGGGCGAGAATGATGAGGTCGAGGATGAAGATAGCGAGATAGAGGAAGAGGATGCAGAGGTGGAGGACAATGAGGATGAGGACAATGAAGAAGAAGAAAGTGAGGAAGAAGAAGCGGCCACGGACACACAACCTTCATCAAAAAAATCTAAGAAAAGTCGCTAGGAGTGCTTAGTGTCTCTTTTTTTTTTTGCTTGTACAAAGACTAGATGAGATGCTGGATGTAATGGCTCTTGACTCGTTCATATGCTTGTAAAGCTTGGACTCACTTGTGAGTTTTCAAAATAGTGGATGCCATAGTTTGTTTGTCTTGCTTTCAAAAACTTGAACTTTTAAAGATAACTTGAATTTCAAGAGTTCAATTTGATTATGTTTGATAAGCATGATGAATATGATTCCGACACGGGTTTTTGCTATTTTTGTATGAATAATTGGGTCACGAAGTATGCATTTGCTGCTGCTCTTTGTTGTTGGCTGCTGAATTGAGACGTTGTGACGTCGGGTTAGGCCAAGAAACAACAAGATCCTGTCAAAAAAAAAATCCAGGGAAAACCATGGCAGCCGTCACTTTTTGTGAAAGAAAAAGTACTCAGCCACTAAAACCTGCAGAATGTAATGTTTGGGTAATTTTGTCAAATCTCTTATCTGGGTCTTCTTTTAAGATAAGGCACGAGCATCAACATTTCCCTGTGGTCTTGAGAGCTCTGTAATACTCTCTCCTTGCTGCCAAACTTCATCCAAACCTTGCTAAAATTCTCTCAAACTCAATTCTTCTTCCAAGCATCATCAAATCCTCCAATCCAAACTAATGGCTTCTTCGACTTTCTCCGGTGCACTCAATAACTGGATGATCAACTTCCGGAGTGTTGTGCGAATGAATTTTGTTAACTACGGTATGAATTCCTTATTCTCTCTCTGCCCCGGTACTCTCAAATTACAAGTTTTGCGTGCGGCGGTCGATCATTGGGACTCCCATGTATTCAGGTTTGGTTACCAAGAACTTTGCCCCACCATAGAGGAGTTCAGCGCTCTTCTTGAGTGCCGGGGCCGAGATTCCGTTGTCATTCCCACTCTGCTCGTTAGCGCATACAAGCTGCTCATGAATTCGCTCGGGTTGAATAGAAATGAAGCCACTTACTTGGTGAAAGGAGATGAGCTTAACATTTTGAGGATTATAGACAAATTCCAACCTGACGGTAATCTTTCGGACGACAAGCATCAGAATAGACGCCAATTCGCTATGTGTATTTGCTTGTTGGCTCGGTATCTATTGGTTTCAAGTGACGGCAGGGTTAGCCCGAAATTGGTGGATGTGGCTGTGCAAATCAAAGAGGGTAAGGACTTCATTCCTATGGTTTTGGCCGAGACACTATTGGGTTTGGACAAGGTTCATTCTCAAAGCACGACTTTCTTTTCCGGCAGCCCTTTACTGCTTCAGGTATCACTTCATCCACAGTTCAAAAATTGTTGTAGTAAATACTACAAGATTTTTTTTTTTTTTTGAATGAAGTGAAAACAAAGAGAGAACAATGTTCAGGATGAGAAATGAAGGGTGAGAAAATGGAAGGGGATAGGAAATGGTTGGGTATAAGACGGGGAACGGTACAGGAGAGGAAAATAGCTCGAAAGGGAATGGTTAAGAAGGAAAATGGAAATGACTCAAGTAAGAAGAAGTCTAGGGAGAATATTAAAAAGGGAAAGGCTTTATCAAAGTGAGATACTGGTAGCTAGGAAAGCATCACCTTTCTTTGGTTCACTCAATCATTTTCTCTCTTCTAAACTCAAAACTCACATGAATTTTGCAGATGTGGCTTTTTGAGAAGGTCAAACTCATAGCAAAACCCGAAAGGCCTCCAAAGTATGAGGCAAGATGCTTCCAGAGCCGGGAAATATTCAAGTATCAAAACACCACAGAGGGTTGGAGCCAATGGTTTTGCACATTGAAAGCAAGTGACATCAACTGGCGTTGTGATTGGATTGATCTCCCTGACATGACTGTGAAGAATATGAACTTCCAGGTGGTTGGAATTGCAGGTTTAACAGGTTTCACTTTCTATATCCCGCGCCGTTTTCTGCGGCAGTTCGGTCATGAGCAAGGCTTGCCTCCCACAGAGTCAGAGGTCCCTTTTGATCCTTCTTGCAATGCACAGACACTCACACAATACCGAAGGTCTTGGCCATTCCGTCAGAAGCTAGCGGCACAAAATGTATTCGACACCAGTTTGAAGAAAAGATATGTGAAGTGGCTAGACAAAAACATAAAAGAAAAGGCAGACAAAGAACGCAAGATAAAAAGAAAGAGGACCTAGACCTTTCATTATCTCATTGTACCAGAATAAAAGCTTGTTTCCTTAGTTTCTTTTGAAATAATTGGGGAATCTCTTGTTTGAGAGGCATGTTTCATCTTTTTTATGTATGAATTCAAGCATCAATAAAACTTGGTACTGAAAAGTATCCCTTTTGCACAATTCTCGATAATTCCACATGATCAACTGCTCCAATTTCGCACATGCCTTCAAGTAGTGTACAATGAATTCTTTAATGGCACAGGTTGAGAAATGAACGACCATTGACCAATCTTTGACCAAACAATTTTACGTAGGCAACCTTAGGCAAAAGGTTGCCTACGTATCTCAAACGAAGAAAACAGGTTTAGGTTCACTCGGGTATTTACACTCTCCTTTTTATGCTCTACCTTTTGCCTACTACCTCCCTTTCGGGTTTTAGGTCTAGCGAGCCCCTCTTTTTTTTATTTTGAACCCTAAATTTTGCCTAGGTCGCCCATGAGGGTTTTCGAACCTAGCGGGTTTTTTTATTTATTTATTTTTTTTTATGCTCTAATTTTTGCCTAGGCCACCCGCCCTTGTGGTTTTCGACCTAGCGAGCTCTCTCAAGGGTAGTATTTCTTTAATTGGTCCAAGTTGGTCACGTTGTTGAATTCATTGCCGTCTAAATCCATTATACGCACTGCTCCTCCAGCCAAGATGTCTTTGATGATGTAAGGCCCGGCCCAATTTGGCTTGAATTTTCCACGTGGATCATGGATGGGAGCCCTGATCTCCTTGAGCACCAAATCACCGCTCTTCAAGTTCCGCGGCTTGACTTTCTTGTTAAACGCCCTTGCAATTCGCCGCTGATACCCTTGAACATGATACAGTGCTTTCAACCGCCGTTCATCAAATAACATCAACTCTTCGAATCTCCCGTCGACCCATTCAGTTTCTTCTAATCCACACTCGGCTAATACTCTTAGCGAAGGCACTTCTAGCTCGATTGGCAAAACGGACTCCATTCCGTACACCAAGGCATAAGGGGTTGCCCCAGTCGGTGTGCGAATTGATGTCCGGTAGCCCCACAGAGCAAAAGGTAATTGTTCCGGCCAGCCCCTGCTTTTCTCGGTGGTCTTCCTTATGATGGTTTTCACATTTTTGTTAGCAGCCTCCACAGCCCCGTTGGTTTGTTGTCGATAAGTTGAAGAGTTATGAATCTGAATCTTGTAATCTTCCAATAATTCTATAACCTCTTTCTTGAAATGTGTGCCTTGATCGGATATGATCTCGTGTGGAACTCCATACCGACATATGATGTTTCGTTCAATGAAACGGGCAACCTCAAAAGCCGTCAAAGTAGCGTATGACTCAGCCTCTAGCTACCAAAATGTATTGATGCCCGTTTGACCCTTTAGGCTTGATTGCTCCGATGATATCAATGCCCCATATAGAGAACGGCCAAGGAGTGGTCATATTATGGAGCTCAGATGGTGGAACATGCATGAGATTAGCATGAATTTGGCATTTGTGACACCTTCTTACAAATTCCACACAGTCTGTCTCCATAGTAGACCAAAAGTACCCTTGCCTCAGTATTTTCTTCGCTAGCATGATACCATTCATGTGAGGACCACAAACTCCGGCATGGATGTCTTTCATTATCTGCTTACTTTCCCTTTCATCAACACATAACTTGTGCACACCATCATAGGATCGCCGGTACAACTTTCCTCCACCGATTATGAAATTCGCCGATAGCTTCCGTAGTGCAGTCTTATCCTTCTTGCTAGCTTTATCAGGGTACTCTCCTTTCTCCACAAAGTTCCAAATATCATGATACCATGGTAATCCCGACGTCACATCCTCAACGGTGGCTATCATCTCATATATAGGAATATCGCGTTGCTCGATTACCAAGGGTCTCATTTTTACCCCGAGAGGTATTTCTATCATTGACACCAAGGTAGCGAGCGCATCTGCGAATTGGTTTTTAAGTCGTGGCATATGCATGAATGTTAACATCTCGAACTTCAAAGCCAATTCTTCCAGGTATTGAAAGTAAGGCATCAACTTCTCCTCTTTTACCTTCCAATCTCCCTTAGCTTGAGATATTACCAAGGCTGAATCACCAATGACCTCCAGCTTCTTTACACCTAATTCCAATGCTGCTTCCATCCCAACTACACATGCTTCATATTCTGCTTGGTTGTTTGTCACTTCGAAATTCAGTTTGTATGATAACGGGACGTGGGATTCGTCAGGTGAAATCAGCAGAATGCCAATTCCAAACCCATTTTGGTTTGACGCCCCATCAAAATACAAAATCCAAACATTGCTTGATAGTGTCATGAGGTCTCCATCTGGAAATTCGAACTCTGCATCTTCTCCTCCTTCCACCGGGTGATCGGCTAAGAATTCTGCGACAGCTCTCCCCTTGACAGACTTCCTTGTTACATATTTGAGGTCGAATTCGGCCAATAAGAGCAACCACCTCGCTAGTTTCCCAGTGAGTGCTGGTTTCTCAAACAGATACTTAAGTGGGTCCATTCGAGAAATCAGCATCACTGAGTGTGCAAGCATGTAGTGCCTCAACTTTTTAGTGGCCCATACCAAAGCCCAACATGTCTTTTCCAATGCCGTGTAGCGTTCCTCACAACCTACCATCTTCTTGCTCAAATAATAAATGGCTTTCTCAAATTTTGCTTCCCCTTCTTGTGCCAATAGGCATCCCATCGCCGAATCAGTCACTGACAAATAGAGGATCAGTGGCTTTTCCGGTTCAGGAGGTGACAGAATTGGCGGATTTTGGAGGTAGCGTCGAATTTCATCAAAAGCCATTTGACAACGATCAGTCCATTGAAATTTGGTTTCTTTCTTGAGCAAACGGAATAATGGTTCACAAGTCGTCGTGAGTTTAGCGATGAAACGACTTATGAATTGAATTTTTCCCAGGAAGCTCCGAACATCCTTCTCCGACTTCGGTGTTGGCATTTCAAGTATGGCTTTGATTTTTGAGGGGTCTACTTCAATTCCTCGGGTAGTGATCATGAAACTCAACATTTTTCCTGCAGTGACTCCGAATGTACATTTCTTGGGGTTTAACCTCATCCTGTACTTCCTTATCCGCTCAAAGAATTTCCTCAAAGCTCTGTCATGCCCTTCTCTATCTTTGGATTTTACGATCATATCATCAACATACACCTCCACTTCTTTATGAATCATGTCGTGTAATAAGGTTGTGGCAGCTCGTTGATAAGTTGCTCCGGCATTCTTCAATCCAAACGGCATGACCCAATAGCAGTAAGTTCCCCACGGCGTCGTGAAAGTTGTCTTCTCTCTATCCTCCGGTGCCAACAAAATCTGATTATACCCGGCATACCCATCCATGAACGAAAGCAAACCATGTCCCGCTGTGTTATCAACAAGGACGTCAATATGAGGCAGAGGGAAGTCGTCCTTCGGGCTGGCTTTGTTTAGATCTCTAAAATCAACACACACTCTTATCTTACCATCTTTCTTGGGCACATGCACAATGTTGGCGACCCAAGTTGGATACTCGGTCACCATTAGAAAACCCGCATTGATTTGACTGGTAACTTCTTCTTTGATTTTCAACGCCCAATCTGGTCTGATTTTCCTCAGCTTTTGCTTGATAGGCTTGGCATCGGGAAACAACGGGATCTTGTGTTCAACAATCTCAGGATCGATTTCGGGCATATCTTCATAGGACCATGCAAAGACATCCTTGAACTCTTCCAATAACTTAACCAAGCGTTCACGTTCCTCGGGGGACAACGTGGAACCAATCTGAACCATGCGAGGATCCTTTTCAGTACCAAAATTTATTGAAACGACCTCATCCATGACAGGACGAGCATGCCTTTCTTCCTCTTTTTTAAGAAAAAGTTTTAGTTCTTGAGGAATATCCTCTTCAATTTCAAAAGATTCTTCAGGATCAATAAAATTTATTTCTGGCACAACAAAATAATCAAAGTCTGGATTTATTTCATTGATATCGAAAATTTCGGTTACAAACTCAGACTCAAATTCAAAAGAAAATGAATACTTGGGTTTGCCAACTGGCACATGCCCGATAGACTCAACAAGAAATTGAAAGGGAGACTCAAACTTGGACTCATACTCATCATTGTTATCAATTACATTAAAAGTCCAATTTTTATAATCTCCTACGGCATCCACTATAAAGCTGGAGTAATCCACATAATCTTCAGCGCCAAGCATCATCACAGCAGCATCTTGGCTTACACTCATGGGATCAAATCCTTGGTCAAAGAGAAGACCTAGTTTAGCTTGTTCCAGATTTTCAGCCCAGTCTTCATTGCATGTTTCCAATATTAGCACCTCATTTGGTTCATCCTCACTATCAGACAGTTGATGTCCAAAGAAAATTTCGAACCCCGGATACCTCTCCCCAGTCTCCTCGTCATAAAGTGGCTCATCAAATCCACAGAAAAGCACGTCTTCTCCTTCTTTCACAAATTGTCCATTCAAGGTCTTGCGGTAAGGCTTCATTTTTAAATCAAAGAGTTTGCTTTCTTTCTTCGCCTTGGCACGTGCTCGATCTTGCTTAGCTTTTTCTGCCCAATCTTCCGATGTCGGTTTGTAACCAAGCCCAAAACGGTGTCCATTTGCTGAGAAGTCAGGAAATTGAGGAACTCCTTGTAAGTGACGTCCCAATCCGAGCCCAGGGAAGTATGACATTTTCTTCATCATGGTAACAACAGTGGGATTAAGACGGAAATTGTCCTCGGCCATCAAAGCATGTACCGCCTGAGACTCCACAAAGGAAAATCCGGTGAGCAAAAGATCTCCTTCGTTGTGCATAATTTCCAATAGCGGTGCATTATCTTCAGTGGGAACTCGGACAGTGGCTTCTCCGAAAATGGTGATTATTCCACCCCCCTTGACAAGTTTGATCTTTTGGTGCAAGGTGGATGGAACAGCCATCACCTCAGGGTCATGTAACCAAGGCCTTCCCAAAAGCATGTTGAATGATGACGGTACCTCCAAAACTTGAAATTCCACCTCTGTTTCCAATTTTCCTATCACCATTGGGATCTTTATTACTCCGACTACCTCTCTCCTTGTGTTATCATATGCCCGGACTCCTTGATTGGATGGGGAGAAATCCTTATGTTTCAGGCCCAAACAGTGAGCAGTTCTTAACGGACAAACATTCAAAGCTGAACCATTATCCACCAATACTCCAGCTATCCATTTCCCTGCACATTTCGCCGTCACATATAGTGGCTTGTTGTGATTAGGACCTTCGGGTGGAAGGTCTTTGTCGGTGAAAGTGATTGCATTTGTCGCCTTTGCAGGGGTCAACATAGCCACCATTTGCTCGGGTGAGGTGTCTATGGAAATGGGGACCTTGTTTAATGCTTTTAAGACTGCTTGTCGGTGCTTGTGGGATGCCATAATTAATTGCCACAAAGTGATATTGGCTCCCGTCCGTTTCAACTGTTTCAATACCTCATCATCTCCTAGATCTTCTTCTCTTGCATCTTTTGTCACCGCTGCTTCAGGGGATTCTTCCCCAACGAGATGGGCCGGTTTGTAGTGTCTGCCACTTCTTGTCAGGTGATTTATTTCAGTTTCCGGGGCCCATAAATCTTCCTCGAATTCAAAACTTTCACTCTCACCTTCAGATCTCCACAAGTCATCGCCACATCCAAACTCATATACTTCTTCATTATCGACTGGTTTCCACAAATCTTCTTCTTCTTCTTCCGCCACCACTTTACCTTTCCTATTTTCAGAGACATTGACCACTTGTTCGGAATTTTGTACTCCAAATGTCTTTGCTGCTTCCTCCAATTCCTTCTTAATTGCCCACCAACTCATTTCTCCAACCTGTTCTTCCTTTTCGTCTAGAGCCCAAATGTTTTGAAGGCTAGCTACATGCTTTGAAGTTGTAGCAATCATATTGATAACAACAGTGTCTAGGGGTAGGTGAAAAATGGGCTTTGGTTGGTCGACTGGGACAATGTATTGGCTAGGGTCGAAGACTATTGTATGGGTATTTATGTGGTTGACTCCAAACTGGTTTTGGTTATGGTTTGGCATAGGGTTGGCGACAATGTTGGGTTTGGCTTTGGGTGGGGAAATGGATTTGTTGTCAATGAGGTCTTGAATTTCATGACGGAGACGGGCGCAATTATCTGTGGGATGGCCATGGGTTTGGTGAAAGGCACAGTATTTGGTAGCGTCGTAGCAAGGTGGAAGAGGGTTGGGTGTTGGCATAGGGTCCAAAGGTTTTAGGACGCCTCTTCTGAGAAGGCGTTCATAAACAGTTGATAGGGGAACTCCTAATTGGCTAAAGATTCTTCTGCGAGGGGGAGGGGGTTGATTGTTAATGTTGTTGACTTCAGGTGTGCGACTGCTGTTACCAACATGATTGCTACTGTTGGCGGTAAAGTTTCCTTTACTATTTCCATACAAAGGGTTATTATTGCCATTGCAGACCCGCTTTCCTCTCTGACTTGAGTCTCCTTTGTCTAACAACCCCGAGTTCAAACCATCCTCGATTGAGATTCCGGCTTCGAATTGACTTTCAAAGCTTGAGAAGGGTTGTGTCACCAAATACTTGGAAAATTCTGGAATCACGTTCTTGATGACCATTCTGATTTGTTCCTTCTCGTTAGGCCGATCAACCATTTTTGCTGCCTTAGCTCTCCATCGGGTTATAAAGTCGGTGAAAGTTTCTTTGGGGTTCATCTTCGTAGCATCCAATTCTCTCGTGGTCACTTTAAGTTGGACATTATAGGCATATTGGTTGATGAAAGCATGCCCAATGTCGTCCCAAGTGTTCTTCTTTAAAGGGTCCAAATTCAAGAACCATTGAAGCGCCGTGTCAGTTAATGTACGATGGAATAACTGTGCCAATTGTTGCGGCCCAATCCCCATTGGCATCAAAGTTCCGGCATAGTTCATTAAGTGTGTTTTCGAATCTCCAGTGCCGTCAAATTTCCCAACATCGGGCATTTTGAACTTCTCCGGTAACTTGATAGTAGGGAAAAGACACAGCCTATCCATATCCACCATCTGGGTACCCGATTCTTTTGAACGGATGATAGTTCGCTTTAACTCCTCGATTTGATCTTGAAGAGTCTTGTACTTATCAACGGCTGGTTGCTCAACATTCAGCGGCGGCCGTGGTGCGGCAGCAGGGATTTCTACGTTTTGTCGGACTGGCTGTGGTTCTTCTTCATACCAATCTTCTTCATTGAGCTGGTTTGTCCTTTCATTGTTCAATGGTACTCTCCTAGGAGATGGATTTTCCGGTATGAGCATTATCAAGGTCTTGATCACGTTTCCCATATCTTCGATGGACTTTTGCATCGCACCCATGTTTACCCTCATCTCCTCCATCTCATTTCGCTCGGCCATTACTGGTTCAGAAACTGGAACGGTGACTGGAATAAAATCTAGAACAGGAGTGTCAACTAGATCAGGTATTGGACCAAGGATTCGGTCCCGAATGAGTGTATTCCTTCTTTCCAGTGAAAAGTGACAAGCAAACTGACAAGAAAATGTGCCAAGTGTCAAAAATAAAAAAAACTAAGACCATTTTTTTTTTATACTAGAAACGCCTTCGATGACCCCTTTTTTTTTTATTGAAAAATGAACTCCTCCTCTAAAAAAGATTACATTGGATGAAAAAGATTAACGGGTTAACAGAAAAATGACTATTGAGTACTTGATAAATCCCCAATATACTTTAAAAAATTTCAGAAATTTTAAGAAATCCTAATTTTTTTTTATTTGGTATTTTTTTAAAAAAAAAAGTGTTATTCTTATTATACAAAAATAAAAAAGAAAGGGAGGTAAAAAGGAAAACGTAAAAAGAGGTGAAATGAAAGTGACTTTTTTTTTAAAATAATTTTTCCTCCTTTTTTTTTTTTGTTGTGGGATTAAAAATTAGTATTGCATTAATTTTTCAAAAATTCTTTTACTATATTGGGGAATTATAAAGTGACTCAAAAGAGACTAAAAAAAAGAAATGAAAAATGCCCTTCTTTTTTTTTACAACTTTTGAAAACCCGCATTTTTTTGAAAAGAAAATCCTCCTCCTCATTAAGAAACGGAAATGTACTCCTCTTTTCCCATCATTTCGGCATAATCCCCTCTGATTTTCAACTGGTAACCTGTATAGTTTATGGGGTATGTAGTGACACATAATCCTAACAAGGTTCCTGTCCTAATTTTGGATAGTTCTAGGGAGCACTATATGCAAAAGGCTGGTAGTCTCAAAGGGTACCCCGGCTCAAAGTCACAAGCGTACCTCCCATTGCCAAGTATCGTGCAAGGCAATGGTCAAACAGTACTTATGACTTATCACAACCAAAGGCTTGTTGGCTTCTTCGACATAGCCCAAGTACGGTTGCCCGCCCAGGATATCGAATAATGCCGAACAGGGTTTATCCATACATCGATGCACGTGCAATGCAAGAAAATCACTTTAAAAACTAAATTGAACATCCCATAATTTTTTTTTTTGAGTCTAGCTCTCGTTTCTCCCCAGTGGAGTCGCCACTGTGGGCACCCCTGACCTCCGCGAGAAACCTTGAAAGTACTAGAACACGCGTTCGTTAGAGTTGCCACTTGATTTTAAGGTTAACCAAGCAACCAAATTCAACGTACAAAATTCGAGACAACCGGTCCGTCGTAACCAGAGTGATCTTGGTTCGGGAGCTAAGTTACGGGATGGGAAGGTTTTATTTGAAAAATGCACCCATCCCGCCTAATCAAAGTGATTAGTCTCTACTCATAATTATAGGATTTGAAAAGAGATTTTAAAGTGATTTAAACAATTACGGGAAAGGGAACAATGAAAAATAAATAAAATTAACGATGCATGAGGCTAGATTTATAGAAAGAAATATTACCACAAATTAATAAAAGGGCGAAGACTGAACTTCTTTTGATCAACGTCCGGATGGTCCCCTCAAAATCACGAATTCGGCGAGTATGAACTCCGTTCGCCGCGAAAATCACTTTATTTAACTAATGCTTTGAAAAACTTGGATTAGAGGCAAGGCTTTGGGTAATTTTGGAAAGTAGGCTTAAGACTAATATTTTTGAGATTTTCGTGGCTGATTTTCGGAAAGGAATTTTGGGTTCGGGAAAGGGGTTTACAAAGGAAAAACAATGAGAACAAAGGTTTTTCTAGCAAGTTTTTCTTGAGGATTTTTGTTGTGTCCTGAAATGAGAGGCTTAAGGTCTTATTTATAGGCACCATGGAAGGTTCTTGCACTAATTTCCCAACCAAAATCGGATGGGAGGCAAGTAAATTCAGCATGGAAACCCATACTACATCTGCAGAATTTGTCTAAATTTTCGAGCAAAAAAATATGGCGGCCGCTACTTTTTAAAAAGTCAAACATGGCGGCTGACATTTTTTGTGCTGGCACCGAAAGTTTTATTTGGGCTGAAACTTGGGCTTGTGTTTGGGCTTCTTTTGGGCCTTTTAATGGGCTTTGGCTTGGACTTATTTGTTGGGTTTCAAATTGGGTTGGTTCCAAGGTGTTTGGGCTATGAAAATGGTAAAATCCAAATTTCGAAGCATGAATCGAATAAAGAGAATTTCTTGGCGTCGTTGGCAATTTTCATCATTGGGGACACATCCGGACTCTTACTTAGAATTCACGGATAATCAAAATTGGGGTGTCTACATAAAGCTAGAACTCAAAGAAATAGATTATGTTTAGAATTAGGAAAAAAAAAACAGAAATTGATACAAACCCATTTAGGGCAAACATCCTACCATTTTTGGGATTAACCAAAACCCTACCCCTTTCTTTCACCTTTTAGTAAAAGTAATATGCCAATTTGAACAAAATTAATCAGCAAACTACTATTATGTCCCACGCCCAACAGATCTCAAAAGGACATGATCATGGCTTGTAATGTTTCCAAATATATTGAGCCCCAATTTCAAAAAATAGTCCACATGCACAAGAATTGCAAGCAATCAGGGGGATACAGAGAGAGAGCGAGAGAGAGAGAGAAAGAGAGAGAGAGACGTACGCTGTGTGAGTGTTACTTCTCTGAAATCGAACATTGAGCCCTGATTTCACGCAATAGTAAACCTACACAAGGAATTGCAAGCACTCGCGAGAAAGACGGAGAAGAGGCGCGCGCACACACACACACACACACACACACACACACACAGAGAGAGAGAGAGAGAGAGAGAGAGAGAGAGAGAGAGAGAGAGAGAGAGAGAGAGAGAGAGAGAGAGAGAGAGAGAGAGAGAGAGAGAGATGTACGCTAGGTGAGATCCGGAGAGAGAGAGAGAGAGAGAGAGAGAGAGAGAGAGAGAGAGAGAGAGAGATGTACGCTAGGTGAGATCCGGAGAGAGAGAGAGAGAGAGAGAGAGAGAGAGAGAGAGAGAGAGAGAGAGAGAGAGAGAGAGAGCGTGTAAATAACATAAAGGCCTGAATATGGAGATATATGTGTGTGGCTTGGGTATCAGTAACTAGTGTCTCACCAAAACTACGTAGTTTTAAGTAAATATAAGTCCCCGACCAAAATTTTTGTTGCCGAGTAATTCAAAATCCCCGCCATTTTTTTTTGCGGAATTTTTTGGCGGAATAAATGAAAAACTACGCCGACTAAAAATAGGTAGTCGGTGCAAGACATCATTCAACGACAACTTTTTGGTCGCCAAACATTTTCCCACCTTCTGGCGCCCAGGGTGAAAATTTCGCACTCACGCATTCCCCAACAACATAAAATTTTTGTCAGCAAAGTGTACGTAACAGCGACTAAAAATTAAGTTGTTGGCCAAAGTTAACCCCACTGCGACAACACACAGTTTAGTCGCCGAATTGCCACTATAAGGCTACTATATAAAATTACTTTGGTCGTGGAATTTGGTCGCCAAATGTGTTTTTTCTTGTAGTGGGAGATGTTCTTAGCATTTATAATGAGTCAAGCCACCATTGTTGAACCAACACACAGCTACAGACGCTGGAAACTTGACCTTGCATGTCTTTGTGTAGAAAATGAGAACTCTTGCTTAAAAAGTCATGTCTTTGTGTAGAAAATGTGAAGCTGGCATAAATATTGGGTTTATAAATGTTAGACATGCACCTCAAACATTCTTGTGTATGCTTAAACATGGGTTCTAAGAAGATTTTGTTGGTTCTTATTACGGTTCTGTTTTTTGCTATGCTTCCCTTGTTTTCTGAGGCGGCTTCAAAGGATTTTCTTCGGACTCCTTATAAGCCGCCAGCACCGGCGCCTCTGCCTTTTCCTCCTATTTCTGGTAATTAAGTTTCCTTGACACTCATAACTTTCTTTTTTTTTGTCATTCGATATATGTCAGTAGAGTTGGTTGATACAGTGGTAGTTTTTGTTTAGTTAAGGAAATTTGCCTAGCGTTAAGTGACTTGGTACATGTAGCTAGTCAAAATGCCAATAGGCAGAATTCCAAGCGGCCCTGGCCAGCTAGCCAGGGCCGTTGGAGATGAAAAATCACACTTCTGCAAGTTAAAATAGCCAATATGGGTAATTTGCCTAGCTAGCTAGCCTGTTGCTTGCAAACGAAACATATATAGCGAAATTATTTATTCAAATCCTCAGTATCTCATGGATTAACTTCTTGTTTTGAAACAGATCGGTACTAATTTTTACTATTGAGGTGCAACTAAAGATTTCTCACAGTATACTGTTTTAAGAATCTGGCTTGTAAGTGGACTACAAAGGACAGCCTGCGTGATCGCATCCGTTCAAAAGTGTTTTAATGGTTCAGATTTACTAAAAGTATCTGCATGTAAGATGTGGGATACTTTTTGTCATTTGAACCATTAATTTTTTAATATAGACAAATAATAGAAAAAGTCTGTTTGTTTTGGATTATTTTACCTCAAATGAACTTTTTTAAGATGTTGATTCTAATTTTTTACTTTTTAGACCGCTCTCGTAGACATTAATCACTAATCCACAAAAATTAATGCAAAACTAACAAACGGACCTAAAGCCATATCACAAATAATAATAATAAAGAAAAAATTATTATGCCAAAACGGGCCTAAAGCCATATCACAAGTTAGGTAGTCAAATTTTGAATGCATATTTATGTACAGCTTCTTTGTTCAGAGCTTATTTTATGTTTTTTTGACACGCCATCTAAAGATTATCTAGTCTCCAATCACTGGTAGTATGGACAGGAATGATTGCAACGCGCTTTTTTTATTTTTTATTTTTCCCATTTTTTTGTTTCTACTTGTTCAACAATCGAGTCTGTACGGTGTATGCGTCAAATCCTAACAAGTGAATATTATATAAGCATGTTTAATTAATTTGATCTTCTTTTGTACTTTAGATGCAGCTCCAGCGTCTTACAATTACCAGTAAATATTATCTTCTCCAAAGCTGCGAATTGTGGTATCACTTGCTCGAATAAAGGCTACGGACCATTTTATTATTTGAATCTCCCTGTGTCATTTCATTTTTAATAGAAAAATGTTTTATGTGATCGCCTGATTTTACCATCCATTTATGTTACCAATTAGTTGGATACTTTATTGCTTGGTTTCGTAGTCCAGAAAATTTGTAAGATTATACTCGATCATGACAAATATTTATTAACTCGTATGTAAAGAAGTACAATAATACGACCCCGGGGGCTAGCCTAGCCCTTAGGGACGGCAGGCGCTGCCAATCCATCTGAGTCGTCCATCTCGGCAATTAACGGTTTAGATTCGAACCTGAGCTCTAATACTAAGTTGTAATGTCCCGAAAATTGAACACGTTAAAAGTAATAGTTAAATCATTTTTCCTAAAATGTCAACTTTATTTAATCAATAAAACTTAAAGTCTCAAATTTAAAAAGGATTTTGTTAATTGCGTGCCCCCAAGGCCCATGATAATGTTCATTAAATAAGTCTAATTAATCCACTTTTGCTAAAAATAGTAAAATTAGTTTACATTAACTCATTTGTTTGCATGGGAAATCTAAGTTTGAAATACAAATCATAAATTACTTTTACTATTTTTAACAAAAGTGGTTTTAATTAGGTACATTTAATGGACATTATCATGTGCCTTAGGGGCACACATTAACAAAACCATTTAATAATGGTAAGTGAAAGAAATTTTCTAACTTAGGGCAATCCAAAAGAAATACTTTCTTTCTTTTTTTTTTAACAGAAAAGAAATACTTTCAAAACATAGCAATGTCTAAAAATAACAATTTTAACTAAGTCATAATCTGACTAAAAGCAACCATTGCCATCTAGAAATAGTGAACTACTGATAGAGCCAAGGCTTCGCCAGTGCATCTGCATTAGTCCACTCTGCCGCTTCAATATATGTGAATGGCTCCTCATATCCCTCATTGTCTTCAGTACCTAGCGTAAAACACCAAGGGCACAAAGTAGCACCGTGAGTGAAAAACACTCAATAGAGCACCCAAAACTACCTCGTTTCTAAAGTATGTTCATGCAACACTTAATGGCATTTATGACATGTTACGAGAGAATTTAATAACATAAGCAGTAAGGATCCGACAAGATTAAATATACAAATTTACCAACAACTCGTTACCGATATCCATGTGTTCGTGACACAACATCAATTATCACCTTGCATTGCATAATCCTTCAATTTTCCATTATCCAATCTTGCTATCTGACATCGGCTCCCATCCACAAATATCCCACTACGTTAATTAGGCTCCCATACACCAAGTCTATCCTAGCACTGTTCAAGACCGCTGGCGAGATATCAGAATAATTGGTTCACGACCCTTATCGGAATGGACATGTCCCAACCCACAAACTCGTTTCAATATTTGTACGAGGATAAAATCCAAGTATGAGTGTGACTTCTTGCCTCCTCGCCGGAACCCTAATTCTGCAAGATAAACAAAGGGTTCGAGCACCTTTGCCTCTCATCGGCAAAGGCCCTCCGATGCTTAAGTTAGTAAGGGATCACTAATTAAGCCGAAGACAATGCATATAACTGAGTGTTACAGCGTACCTTTCTTCATGGGTATGATGCTATATTTATAGGTGTGAATTACTTATTGATCAAGGCTTCTCGTAGTCCCCGTTTCCTATTTGCATTAGGAAACCTGTCCGAATAGGATTCACCCTATTAAGTATAGCGGTGCTATATACACATGATCTCCTTTTGTAATAGGAATTCCTTCCAAATAGGTTTCTTTCCTATATGGATGTGCAAGTAGACTACCTCTATAATGTATTCCCAGTTGTATTAGGAATACCTATGTCAACCCCTTAAAATCACGGGATTTCCTTTTATCACGGAAAAGACCAATTTAGATCCTTCTAGAATGTTGCACCGCCTTATGTTCTAAGGGCGGTTCTTACTATCAACTCGACATTGGTCCCATAGGACCTAATCTGCATATAGACTTGTAATGCAACTTTGGCCTTATTCGTAGCCTGACTAACTCGGCTATGTCCTGGGACACCCTCACATGGTTTCCCCCAAGCTAGTCCTGACCTTCACTTGGTGTTCATGTTATTGTTTTGACCTTATTCATGGCCTAACCTGTTCGGTATAGGGTTAGGGGACCCCTATAATAACGCCAAGTTGGTTATCTTCATGTGGTATCCACGCCGAGCACGTGATCTGCTCGTGCTTTATATTTTTTGCAAGTGATCGGATTTCACCCACTCCAATATCCATTACCTCTATCCATCCATTTAATCTTACAAAATAACTTTTGTAGCATAATTACGGTTTCATGCATTAACTTGGGCTCAGATGTCACATAAGTCCAACAATCCAACACGATGGGAAAATAAACAATACGACGTAATTTTCGCTACAATGAACAATTTCAATTATCAAAAATAGTAAACTGATCCCTAAAATTACAAAACTTGACAAAAGTATAGAACATCCAATTTGGAACAACTTTTAAGTTTCATGCAAAGCCTAACAATCATCTTAAAGAAAGTCAAAACGGGTTCGAAGACAGTACATTCTTGCTGTCCAGAAACAGTTCTTTAAAAATTCACATCTTTTTGAACGAACTTCGGATCAGATCTTATCCATCTTTGGCCCCAAGTTTTGACGATACTGCAGTTACATAGTGGAGGTTCAAAATGGTCTCTGATTTTTATGATGTTATTTTATTCACATTTCCAAACCTGGCGGGTGGTGCAAGGCATTAGTCAGTACTTACACACCATGACATTAATAGATGTTATGTTTTACTTATTATACATTGCCATGCGGGTTGTGCAGGGGAGTACGCACTTTTTCTTCTTTCTTTTTTATTTTCTTTCTGTTTCCTGGGGACCTTGGGTATGCCTCTCGTAAACTTGTATATTCACTTAACACCTTTTGTATTTCAATCTACTTTACCCCCAAAGAAAAAGTTCTCTATGAAAGTTGCTAAAAATTTCATAAGCTTCAACTTTGATGTAATAAGTTTTCTGTGAATCTTACTCAAAGTGCCTCAAAATGTATAGATCAGAGGGCGGGATATCCGTACTCGTTTTTCAACATATGAACCATTTAAATTCCTATTGTATGTTATCAACTCGACTCCCTATAATGTCACCATTTTGATCATAAAATACATCCTTTTCAATTAATAAAAATGGTATTAAAAACCACGTAAGCAACATAACAATAGCAAAAGTTAAGTTTCAAGTGCCCGACCTTTCCTCCAAAGTTTTTAGCATGCTATGAAACCTAAGGAGATTTAAGGTCGTTAATCGGTTGAGTTCTCCCAATAGAATCTGTGGAAGGAGAGGTGTCATTCGCGAGATGTTTATCGAACGAGATGTTTACCGCACACGAGAAAGACGAATTGAGAGTGAGAGTTGGAGAGAGGGGCTTTGCCGTGAGTGGGATACTGGAAGGGGATTCACAGCCGTGAATGATAGGGAAGTGTAAAGAAAAGAAGGAATAAGAAAGGGGAATTATAGAAGAAGGATCATAAGAAGAGGAAATGAGGGAGTATATTTTCAGAGATTTTTGTGAGGGTGAGGTTTATGGAAAATCAAATAATTTGTGGGATTTGGAGAAGGAAAATATAAAGGTCAATGGCAAGACTTTCTTTTCTTAAATAGGACCTAATTCTAAATAGGAAAACTTTGGTAGTCCATTTTAGGGGTGCACAAGAAAACTGATATAACGGCTAAACTGATCCGATCCGATCCGTACCGAACCGTTCTATTTGGTTAGGTTATGTGATTCAATGGTCTGGTTATGGTTTTAAAAAAATAAGAACCGGTAAATATGGTTTAGTTATTGTTTCTCAATTTAAGAACCACGGTTAAAACCGAACCGTACCGTGTAATATTTATATATATACACATTAACGCCACCGATCCAGTCAAGGATCCCGGATTTCCCAGATTGAAGCGTTTTGATGCTTTTAACGATTGTTTTTGGGAAATCCGAGCCGTCCAATGTGTTCAAAAGGTGTTTCCAAGGTCCACGTGGGAAATCTTCAAAAAAAATACCGGGAAGGGCTTGATCCAAGCAGTTTTTCGCAAAAACTGTACATTTACAGTTTTGCAAAAAACCGCTTGGATCAAGCCCTTCCCCGTATTTTTTTTTGAAGATTTCCCGCGTGGACCTTGGAAAACACCTTTTGAGCACATTGGACGGCTCGGATCGTCAAAAAAATATCGGGAAGGTGGAGTCCCGGATCCGGGACTCCCGGACTAGATAGTTCCTCTACACATTAATATTTTATACGTGTACATAATTATGTATCTTAATTTGGTAAATTAATATTTTTTTTCCCCAGTAAGGTATTCTTCTATGTCTATTTAGAGTAGAAATTTATTTTGTTAGGAAGTCTTTAATAAGGTATTTTTTTGGTTTCGAATCTTATAAAATCCTATAATATTTATGAGTTGTTTAGTGCTTCAAGTTATAAGTAATCTTTTGAGTTCATGTGTTGTGAAAAAGTGTTCCAACATTAATCGGGTAGAACTAGGGGTGCACACGGTCCGGATTGGACCGGTTCTCTAGAAATCCAGTAACCGGACCATTTCGAGCGGTTCTAGAAAATCAAGAACCAAAACCTAACCAATACACATGTAGAACCTGTCCAGATCCAAACCACAAGATCGGACCGGTTTTTGTTCGGTTCCGGTTCTACCCGATTAAGAACCACTTTATCACAACACATGAATTCAAAAAAAATAAGAAGATCAAGATTAGAGAATAAGAGAATTGGGTATTTGAGTTTTCCTTTGAGTTGGCAGTAGCAATCTCGTGAAATTAGGGTGGAACATAAAGAATTGAAATTGGTATTATTAGGTTATAGTAATACATATTGAAAAATTTCTTAAAAAAATAGATTTTTACCGCAACATTCTATTGGGTTGTTTTCCTATTAAAGCATGATGCATATTGCTTGACCGACCGGGTGACTATGAATTAAACTAAAGACGCGTCCCAAGCGTAGGACTCTCGACCGGTGTAGCACAATATCCGGAAGTACCGGAGTCGAACCACAGAGACGACAGACGGTGTTTGACTCAAAAGTGCTGAGACCTAGATTGACCTGGCTCTTAGGTAGCCACCCCTTGTGCAATGAGATTAATTAATTAACTAGATTACCCGACTAAATTGATTAAATATGGATTAAAAAGGAGAGCACAACCGAGGGAACCCAGCGTCCGCGACTAGCCTAACCAATGTTTACTCGGGCCACAATTATTCATTTTACTGATTTTAGAATAAGAAAAAGGATCCCTAACAAATGCGCACCACCTGTCACCAGATTCCGTGCGCATTTGAATTCCGGCGATGCCTGGGTTTTGTTCGTTAGAAGAGTTTTCGTCTCCTAAAATTGCTCAAAAATCAAGTTAATTCGGTCCCGAGGTAGAACATCAATTAGTCTAGCGGCGAAGCGCCTTCGCCCGCAGTTGCACTCTATACGACTACTCGCTCATGGCTCTATTGAACGCATCAACAATATTAAACCTAGCTCTAACCATGCTTTGAACAATTGAAATAAAAGCAAAAGAACGATACCACAGATTACGGAAGATTAACTGAACTTGAATATCACGCGAAAACACCAATCCAACAGCTGGAAATTTGAAGATCTGAATTAAACTTGAATGCTGAATTGAATTGAAAACTGCAGCTGAAAGTTAGAGAGAATAAAACCTAAGTTTAATGTCTGGAACCCTAATTTCGAGTGTTAAGAGAGTATTTATATGAAACCCCCGCTAGTTACAATTAAAATCCAGAAAAACGAGATTAACCCCCCCCCGCGAAACACGAAACGCCAACGTTTAAAGGCTTTCCTAACCAACCGGTAGCGCTACCCCTAAAACTAGGTAGCGCTACCCCTAAAACTAGGTAGCGCTACCGAGACCCTTACGTTCCTCTTTTGCCGTTGACCCCCCTGAGTACCGTTGACCTCTTATCCTCTCGGTAGTGCTACACCACTTTTGGTGTAGCGCTCCCAGACCTTCTGTTCACTTTGTGTGCCAAAATGTACCCTTTTTGAGCGCTCAAGAGAAATAGTGTAGCGCTCCCGATGGGTTACGAGCACTTCCACGCGAAATCAACTTCAACACTTAGTCTCCTCAGCCTTGCTCACTCTCAAGCTTCCATCTTTCTTATCAACCATCTCACATAACGCTCTGAAAGATTGACACTCGGATACTGCTCTCTTGGAATGGTCACCCACTCCCTCCAAGTGGTTTGATAAGCTCTGAAGGTAGCAAAGTTGTGGTTCGGCATGACAAAGTTCTCTGGCGGCGGTATTATCTGACGAACGCCAAGCTGACGGAAAATGCGGTTTGGAATGTAGAAAGTCCAGCAAGATAGACCGGCCAAAATCGCCCGCTGACGCCCCATGTTGCTCACAGCCATAGCAGGATCGTCAAGCCAAGCCAAATGCCAAGCAATTACCTCTTCTGTAAGCCGGGAAAGTACTCTGAACCAGCCATGCACATCATCAAAAACTTCCAGAAAGTCCCTTTGAATGAATCCCTGTGTTTCATGAATCCGCCTCCGTGGCACAGGTTCCAGCAAATTGACCTTGTCACATAGCCAAATCTGTATCAGAGAGAAAACAAGTAAGGAGCCGTAGACAGCCCAAACCCGAGCGTTCAGGTAAAACGAGAACATGAGAAAAGCCGGAAAAAGGAGAGCTGAGTGAGAAACCTACCTGTAGGAGCAAAGTGCTACCTTAAAAAACGGTGGTATCCCCAGCATGAACTCTATCCAAACCCATCAAAGTTTCTGCCAAAACCATCGGAGCCACATCTTCGCGTTCTTCAATTTGCATGGCAACGCCAACCAGTGATGAACTCGTCTGCCCGTCAGACCGGACAAACAAGAAAGTAGCAAGCAAGCAAAGACACAGTGCAAAACCTTCCGGGCGAAATTGTGCTATGATCCGTGGAATGTTGATAGTGCCTCCTTGGAGCATGGATTTTGCTGCTTTATTACTTATCCCGAGCTTAGCGGATAGCACATCGACAAAATTTACTCCATACAGAGGTATGACCGGCGTCTCCAGGTTAAACCCGCCAAGGTATGTGGAGTGGGTAAAATCTGATTACCCTACAATTAGGCATAGCACGTGCCTATGGCTTTCACCACGAGAGGGTGAATAGCTCGGCACCACATAGGGAGTCCGTGGGCCCTGTGCCGAGCTGATCCCGGACCATGGATAAGGTCAGGATAATTGAGTAATTTAATATATCAGGATGCGATAGCTCGGCATAAGACATAAAGGGATACCCCTGGTATGGCCGAGCTAGGTGAGCTACGTGTATAGCTCAAATAGCATTCTGGAATACATAAATCAGCTCGGTGCGATGAGCTGAGTTATGTACGGGTTATTCCGAGCTACGTGTAAGCACGGCACCGCCATGAGTAAGGCGGTGAGACATTCCAGAACATTCTACACCGGCTCCTTATGAGATAAGGAGCAATCCCGTAAAATAAGGGATTGATATGGGAAGTCCTAACGTGATTAGGAGTATACCTCATATAGGAAAGAATCCTATATGGAAAGGAAGACCCCTGCTAGACGAGATCTAGCAGGACATGGAGACTTGTTCCTAATAGGAAAGTCCTATTAGGAAAAGGGATTCCTAAAGAGAATAGGAAACAGGGGCACGAGATGCCTAATATGAAGAATGTTTACACCTATAAATACAAAGCAATAACCATGACAAAAGGTACGCTGTGAAACCTATTTTCATACGCATTGTGTTTTGAACTCTCAAGTACGTGATACTAACTTAGGCATCGGAGGGCCTTTGCCAACGAGAGGCAAAGGTGCTCTAACCCTTTTTCTGTCTTGCAGATCTAGGGTTGATTTAAGGAAGCACGTGATCCAGGGTTACGTGGATTTATCCCCGTACAGTATGCATGAAATTCCTCCACAGTGGGGCATATCTCGTGAAAGCCAAAATGGAACACGTATACCTTCGGGTCTCAGAATCGAACAACGGCATGCAAGAGCTCAGGACGGATTGTAACATCCCGAATATGGCTCAGCGAAGTCATCCGGTGACCCTGGAAGTTGAGCCATCCAATACCGTCAAATTCATCGAGCCAAGGCCGAACCAAAGCCGAGAAGCTCATGGTTGAGTAAGAGATGTAAAGGAATGAGAGACTTTTGGTTTCTTAGAACACAAAGGAGCTGGAGGAGGCCATTTATGGTGTACGTAGATAGGAGGATTTTTGGATTGGTCACCTCGTAAAACGTGCCAACATTGAAGAGCGTGAAACTCATCTCAAAAGTTTGAAAGGAACTTCGGGAGGAGCAAGGCCGGGTGATTTTTGAAACCACAGAACACTCAGACGGCAACAGGAAAGCAAGCAGAAGTCCAGAGGTCTGCAACAAAACTCAAATTTTTGGCACTTCCAGAAGTGAGCCGTGCGGGTCACTTGGTTAAGCCGTACGGCTTATCTCAATTAACCGTGCGGCTAACTTTGTGGTTTTCATGAACAAATTTTGGCTCAAGCCTCCAGAAGTTGTTTCGGGTATATTTTTGGCACTTTTTCTACTCATACAAGTGGTAATGGATATTTTAAAGACGTGGGAAAAATCAGTTTGAATTTTCGACCACGTTTGCATAAGTGGATACTCCGAAAGCTTAGATACTCCGAAACCGACGGGCTGAAATGTGTTGCATCGCTCTTGTAGCATCAACGGCTCCAGCAAGCCATGCCAAACATTCACAAGGATATTATGGAGTTATTTGGTGAATTTTAGGGAAAATTTTGAGGTCCCAGGATGCCCAAGCCCAAAATCGCATGATATCGCCCGAACGAGGGGCTTTGGCAAGTCAAAATGTGTCCGAGTGTCAATTTCTTTGTTCCATTCATTCCGGCAAGTCACGACATGCATTTGTGACTTGTTGGAAGTATCGTTTGGCAAACATCGTGTGGACGGCCCACCGAGATCGCGCGGAAAAGATTGTGATTGTTTGAGTCGCCACCCGGATTTGAGGTCCGAACCCGAGAAACCGATAAAAATATGACTCGTTGCCCATTGAAAAAGATTTTACTAGTCCTTGTGAAACCAAAGATTTCTCGGATTCGGGGGTTTGGTTACGAGAGGGGAAGGGTTTTACGGCACCCCTCTCGCCCGGTCCGTGAACCGGTCTCTACTCGATATTTTGTGGGATTTTAAAAATGTTTGAAATTTAATTTATTCACATAAATGGGGAATCGGGGATGGGAATCTCATAACAACAAAATATACAAGGGATACGAATTTACGGTGAATGCTTGTGCGCTTGGTCTACATGGATGATGATAATAATAACAACAATTACTACCAATGTCCACAGAAATAAACTACAACAGAAACTGTACAATCAATCCCAAGGAATTATGAGCATAGGGTTTATCACACTGTTTGCAATCTGGATCCCAGAATGGGGATTGAGCGCTCAAGGGTGATGACTTGAGCGCTCAACCCTCATTCCCCCCACACATCTTCCTTGCTGGTTTTTCATGTTTGATGATATTTTAAGACTTTGAACCACTACAGAAACATCACACAAGTATCACCTCGCTTTAGGAATCACCAGAAAACGTTAAAAACATACTTGCTTTCGAACCAGTTTGAGCGCTCAAGGCTCATGGATTGAGCGCTCAAACCAATTTTGAAAGAGAGAGAGGGATTCAGATCACGAACGCTGTACTGACAACTCATACACACCAACAAGGAATTAAACCATAATCCATCATCAGAACTACTGGAAAATGGCAAATAAGCCAAGAACAGTTTGAGCGCTCAAAGATTTGACCTTGAGCGCTCAAGCTATAACATGGCTTTCTAATTTTTGACCTTCAAACAGATTTCGATACCTCCTCAGGATCACAAAAGGCATAGAATAAAGTTCCAAGAGGTTAGACAGCCACTGCTTTGCAGTCAAATGTAAGAAATTTGAAGATTTTGATGTTTGATCATCATAAAATAGTTAATTTACATTCATGCATGTAGTTTTGGTGTAAAAATAAACTGTTTTGAAAGTTACATGAACGCAATTAACTCTTAAATGATGATCAAAACCGAAAGAAAGCTCAGAAATTAGCAAAACAGAAACTTGTTCAGAATTGGGCTTGAGCGCTCAAGGCTAGAGGCTTGAGCGCTCAAACCCTGTTGTAACTGCAGATTTGAAAAATGGTTTTGAACAACTTTCAGACCTTTGTGAGTTCAATGCAAGTATAGAGAACTTGCTTGAACTCACTGGTCTTCCTCAGATGGGCCAAAACAGCGAATACATCACATGTTTTACTACCTTTTGGAAAATGCTTGTGATTTGAACTTGATTCTGGGCTTTGGGACGATGATTGTGGATGTTTTTGGCTTATACTATGGACGAATTGAACAATGTAGGTGGTTGATTGATGATCAAGAACCGAATTTCTAGGTTTGATGAGTGGTTTTGTAAGTGGTTTTTGATGGTGGAAGAGTGGTTTTGTAGAGAGAGAGAAAGAAGATTGGTTTTCTGGTGGAATCAGAAGAGGAGGAGTGTGTGTGTTTTTTTTTCAAAACCAGGGGTGTTGGATGGTTTTTATAGAGTGAGTGGGAGGGAAGAGAGGAGAGAGAGGAAGTGGGTTTGTGTATTTAGGAGTATTTTTGGTGTATTTTAGGACTTAGTGGAGTGTATTGTACATATAGAGATCGTATAAGATCATCCCCAGACGCTCCCATGCAGGAAATCTCATGATGAGATACTCTGCAAGTTGCTGACTGGATCAGAGTTGAGCGCTCAAAGCCATGGGCTTGAGCGCTCAAGGTGCTTCTCAGGGGTTTGAGCGCTCAAGGCCATGGGCTTGAGCGCTCAAGGCTATGGATGGCAATTTGCTGGCTTGGCTTGGTTCAACAGTGCTTGGGTTGGTTTGGAACATTTTGATTGTTTAGGTGGTGTTTGGTTGATTTTGATCAAATTCAAATCATTCTTACAAGTTCCAGGTAATCGGTCTGTTTCATCATCGGGGATGCTCGAGCGTATCTCGGGTTCAAAATTGGGATGTCTACACATCGTGTAAAATTGAAGTTTTGGGCGCAATGGGCCGCATTATGCCTACAACGCTCAAGTTTTCTTATAAAGTTTCAAGTTTGTTGAGTCAGTTTGTATAGACACGTGTCATCCTTCCCATTTCAATCCAAAGTTGGGCATTTTCATTCCCCCAGGGGCATATATTGCATATTGTCAATATTCAGTCATTCACAGGGCAATCATGTGCAAAACTTGGCTTTTCTTTCAAAATGCGCCAGCTTGAATCATTCAAAGCAAAACGAATATGTGCAATCTATAAAAACACTAAATGGCATCCATGTCATGAGCATAAACGTACATCTATCCAGGGCAAACTGTCCCAACATCAAAAGCTACCGCGGCTCGCAAGCCGTATCCATGAAAAAGAGAAAAGTGGGGCAAACAAGCACCCAAATAAAAAACTGAGCACGCAGGCTCGTCCTAAAAACCACTACATCGCCTCTTCGCGCGCTGGCAACGTTCCAGTGTCAGAAGTGGATCCTCCTTAGGAGTGTCCTCACTACTGCTACCATCACCACCGCTACTCTCTGCATCTCCCTCCCGGGGTAGCCACTGCTGCCCATGAGCTGAACTCCCAGGGACACCCTCTCTCTCAACAGAAGAACGCAGCACTCTGCCAAACGCTGCAATCACCAACGGGCTGTAGACGGACCTCCACCGACGTTCTTCATCAAAGGCCTCCTGCGAGGCTGTACAGAGGGAAGTATATCCTGCACAGAGAAGGGAAATTCATTAATGAAATAGTCAAAGCATTCAATTTCAAGAGTAAGGCATGATGGATACCTGATCCGTCTAACTGACGGGAGAAACTCTACGGGTACGCCGAGGCCTACGACGTCCACCTGACTCACTGTCTCCAGTCCCACGGTCACTGTTAGTACCACGACCGCTACCAGCCCCGCTGCTACCTCCAGCACTCCTGGCTCTACAGCCACCTACTGCTCCACCTCCCGCCTCACTACCTCTGTGGCCACCTCCGGCACCGCGACCACCTCCGGCACCTCGGCCACCTCTCCGACCAGCTCTACTGCAACGTCTACCACTAGCTTCGTCATCCCCGTCATCATCATCTCCACCAGCATGGGGCACAATGCCCAGCTCTACTCTCGGGTGCACCTCTGGAGTCCCGCCAATCGTGAGAC
The DNA here is from genome assembly GCA_963854785.1 of Vaccinium vitis-idaea. NCBI lineage: Eukaryota > Viridiplantae > Streptophyta > Magnoliopsida > Ericales > Ericaceae > Vaccinium > Vaccinium vitis-idaea. Next base: position 40,812,145 of record OY978215.1, read on the forward strand.
TGCGAACCAAAGCTTCCAAGTCTCGCACCAGCTGAACAGTGGATGCAGCCTAGTTCACCGGGATCTGCAAAACAGAATCAAAAGCATTATCAGGTAACATGAATAAATGCTTGAATATAACATGAAGTTTAATTATTTCTTGTTTCCAAATTTCAGGTTACCTCTATCGCTGTAAGAGTAACTGTGGAGTGACCTCGGGAACCACCACGTACCTGTAGACACCCCAAAATGAGACGTTTGTGTACATTTTAATCCCCAATGATGAAAAGAAATACCCGGAAGACCTCTCGGATTGACATTCTTCAAGTCAACTTAGCCAACAGTACCGTACGGTACTCGTCTATCATGCACGGTATAGCCTCAGTCACGTACAATAGCCTTTTGAATTTTGGCGGTGGAAATGTGCCGCACGGCACAGTTTGTGTGCCATACGGCATTGTCATTTGTCAAACAGCTTTTGCAGAGTTCCAGCAGCTCAAATGTTGACGAATTCGTTTCCCTGCTCATCATGATTTCGTGTGAGGATGAAAGGCTACCTCCTAGCCATCATCACCATGTGTGGGCATCAAGCAAGCTTGGGAGCCAAGTTCTTCTCTCGCCTATAAGTCCCGATCGAGTTCAACGGAAAGAGGGACGGAAAAAAAAACTATGAGAAAAAAAACCATGAAGTTCCACTACTAAATTTTGCCAAAAAAAACACTACCTTGGTTACAAACCATCTTCATTCTTATTTATAGTCTCCAGAAATCAACCCAATTGTTACCTCCAAAAGAAACTTCATCAAAAACCCAACCCCATGTTTTCGGTCCCCAAAGTCGTAAGTTTGCTATTCAAAGTTTGTCTGAGTTCTTGTCATCAACCATCTCTGTCGCAGTACCTGATTGAGGTTGGAGTCCAGAGGAAGCCCAAGCCACATTCGGAAGTTCAAGAAAGAGTTTTAATTCGAGAGTTTCAAACAGAGGTATAATCCCGTTTCGCCAAATTCTTTAACTTTGGTACCCTGAAGGGAGGGGTGCCAAGTGTGGGATGATCTTCTATATCGTCTCCACATTTGGTATACCCATGTTATAACAAAAATCAATTTTATTTCATACCTCCCGGTTGCATCGTACGGTGAAAATATCGCCTCGTACGGGGTGATTCAGTGAGGAGGAACATTCCCCATTTGAACACATCAATTTCCTATCCGAAATAATCTGTTTTCAATTAAGTTTCATGCCTTGTATGTGTCTTTATTTCATTCTTTTTGAAAATCAAAGTTTTGAACTGTTTGTAAAGGAAACTATGCCGCACGGCACTCCTCCTGTGCCGCACGGTACACTTAGAGTGTTGTACGACACTCTTTTGAAAATTTGACCATTGGAATGATGAACAATGCCGCACGACACACTTTCTGTACCGCACGGTACACCTAGTGTGCCGTACGGCACACTTTTGTAAAATCTGAAATTTTGAATCTCTTCCTTGTATGAGCAGTTTGAACCCTTGATTTTCTGCATGTTAGCTTTTCATTATTATCATCTTCTTTGTTTGATAAAATGTTTATTTGTTAAAGTTTGGCATTAAAATATTTTCTAAAACAAAAATCTCACAAATGTTTAGTAAAGACCAATTTCTAATCGGGCGAGTGGGGTGCATTAAAACCTTTCCCCTCTCGTAACCTGGCTCCCAAATCCAAAACGAATCTCTGGTTTCCAAATTGTTTTCTAAATCATTTTCTCAATCTTTTCAAAACGGTTTCTCGGGTCCTAAACCATTTTCCAAAAACCCGGGTGGCGACTCTATTTTCAAAACATCATTTTCAACAAAACAAAACCGGCGTGGAGGTCGACCGTCCACAGTACCCCATACTCCCATTCGGTAGCATCACATCAATCTCTCTCCTCAGCACAGGCAAAACTGGACCCTCCACAAGTGCAGGGGCAACTAGACGGTTCTCCATATCCAGATTGTAAGCCAGATTACTCACCACATAACCATCATAGTCCACGGAAGAGCTGAAGACCAACTCCGTGTCCAGTACCGTGAACGCCTCCACCTCAGCCAAGGTATACTCCTGCGTCCTCTGAACAAACAGCGGAAGAGGACCCGACACTCTGAAATGATCTATGCCCATGGACTGGCGTGCCACCCTCTCACCCAAGTACCATTGCCATCCATGTAGAGACTTCAACAGTACGCGCCCTCGTGTCACCACCCTGCTCTGAGCCAAGTAGGGAGCATTCAGCATGTCCCACACATTCCAGTTCACCTGCAAGGAGTCAGAGGTTACTTTCAAGAAATCAACATTGGAATTGAAACGTCCGGAAAAGAATTCAAAGAATTTGGTATCATACCGTCTCACCCCTGGACTGATCGAAGAAAACACGAAAGAACCTCAACTGTCCCTTTTTCCCACCTTTCCCGACATACTCCTTGGCCCACTTCACCGCCCGCGGAAGTACTCGTTTGTTCGCATGAGAATTCTCTGGGGCCGGCACTCGAAACACCTCATAAGACCATACCTGCATTTTTCAAGGAATCCATCAGTAATGGGAATGAAAGCAGCAATGCATGAAGTATCTAAAGCAAAAGGAATGATAGGACATACCTCCAAGATCCTCCAGTAACCTCCAAGAGTGGTCGCCGCTCCTTGAACCACCGAGCCAAGGAAACAGTAAAGGGTGCCCAAGGCAGCGCCACCCCAGTCAAACCGGCCAGCTGTCCTCAAGTCCGCCAAAGCAGGTAACCAACTCAGGTGCACCGAATTCTGCCTATTCGGAAATAGTGCAGTGCCAAACAAGAACAGCAAATAGACTCTCGCTGTAGACATCCCAATTTTGAACCCGAGATACGCTCGAGCATCCCCGATGATGAAGCGGACCGATTACCTGGAACTTGTAAGAATGACTTGAATTTGATCAAAACCAACCAAATACCACCCAAACAATCAAAATGTGCCAAACCAACCCAAGCACTGTTGAACCAAACCAAGCCAGCAAATTGCCATCCATAGCCTTGAGCGCTCAAGCCCATGGCTTTGAGCGCTCAAACCCCTGAGAAGCACCTTGAGCGCTCAAGCCCACGGCTTTGAGCGCTCAACTCTGGTCCAGTCAGCAACTTGCAGAGTATCTCATCATGAGATTTCCTGCATGGGAGCGTCTGGGGATGATCTTATACGATCTCTATACGTATATTATACTCCACTAAGTCCTAAAATACACCTAAAACTACCTCTAAACTACAAACCCACTTCTTCTCTCTCCTCTCTTCCCTCCCACTCACTCTATAAAACTATCAAACACCCCTGGTTTTGGAGGAGGAGATTCTCACACTTCAGCATTCCTAATTCTTCCAGAAAATAGCCCATTTCCCTCTCTCTCTACAAAACCACTCATCCATCATCAAAACCGTGGATAAAAACCACTCTCCAGATCCAAAATTCGATCCTTAATCTTCAATCAATCACATACATTGCCTTACCCATTCACAATATCAATCAAAGTATCCACAATCTTCCATCACCAAGCTCGAAATCAAGTTCAAGTTACAATCATTTCCAAAAGGTAGTTAAACAAGTGATAAACTCACTGTTTTGATCCTTCTGAGGAAGGCTAGTGAGTTCAAGCAAGTTCAATATACTTGCATTGAACCCACAAAGGCCTAAAAGTTGTTCAAAACATTTTTCAAATCTGCAGTTACAACAGGGTTTGAGCGCTCAAGCCTCTGGCCTTGAGCGCTCAAGCCCAATTCTGAACAAGCTTCTGTTTTGATAATTTCTGAGCTTTCTTTTGGTTTTGATCATTATTTAAGAGTTAATTGCGTTCATGTAACTCTCAGAACAGTTTATTTCTACACCAAAACTACATGCATGAATGTAAATTAACCATTTTATGGTGATCAAAGATCAAAATCTTCAAATTTCTTATATTTGACTGCAAAACAGTGGTTGTCTGACCTCTTGAAACTTTATTCTATGCCTTTGGTGATCTTGAGGAGGTATTGAAATCTGTTTAAAGGTCAAAAATTAGAAAGCCATGTTATGGCTTGAGCGCTCAAGGTCAGATCTTTGAGCGCTCAAACTGTTCTTGGCTTATTTGCAATTTTCCAGTAGTTATCATGAGGGATTATGGTTTAATTACTTGATAGTGTGTATAAGTTGTCAGTACAGCGTTTGTGATCTGAATCCCTCTCTCTCTTTCAAAATTGGTTTGAGCGCTCAATCCATGAGCCTTGAGCGCTCAAACTGGTTCGAAAGCAAGTACGTTTTTAACATCTTTTGATGATTTCTGAAGCGAGGTGATACTTGTGTGATGTTTCTGTAATGTTTCAAAGTCTTAAAGTATCATCAAACATGAAAAACCAGCAAGGAAGATGTGTGGGAGGAATGCGGGTTGAGCGCTCAAGTCATCACCCTTGAGCGCTCAATCCCCATTCTGGGATCCAGATTGCAAACAGTGTGATAAACCCTATGCTCATAATTCCTTGGGATTGATTGTACAGTTTCTGTTGTAGTTTATTTCTGTGGACATTGGTAGTAATTGTTGTTATAATTATCATCATCCATGTAGACCAAGCGCACAAGCATTCACCGTGAATTCGTATCCCTTGTATATTTTGTTGTTATGTGATTCCCATCCCCGATTCCTCATTTATGTGAATAAATTAAATTTCAAACATTTTTAAAGTCCCACAAAATATCGAGTAGAGACCGGTTCACGGACCAGGCGAGAGGGGTGCCGTAAAACCCTTCCCCTCTCGTAACCAAACCCCCGAATCCGAGAAATCTTTGGTTCCGCCAGGACTAGTAAAATCTTTTTCCAATGGGCAACGAGTCATATTTTTATCGGTTTCTCGGGTTCGGACCTCAAATCCGGGTGGCGACTCTAACAATCCCAATCTTTTTCGCACAATCCAGGTGGGCCGTCCACAAGCTGGCGACTCTGCTGGGGACTGTTGATTAATATGTATTTTATTTAATTACACTTGTGCAATTTTTGTTGTACTTGTGTAATTTTATTGAAATACGTGTTAATCAAAGCGGGTTTAATTCGAAAAATATTTTGTGGGATTTTTCAAATCTTTTGAAGTTTAATTTTTGCATTACACTTGCATGATTCTTAGCCCCGCTGGCGTGTTTTGGCAATCCTGCCCGGCTTGCCGGTGACAGGGAATCCCAAAATGCCCAGCAGCCCTCGACCGTGATAAATCACATTGTCACTATCGTTTTTAACGGTAGGAGACGATTTTGATTTTGAGTCCGGGGTACCCTCAGTGACCAAAACCGGCCTTTGCATATAATTAACCATAGAACCCCACGTTTAGTAATCCACCTGTGTGTTAAGTTTACATGCTCCATTTTGTTACATGCTATGTGTTACCGCTTTTTCTCGCCATGCCATGTTGCATTCATGCATTTGCATTGTATATAGTCACTGCGAGCGTCGTTTGTATAGGTTTTCTGTGTACATATCCCATTTGGTTTTAATGCCTTTACAGTTAGTAGAAGGTTGCCTTGGCCCGATGATGAATCGTGCATTTCATATGCGCGTTGTTTTTGCGAGATAGCCTTTAGGACGGCCGGACGTGGGAAAATTTGGATCATCAAATTCCTAAACACTGATCTAAACAGGTTTAAGGGACCTTGGCCCAAGGAGGGTCAATCGCCCTTAGGCATCTGATCTTAGATCATTGTCGGAAGTTGTATGGACCAGGATTTCCCAAATCCGACCATCCGATATCAAGGACTTATCATTCAAAAAGAAAACTTGAGGATTGGGGCAATCTTTCAAAGCTGTCGAATTTAGTCCAGGAGACTTAAAATCCACGGAGTTTGAGATACCTCCGGTGTTGGTCGTGCCCGAACGGCCACCGTGATTTGAACTAGCCTTAAGGTCATTGATATCTGGATTACAACATCCAAATTGCTTTGTCTCGGATGATCAAGAAAAGTGATTGGCTCTGATTCCAACAAAGTTTGGAGTTTAACCTACCGAGTAATGGTCTACCCGGGGTGTTGGAAAATCTTCTGTGCAATGATCTTAAGTGAGATTCAGATCCGGTAGGCTAACCCTAAGATTGTACATGTAGTCTAGGAGACTTAAAATCCACGGAGTTTGAGATACCTCCGGTGTTGGTCGTGCCCGAACGGCCACCGGTGTTTCAGACTAGCCTTGGAATCGATTGTAACTGGATTGCAACATCTCATTGCTTTGTCTCGGATTGTCAAGGAAAGGATAACGATTGCAGTTTCAACACCTAGGCTACAGGTTGAAGCTGCAATTGCTGAGTAAAACGACTTACCCGTGGTGTTGATACAATCTGCTGTGCAAACGATTCTAAGTGAGTTCCGAAACCGGTAGACTAATTCCTAAGGCTAGAAATAAGACTAACTCCGTGAGTTAAGTTGTGGCGAGACGATAGTGAGCATTCATAATTCATTCATTTTGTGCATAGTAGACACATCGAGTACACATCTGAGTCCGGTTTTTGCTTTATAATCAGTTCTTGAATCATTGGGCCTGCAAAGAAGAAGAAGACCTTACCTGTTTGGACTCGACCTCCTGGACAAAGATTGTCTAGATCTTTATCACCAAAGGCCGAGACAAGTATGGCAGAAGAACAGGGACAAGACCCCCCAAATGAGTTTGAACGACTAAGGAAGGAAATGCATGATGAGAGGGTCCGAAATGATACCCGAATCGCTCAACTGATGGCGATTATGGTAAACATCCAGGGTCGACTCCCCCCACCGCAGCAGCGAGTACATGATGATGAAGCTCGGGATCAGGAGATTCCTAATGATGAACATCCGGAACAGCCTCCTCCCCCTGAAAATCCTCAGTTGGCTGAAATGCTAGCTAAGATACTTAAGCTGGAAGAATCTGTGGCTAAAAGTGAGAAGCAAGCCATTACCGGTTTTGACATGAACAAACTCTGCATCTTCCCAGGTGCAAAGCTTCCCAAAAGGTTCAAACATGTGGACTTTGAGAAGTTTGACGGGACTGGGGATCCGAGAGGACATATTCAGGCATATGTAAGCTCCCTCTCATTACAAGAAGTCGATGAGCCTGCCATGGCACAGATGTTTCAGGAAACTCTCACAGGGCCTGCACTCCAGTGGCTCTTATCCCTTGACATTTCGAAGAGACAAACTTGGGAAGAGATGGTGGCTGCTTTCATTAAGCAGTATGAGTATAATGTTCAGCTTAAAGTCACCACTCGAGAGCTTGAAAGCATCAAGATGACGGAAAGGGAATCCTTCGCAGATTTTGTGAAAAGATGGAGAGCAAAGGCCGCGCAAATGACTGACCGTCCCAGTGACAAGGACCAGATGCGCATCATAACCAAGAACCTTCAACCCGATTTAGCTCAGTACATGGTCATGGCCCAAGCACATAACTTTGAAACCTACTTTGAGATGGGTCTGTCGATTGAAGAAGCTCTGCAAAGCGGGATGTTGAAGAAAGGAGATTCATTCCCCAAACCTAAGCGAAACTACATTGGTAACACCTCTTCCCTATACGCAAACCCCAGTTACACAGCCGGTACCTCATCCAACACCATGAATCACCGACCCCATAAAACTGAACCCATAAACGCCATCTTATCTCAACCAATCCAACCGCTGCAAAATCAAAGAGGACGGCGTGTCTTCACCCCTCTTCCTTTGCCTTTACCTGTTGTTTTCGAACGACTCGTACAACAGGGAAAAATCAAACCTCTTCAGCCAACTCCACCTCCGCAAAATCCCCCGCCAACATATAACCCTAACACCTTCTGTATATTTCACCAGACACCCGGTCATCCCACTGAAAGATGCCAGCGCCTGCGTCATGAGATTCAAGATCTCATTGACAACAAACAAATCCGAGATCCCACTGAAAAGCCCAACATCCTCACAAACCCTCTGCCAACCCACAAAAGGAATGCCGATATAGGTCAAATTACCTTTAGCCCCACTCAAAAAGACCTAAAATCCACTCCGTTTGACCCAAGCCAATTCATCATACCCGAAACGGATCCCAAACCCATTGTACCAATACCTGTCGAGCACAAGGTATGCTTTCTTGACGTCCACTTGGACCCCATTGTATGGCAAGAATGGGGTGATTTGATAATGGCCATGGAAGCTCGGGAATATGAACAAATGGTGGCCAACAATGTGGCAAATGAAGAAGTTTGGCCGCATAATGAACAGATTGATGAAGGACTTCCATTTGGCGCTATGATTAACCTACTTTGGGATCCAATGTTTGAGGATCCACTGGATGGATTTGCGCTTCCTAACCTATTCGAACCTTTGCCTATGGTGCAAAATCAACAACCTGTGGAAGAAGGACAAGGACAGAATTGGCAAGAAGAGAATGAGGCACCCAATGGTGCACAAGAGGATGAATGGGATCCCACACCCAATGAATGGCAGCTCATGGACCCTAACGATCCTCTGGATGGATCCACACTTCCCATGTTCTTCGAAGAAGCATATTTTCCAATGCCACCACTATGGGAGGGTCGCCTTGATTTCTCCATGATGAGTGAGTACGCAATAAATCGAATGACGGAAGGGATAGAGTTCACACCTTATGATTACATAGTCGATGAAAATCTTCCGGCACCCCGAGTGCAAATCCCGGAGGACTGCAACATCATGGTTTTGAATGGAGGTCTACCCGATGTTTGGGGACAGCAAATGGAAGAAAAAGTTGTAGCAAATATGTGGGCCAATCAGAATGAAGGCATGGCACCGCTGTGGATCGGAAACAACGAGGCCTGGGCCGTTAACGAGGCTGCCATGGAAAAGGGAGATGTTTGGAGTGAAGCAACTGTGGAAGGAATTACCAAGGGTTTGGAAGAAGCCAGTATTGCAAAGGGAAAGAGGAAGGCGGAAGGGGATCTGGTCGATTTCTACACGGATTACACTGATTTATGGGGGGATGACATCGACTCGGTTCTTCACCTTCTTCGAAGTGGTCGGTTCTACCAACCGCCTCAGATTTTCACTGGAAACACATCCAACCCCCCACCAAATACTACAAACCAGCTACCTTTCAACCTAGCTCCACAAAACAACCCAGCTCCACAAAATAACCCAACTCCACAAAATAACCTAGCCACACCGCCCTATCCAAACAACCTTAGTGACCCAATCGCTAACCCAGTTGATTTCCAAAATCTCTTTAACCCAACAACCAACCAATCCCAAGCTACTTCCACGGCCAACAGTCGTATTCCTCGTCCAAAGCCTCCCCCAACCAACGAAGAAAATCCCATCCAGAAACAACTTGAGAAAACCCCAGCCGCTCTTACCATTTGGGGATTGCTTATGAGCTCCAGTGAGCACCGTCAGAAACTTGCTCAAGCATTATCTTGTATGGAAATTGCGCCTGATATCACCCCTGAGGCTATGATGGCCGCTATTGTCACCAAGCCTACCATTGCCACTAAACCAACTAAACATGTTGTAACCTTTACCGAAGCTGATCTACCGCTTGAGGGAACCGACCACAACAAGCCGTTGCACGTCACTATGAAGTGCATGGGAAAATGGATCCCAGTTGTGTTGATAGATAATGGGTCAGCGCTCAATGTATGCCCTCTCCGAACGGCTTTATGTTTGGGACTTAAACCAAAGGATTTCACGCCATCTAGTCTCACTGTTCGGGCTTATGATAACACCCGTCGCAATGTGCTTGGGACTGTTGAAATGGAGATTGCTGCAGAAGGGTTCAAATCAACAGTTGAGTTTCATGTGCTTGAGATCCCAGCTTCGTTCAATTTGCTATTGGGACGTCCTTGGATGCATCGATCTGATATCATGGCAGTTCCATCCACCTTGCATCAAAAGGTTTTGCTTGGTTTGGAAAGTGGGACAGTTGCTCTCTACAGAGACACGGGCATTCGCCCTCATGCTGAAGACAATGCTCCCTTGTTAGAAATTATGCATGATGAGAATGATGTTCAGCTTGGGGGCTTTGCTTTCGATACGTCCAGTGGTGTGTTTACGCTTCGTATCGATGATGATTTTTCAATCAGCACCACAGCTCTCGAGATGATGAGAAGGATGTCTTATCTGCCGGGCACGGGCTTGGGTCGAACTCACCAGGGGGTGGCTCAGTTTCCAGAATTCCCTTCTCAGCGAGGCCGTTTCGGGTTGGGATATGAACCTACACTAAAAGAGATGCAAAGAGGGAAGACCAATGGAGCAAGTAGCAGTGCAAACCGTCGGATTCGCTTTGTTGGAGAAGGGTCGAATGCACCATATCACGGCCAGCCTGAACCGTTCGTAAATGAAATAAGTGGAAAGGTGCACCCTGGATTCGAAATCTTTGCTAACGATGCTTGGGATAGCGAAGATGAGCATGAAAAGGTCGAGAAATTGGTGAAAGACCTTAAAGCAGATTGGATGGAGGCTTTGGATGGTGGGGTCTTGATGTCAATGTTCGACGAGGTCAGTCTGACAGGTAAGGATGAAGAAGAGCCAGCTGTGATGATGCTCGGACAGGAGGCCCTCGATGATCCCAGTGTGCTGATAGTGGATGCAGTCGGTGAATACAAGAATTGCACTTTCACCCCTGTTGTAAAATTTACTAATGCATTCACTAAGTTAGAGTTCGAGTCTGAGTCAGGGTTTGAATTTGGCTGTGAGTCGGAGTTTGTGCCTCTTGGCCCTCCACGTCGTCATTTCTATTTCGAGTTTGAGTCTGATGCCATGTACTGTGCCCCAGGGGGCTTTGTTAATGAAATAAATGGTGATTTCGCTTACTTTGCTGTTCCCGAAATAAATTGTGTTGACCCTGATGATGATGAGACTGAGTTCGAGGGAGAAATACCCAAAGAACTTAAGTCTCTAATCGAAAGGGAAAATGAAAGGCATGCTCAGCCAATAAAAGAAGAAGTTATTTCAGTTAAATTGAGAGATGAGGAAAATCCTCGCACGGTTCAAATCGGTTCCGGGTTATCTACTGAGGAGCAGAAATTACTTGTCGATTTACTCAAAGAATTTGAAGATGTCTTTGCTTCGTCCCACGCAGATATGCCCGGAATCGATCCTGAAATTGTGCAACATCGAATTCCCCTGTATCCCGATGCAAAACCGGTAAAACAGAAATTGAGAAAAATCAGGCCAGATTGGGTTGAAAAAGTCAAAGAGGAAGTCACCAAGCAATTCAATGCCGGCTTTTTGATGGTAACTGAATATCCACAGTGGGTTGCAAATATTGTGCCGGTGCCCAAGAAAGATGGAAAAGTCAGGGTATGTGTAGATTTCAGGGATTTAAACAAGGCCAGTCCGAAAGATGATTTTCCCTTACCACACATTGATGTACTGGTAGACAACACGGCAGGGCACGCGCTGCTATCATTTATGGATGGTTTCTCGGGATACAATCAGATTTTGATGGCACCAGAAGATCGAGAGAAAACGACCTTCACCACTGAATGGGGGACGTTCTGTTATCGGGTCATGCCATTTGGATTAAAGAACGCTGGGTCGACTTACCAACGGGCTGCAACAACCTTGTTGCATGATATGATGCATAGAGAAGTTGAGGTATATGTGGATGACATGATTGTAAAAGCCAAGGAAAGGGAAGGGCATCTCCCGACGTTACGCAAGTTCTTTGAAAGGATACAGAAGTACCGAATGCGTCTCAATCCGCAGAAGTGCACATTCGGAGTCACCGCAGGGAAAATGTTGGGGTTTATGATCACCACCAGGGGGATTGAAGTTGATCCAACGAAAATCAAGGCGATATTGGAAATGGAGCCGCCAAAGACAGAAAAAGAGGTTCGGAGTTTTCTTGGGAAAATTCAGTTCATCAGCAGATTCATCGCCAAGTTGACTTCAACTTGCGAGCCGATGTTTCATTTGCTCAAGAAAGGAGTGCTGTTCAAGTGGGATGACAGGTGCCAAAAAGCCTTCGAATCAATTCGGCAGTATCTTCAAAGTCCCCCAGTATTAATGCCGCCGACACCTGGAAAGCCTCTGATTCTGTATTTATCAGTAACACAGTCTGCAATGGGTTGCATGTTGGCACAGGAAGGTGAAGCAGGTATCGAGAAGGCAGTGTATTATTTAAGTAAGAAGATGGTCGGAGCCGAAGAAAGATACACCCCTTTGGAGAAGACTTGTTGGGCTCTTGTATGGGCCTCTAAAAAGCTAAGGCATTACATGTTAGCTTATTCGGTAGTGTTGATTTCTCGAATGGACCCTCTCAAATATCTGTTTGAGAAACCGGCACTCACCGGAAAGTTGGCACGGTGGTTGCTCTTATTGGCCGAGTTTGAACTCAAGTATGTAACGCGAAAATCGGTGAAAGGCAGGGCTGTGGCAGAATTCTTGGCAGATCATCCAATCGAAGGGCCAGAAGATACGGAATTCCAATTTCCTGATGAACATGTTATGACAGTAACAGAGGATGTTTGGAAATTGTACTTTGATGGAGCTGCAAATCAGAGAGGATTCGGGATCGGCATACTATTGGTCTCACCGGAAGGGCCACACATTCCTCTATCCTTCAAATTAAATTTCGAAGTTACTAATAATCAAGCAGAATATGAAGCATGCATTGTTGGAATGGAGGCTGCTTTCGAAATCGGGGTTAAGAAGTTGGAAGTGGTCGGAGATTCGAATCTGGTAGTTTCTCAAGCCAATGGTGATTGGAAAGTGCGAGAGGAAAAGTTGAAACCATACCACAAAGACCTCGATGACCTGATCCATCGATTCGAGCAAGTTACTTTTACACATATCTCGAGAATGAAGAACCAGTTTGCCGACGCCCTTGCTACTTTGGCGTCCATGGTAGAATTGCCCGTAGGAGTAAGAATGAGACCAATCATGATTGAGCAAAGGAATAGGCCGGCATATGAATATGTGATGAATGTTGGTGAAATTGACGATGGTCTGCCTTGGTACCATGATATCTGGAATTTGGTTGAGAAAGGAGAATATCCGGAAGGAGCAAACAAGAAAGATCGAATAGCATTACAAAGGTTAGCATCACAATACATCCTCTGCGGTGGAAGGTTATACAAAAGGTCATATTGCGGCATGCATAAGTTGTGCATCCATGGTGATGACACGAAAAGGGTGATGGCGGAAATTCACGAAGGAATATGTGGTCCTCACATGAGCGGATTAATGATGGCAAAGAAGATTCTGAGGCAGGGGTATTTTTGGTCGACCTTGGAAACAGATTGCGTGCAGTATGTGCGGAGATGTCATAAGTGTCAGGTCCATGCTAACCTCATGCATGTGCCACCATCTGAACTTCATACAATGGCAACGCCTTGGCCTTTCTCAGTATGGGGGATAGATGTGATTGGGAAAATCACGCCACCAGCATCAAACGGACACAAGTTTATATTGGTGGCAATTGATTATTTCACGAAGTGGGTAGAGTCGGCCTCTTACGCTACATTGACCGCAGTACAAGTGGCTCATTTCATTAAGCAAAACATCATTTACCGATATGGGGTTCCTAATGCCTTCGTGTCAGACAATGGTGTGCATTTCAAAGGAAGAGCAGCAGAGGTGCTTGAGGAATTCAATGTTCAGGTTCACAAGTCAACAGTATACAGACCACAAACCAACGGGGCAGTAGAAGCAGCAAACAAGTCAATCAAGAACATCTTGGAGAAAACCATCGAGTCATCCAGGGATTGGCATGAGAAGCTACCATTAGCATTATGGGGGTACCGCACTTCGATCCGAACTCCAACAGGGGCAACACCCTATTCACTGGTTTATGGAATGGAAGCAGTACTTCCTATTGAACTTGAAGTACCATCCCTGAGGGTGATGATAGAAAGTGAGATTAACGAAGCCGATTGGTTGAGCGACAGGTTCGCAGAGCTAATGTTGTTTGATGAAAGGAGGTTGCGGGCATTGTATCACATTCAGGGATATCAGAGAAAAATTGCCCGCGCATTCAACAAGAAGGTGAAGTCCAGGGATCTGATCGAAGGGGACATGGTGGTAAAAGAGATTCGGGCACCAATTTTTGATCCACGAGGGAAATTCAGGCCAAAATGGGCAGGACCATACATCATCAAGACTATCCTCGACGGTGGGGCAGCAGTGATCCTTGATTTGGATGGAAATGAGTTCAGCAATCTTGTCAACCTGGACCAACTCAAGCGATATTACCCCTGAGAGATGCTCGTTGGGCGGAAAATCGCAAGGGCGAACCGACCCAAGCAAAAATTAGAGCAAGCCTGCTAGGCTGAAAACCCACACTGGGCAGTCTAGGCAAAATTTAAGGCAAAAATTCAAAAGAAGCTCGCTGGACCGAAAACCTGAAAAGGCGGTACCAGGCAAAACTTAGAGCACAAAAAGGAGAGTGTTAATACCCGAGTGAACCTTTCCCTAAACTACGCCATGACCTGATTCCTTGAAAAGGGATACGTAGGCAACCCTATCTTGGGGTTCGGTCCAAATCTGACAAGTTAGCCCACAGTTTCACGATATCCGAAGGAGATAGCATATGGAACTAGATGAACCAAGAGGGGGAAACCCTTCATTGTTCAATTTTATTCAAATCACTTCTTCGATTACATAAGCTGAGCATAAAAGCCTAAATAAAAAATTAAAAAAAAAAAAAAAAAAAAGAAACACCATTTATTTTGGGAAACAGCCTAGTGAGTCGGAAAGAAAGTTGCGCTAATTTCTTCAGCGTATGGCCCTCATCTGCATCCTCATCCAATCTCTGTAGTGTCCATTCAAATGAATAGTTGGGTAGGGATCAAGAGCCCAAACGACCCTGTGCCTCCAAGAAGTACGATAACGCTCGAGAACAGAATGTTTGAATGTAGGAAGACTGAAAGTAGCAGGAACTGTGTACTCCACTTCTTGGCGAATGCAGTATTGACGGAGAATGCGCTGTGGGAAATAATACGCGTACCCTTGTAATCCCGCTAAAATCACCCATGTGTCTCCCATGTGATTGGCCGTCATGTCTGGCAAAGGCAACCAATGGCACCTCCAAGTGATGTGATCCTCTTCCAATGACTTGAAGAAGTCGACCCATTCATCTTCATCAGGCTCGTCATGCACAAATGGCCTACTTACCCAAGACCGAGGCTCGTAAACCCAATCGCCTGCCGGTTCCCTCAAAAGCCCAATCTTGTCACACAGCCATATCTACAAAACCAAAACGCCCAAGTCGAAGTCAAAACCAAAGCCAAACAACCAAAAATCCCAAAAAAAAAAAAAAAAAAAAAAAATTCCCAAAACCAAAAAACACCTAAATCAAAAACACCGAACCTGAAGCAAAAGCGGACTCCCGGCAAACATGTTCGTCCTACCAGCCTTGATCGCATCCAAGCCCATGATTGTCTCAGCCAAAACCAAAGGAACCACGTCCCTCCGCTGTTCAATCTGAGCAGCAACGCCGACAATGGCAGAACTGGGATGGCAGTCAAGGGGAACCAACAGATATAATGCCAAGAGGCACATGCAAAGTGCAAACATGCGCCTGTTCTGAATGGTAAAATCTAAAAGGTCGCCTGTTGGGCCGTAATCCGCAAAAAGACGAAGGATGTTGAGAGTCTCGTTGCGAATCAAAAAGCGCGCAGCACCATTCCCAAGACCAAGCTTCCTGCTGAGAATGTCGGCGTAATTTTGGCGAATGGACGGTATGACGGGATCGGCGAAAGCATTACCGCCAAGATATGCTTGAAATTCTTCGACGGTCGGGCAAAGTTCTTGCATGCCAAAGCGGAACACGTGGAGTTCCGAATCCCAACAGCGAACGGCAGCGCGTAAGATGTCTTGGCGAATAGGAAAAGTATGAAGGTGACGGAGTGCATTAAGGCCAAGACCTCGAAAGTTGAACCAATCAATGTTTTCAAAGCTAGCAACCCAAGTATTGATAACGGAAGGGTCGAGGGCAGCCATATGGAGTTGACGGAAAATTGATAAAGGAGATGTGTGAAGAAGAAATGAAAGTTGATATGGAAGTGATGTGTGGGGAAGGCTTGGTCATGAATGGTATTTATAGGGGACTTTGGGGGAACCTTACAAATTTGCCATGAAACATTGGAAATCAAAGATTGCATTTTCAAGATGGTCAAAATGCATGTTTTCAAAGTATTTTGTTGGAAAGTTTGAAAGTGCATTGGAAATGCATAGCATTTGTGGGGAAAATGTGAAAGACCTTGGGAAGATGATGTTCAAAACTTGAAAGGTGTTATATCAGAGCAACAAGACTTTTAGGGCAGAGGAAACCATGCAAAAGGGGCCAAAAATGCATTGGGAAGCAACACCACAAACCTGCCCAGCACAGACATTGAGTGCTCAAGGCCAGAGAGTTGAGCGCTCAACCCCCCCCAGACCACCTTGAGCGCTCAAGGTAGTGAGCTTGAGCGCTCAATCCCTATTGAGCGCTCAAGGCCTGCAGAAACAGCAGCAGACAGCAGCAGCTGCATTTTGGCCCGTTTGATGCCCGAAACCTCTTCCAAGCTTCTTAAACCTCAACCAACACCCAAACCAAGTCTCAATAGTCATTTGTGACTTCACGGGGCGTCTCGTTCCCCGAGTTATCAAGCCGATACATGAGCGGATACGAGATACGCAAATATGGAAGGTCAAAGCCTAAAATGGCCATTCAACGTTCAAATCCGTTTCCAAACCTTGCTAGCCACGTCCAATCATCAAGACACGTATCGGAAGGTACTTGCGACTTGTCGGAATGGTTCCCGGGGCAATTCTTCAAAGATTCAAGGTTTTGAGGTTCCGATGGCTTATTTAAGCAATGAAATGGCGGCCGTCACCATATCGAAAATGGTTTTAGAAGTTTTCTTGATGAATGGTCATGATCCCAGGGGCATTTATGTCATTTGTGACTTGGTCAAGGTGGTAACATGGCAATTCATTACATACGAAGAGGCTCATGAAGCATTTTACTTTCAAATTTGCCTTATGAACATCAAATTCCGTTCTAAGGTCACTTTGTATAGATTGTTATTGGTTGATTATATGCGAGAAGTGTGTCAAGTTGTGCGGCGTGTAGATACATCTTCCGGTTGTACATAAATTCAAATAATCATGTTTCGTCCAAATTCTCGAACATGTTAGCTTTTCTTAAAGGTTGAATTTTAAGACTTTATACTCGGATGTTTGAATTCAAGAGTTTGGTGGATAAATCGTGTACATTCTACAACAGGTTTGTTCGTTTGTACATCAAAACAGCAAGTAATACAACGAACAATGAAAGTGCAAATCATGTGTATAAACTGAACCAAATCCATGAAAGTCAAAACATCGAATCTGTGCAGGGCACACAAAGCCCAATAAAGAAATTCGCAACTGGGGCACGCAGGCCCAATCCATCTATCTACTGGGGCACGCAGGCCCAATCAAAAGAAAAGATAAAAGCAAAAGCAAAACTCTAAACTACTCTATGTCTACTATGTACTACTCCGCCTCATCCATCGTCTCGTCCGAGCTCTCAGTCTCGTCTCCCTGTCGCTGCTCCTGTCGCTCCTGCCGGGAAGAGGGATAGTTAGAATCGTCAACGCTATCATCGCTCGAGCTCGTGGTCTCAACTATCCCCCCAGGTGCTACCTCCACCCTCTGACGGGTCGATCTCCGTGGCCTCACCTCCGCAGGCTTTGAACGCCCAAGCCGCACAGTCGTGTCTCCAGGACCGCCAGCTCCGTCATGTGTCCTCTTTCTGATCACGGGCGGCTGCATCATCAAGCAAACAAGGAAAAGAATTAGCACATGGTATAGTCAAGGAATTGAAAGCACAAGGAAGGTAAATTGCATACCGGTGCGACTCTCAGTCGAGAAGGACCAGGAGCAGTAGGAGGTGTTGGCTCGCCCTCCCGGCGGATAGTGACTTCCTCTCCGGCTATGAGGCGGCGAATCAGGACGCGCAGTCCTCGGTTCTGCTCATGCAAAGTTTGTACCGCCTCATGTGAAACCTGCAAGCACATCAAAAATTGAGCCATCAGTACATTTGGGCATTCATAATCAAAGTTTACAAATTTGAAAGAATGAAGTGTTTCTTACCGGTGCCGAAAGCCGCGGGAATTCTACCGGTGGCCTCGGGATGTCTATATCCCCTACCTCTCCACCAGCGGAGGTGACGCGTACCCACCACCTAGCCCCCGCTATCTCCCTGGTCGAGGTACCAGTACCTTCACCCTCACCTCCTGCTACCCCACCAGCTGAAGCACGCGCCTTCGCGGCCTTCTCTCTCTCCATCTTCTCCATCCACTCCGCCGCTCTCAAGGGACCGGCCAGGTACCTGCTCCGGTAGTCAATATAGCTCAAAGCAGGGCGCAAATACTGACGCAGGTCCAGGTCGGGTGTCGTGTAGCGCTCAATCTCCGCCAGCGTATACCGGGACGTCATCAGCACCCGGGGAGGAAGGCGTCCTGGCACCCGTGGTTTATCGGCCCGTATCGACTGGCGCAGCACCCTGTCACCAAGGTACCAGAACCAGCCATACTGGCACTCGAGTAGGACCCTCCCTCTCGTGAGCTCCCTGCTCCGAGCCAGGTAAGGCTCATCGACGGCGTCCCATACTTCCCAGCGAACCTGCAAGAGTCATTAAGAGCATCAGATATTGAATTCGTGAGGGAATCAAAAGCAAATTGAGTACATGAGAAAGAGTTCGATATCTACCAGAGAAGCAGGAAGTCTGTCCAGTGAAGCACGGAGAACGTGGATGTTCCCCCGTGCTGTACCGCCATAGCGGAAGCCTTCACCCCAGCACAATGCCCGGGGGATGACGTTCGGATCCTAGTGCCGCGTCTCAGGGGGGTGCAACCCCAACACCTCGTAAGCCCAAAGCTGCAATGAAAACAACAAGTCAGTCGATCAGTGCGAATTTTGGTAACAAGTGCGAGTATCGAAACGCATACAATTAAATTTGAAACTAAAAGTTTTGAGTTTTACCTCCCAGACGCTCCACAATCCTGAAATGCCGGTCCCTTTCCGCCTCGAGACGGCATTCATAAACGCATAGCAGCTCCCGAGCGCTGCTCCACCCCAGTCATACTTCGCCGCCCTGGCGAAATCTCTCAACCCTCCGAGATAGGAGAGGTGCACCCTGTTACGCCTGTTTGGGTACAGTGATGCCCCAAATAGGTATAACAAGTAGCACCTCGCCTTCTGTGCTGCATCCTCCTCACCAGTCGGCTCGCCCAATCCCTTCGTCTTGAATTGGCCATATGTGGCCGTCTCCCCCTCCTTGTTGGGCACGAAACCCAAAAACCACCGCAGCGCAGCCTCGTCCCTGCCAATCCCTGAGTCAAACGGGATCGGGTCTCCTCCTACCTGCAATCCCGTGATCGCTGAGAAGTCCAGTGGCGTCATCGTCGCCTCTCCGAAGGTAAGGTGAAAAGAACTCGTGGAGTCCCTCCACCTCTCGGCCAGTGCTGTCACCACAGCATGGTCGTGCTGTGTGCCCGTGAGAGTCGGGATGAACCTCCCAAACCCGGCCAGATCCACCAGAGCCCTCACGGAGGCATGCAACTGCTGGTATATCTCCCAACTTGAGCCCATGCCTCCATGAGCCTTCAAGCGCAAGTCTCTCTGCACACAATCAACAGACAGACAAACAATCAGATGTTAGTCCAATCTCTCATTCAAATCCAGTTATCAACAAGCAGTAATTCAATCATTCAATGCAAATCAGGTTTATTAACTGCTAAAGTGCGCGAAAACAATAAGCAAGAAAGTAAAGCAAGCATACCGTCAGGCAGTCCGTCGAAAGGTGGACCTCGGGGTCCAGTAGCACCTCCTCTCCAAAGTACAACTCCCGTTGGGGAGTGTAAACGTCTGAAGCGGAAGGCACAAAGAGGTGCACTGGTGGAGCATAAGCCGCCGCATCGAAAGCTGGCCTCCCTCTCCTCAGCCACTGTCTAGCAGCCTGGACCACTGTCACTCTCCGTCCAGCTGCCCTCTCCTCCTCCTCAGCCTGTGTCCTCGCCTCCTCCGCCGCCTCCTCTGTCTCAAACTCCTCGCAGAAGGCCCTCGCCGCCTCGTCCTCAGCGGCGGCCTCCCGAAGCATCGCCGCCTCTCTCTCTCTGCTCTCAACTACGGCCTCCCTCGCCACATCTAGAATCCCCGGGGCATCTGCTGCAGCCGCCATCACTACCTCCGGCGGCGCGTGCTCAAGGTAATCCCCCCGAGAAATCCCAACCGGACCCTGAACCGTCGGCCTACTACTCTGTCCCCGAGTCAGTAACTCTCCACCAATCACCGCTGCCTTCCCCTTATCCCCCTCGCTAGGCTGCCGATCGGGTCTTGGCTCAATCCTCCAGCGAGTTACCCTAAACTCGGTCTCCTCGCTGTCACTACTGCCGTCGCTGTCCACTTCTTGGACCTCCGCCATCTCTTTGTCTCTCCCATCTCCTCTCTCCTCTCTCCTCTCCTCTACCCTCTCTGGCACCGATGCGTCGGCACCACTGCCTAAACCGCTACTTCCGCCAACATCTACTTCTCTCTCTCTGCCGTCCCCATTACCACCACTACCATCACCAGCCACCACCGTCTCGGTGGCTGGGTCTTCACCATTGCCAGAAACAATAGGGTCATCACCACCATCATCACCGGTCTCCTCCGGCCGGTCAACACCACTGCCGTCTTCTCCTCTTTCCCTTTCTCCCTCTTTCTCTCCATCTCTCCCCGTCGTTTCTGTGATCGTGGGTGGTGTGGGACCCACCCCAGTTTTCTGCAGGTCACCTTGAGCGCTCGGGCTCAGTGGTGGCGAAACCCCAGCACTGCTACCGCCCCTCTCCGCCGTCGGCGAGGCCACCGGAGACCGTGATTTGCTGGTATCCTCCATGGAAATTGATCTAGACCTTGAATCGAACTGGAATCGAACCGAAATTGATCAACTATCGTACGGACGAACCCTAGAATTTGGGGGTTTTTGATTTTGCAAGAAATTCAAGTGAGAATTGTTAGAGTTTGGATCGGAATCGCTTGAGGGGTGTAAGGGTTTGCTCTCGGAAGATTTTGGAACGTTGTGAGGGTTAATCGGAGTAAAATCGGAGTTATAACTGAACGTTACGATTCTGAACCGTCGTCCCCGTTCAGGGGTTCAAGCGCTCAAGCTGGACCTTTTGAGCGCTGGAGGGTCAACATTTGGAGTTGAGCGCTCAAGGCTTTGGAGTTGAGCGCTCAAGGTCAAGTTGAGCGCTCAATTGGGATACCCTGAGCGCTCAAACTCAATCCTGGCATGATTCTTGATTTCTTTTACAAACTTTTCAGGGGCATTTTAGCCATCCCTTGTGATTCTGTTGGCATACTTTGGACTCATTAGTCCCCAATCAATCGAACGCGTATAGATCCAAGGATCTAAATCTCGGTAATTGGTCGCGCTAGACCGCGTTAATCAATCAAAGTGTGTTGTATATTCATGTTTCGCGTTAGCGTATGCGCGAAGCGTTTTGACTGCGGTCTGAGAGCTTTATGCTCATTTAAATCATTTTCTGAGGGCCACGTGCTCGTTTAAATCATTGATTATCAATCATGTTCCGCGTTAGCGTATGCGCGAAGTGTTTTGACTGCGGTCTGAGAGCTTTATGCTCATTTAAATCATTTTCTGAGGGCCACCTGCTCGTTTAAATCATTGATTACCAATCATGTTTCGCGTTAGCGTATACGCGAAGCATTTTGACTGCGGTCTGAGAGCTTTATGCTCATTTAAATCATTTTCTGAGAGCCACGTGCTCGTTTAAATCATTTTCTGAGGGCCACGTGCTCGTTTAATTTGTTTGCAGCTTGAGATGTATTACGGATAGTGAGTTGGGCTGTCTATATCTTGGACGTTACTCATACCAAATCAATGGCGTTGAGTCTCATCCAAGAGGGGCAACTGTAGACATCCCAATTTTGAACCCGAGATACGCTCGAGCATCCCCGATGATGAAGCGGACCGATTACCTGGAACTTGTAAGAATGACTTGAATTTGATCAAAACCAACCAAATACCACCCAAACAATCAAAATGTGCCAAACCAACCCAAGCACTGTTGAACCAAACCAAGCCAGCAAATTGCCATCCATAGCCTTGAGCGCTCAAGCCCATGGCTTTGAGAGCTCAAACCCCTGAGAAGCACCTTGAGCGCTCAAGCCCACGGCTTTGAGCGCTCAACTCTGGTCCAGTCAGCAACTTGCAGAGTATCTCATCATGAGATTTCCTGCATGGGAGCGTCTGGGGATGATCTTATACGATCTCTATACGTATATTATACTCCACTAAGTCCTAAAATACACCTAAAACTACCTCTAAACTACAAACCCACTTCTTCTCTCTCCTCTCTTCCCTCCCACTCACTCTATAAAACTATCAAACACCCCTGGTTTTGGAGGAGGAGATTCTCACACTTCAGCATTCCTAATTCTTCCAGAAAATAGCCCATTTCCCTCTCTCTCTACAAAACCACTCATCCATCATCAAAACCGTGGATAAAAACCACTCTCCAGATCCAAAATTCGATCCTTAATCTTCAATCAATCACATACATTGCCTTACCCATTCACAATATCAATCAAAGTATCCACAATCTTCCATCACCAAGCTCGAAATCAAGTTCAAGTTACAATCATTTCCAAAAGGTAGTTAAACAAGTGATAAACTCACTGTTTTGATCCTTCTGAGGAAGGCTAGTGAGTTCAAGCAAGTTCAATATACTTGCATTGAACCCACAAAGGCCTAAAAGTTGTTCAAAACATTTTTCAAATCTGCAGTTACAACAGGGTTTGAGCGCTCAAGCCTCTGGCCTTGAGCGCTCAAGCCCAATTCTGAACAAGCTTCTGTTTTGATAATTTCTGAGCTTTCTTTTGGTTTTGATCATTATTTAAGAGTTAATTGCGTTCATGTAACTCTCAGAACAGTTTATTTCTACACCAAAACTACATGCATGAATGTAAATTAACCATTTTATGGTGATCAAAGATCAAAATCTTCAAATTTCTTATATTTGACTGCAAAACAGTGGTTGTCTGACCTCTTGAAACTTTATTCTATGCCTTTGGTGATCTTGAGGAGGTATTGAAATCTGTTTAAAGGTCAAAAATTAGAAAGCCATGTTATGGCTTGAGCGCTCAAGGTCAGATCTTTGAGCGCTCAAACTGTTCTTGGCTTATTTGCAATTTTCCAGTAGTTATGATGAGGGATTATGGTTTAATTACTTGATAGTGTGTATAAGTTGTCAGTACAGCGTTTGTGATCTGAATCCCTCTCTCTCTTTCAAAATTGGTTTGAGCGCTCAATCCATGAGCCTTGAGCGCTCAAACTGGTTCGAAAGCAAGTACGTTTTTAACATCTTTTGATGATTTCTGAAGCGAGGTGATACTTGTGTGATGTTTCTGTAATGGTTCAAAGTCTTAAAGTATCATCAAACATGAAAAACCAGCAAGGAAGATGTGTGGGAGGAATAAGGGTTGAGCGCTCAAGTCATCACCCTTGAGCGCTCAATCCCCATTCTGGGATCCAGATTGCAAACAGTGTGATAAACCCTATGCTCATAATTCCTTGGGATTGATTGTACAGTTTCTGTTGTAGTTTATTTCTGTGGACATTGGTAGTAATTGTTGTTATAATTATCATCATCCATGTAGACCAAGCGCACAAGCATTCACCGTGAATTCGTATCCCTTGTATATTTTGTTGTTATGTGATTCCCATCCCCGATTCCTCATTTATGTGAATAAATTAAATTTCAAACATTTTTAAAGTCCCACAAAATATCGAGTAGAGACCGGTTCACGGACCAGGCGAGAGGGGTGCCGTAAAACCCTTCCCCTCTCGTAACCAAACCCCCGAATCCGAGAAATCTTTGGTTCCGCCAGGACTAGTAAAATCTTTTTCCAATGGGCAACGAGTCATATTTTTATCGGTTTCTCGGTTCGGACCTCAAATCCGGGTGGCGACTCTAACAATCCCAATCTTTTTCGCACAATCCAGGTGGGCCGTCCACACTCGCCATCTGTGCAGCCTCGACTGGAGACCCCGGCTCGTGATCCCATATCGCTAGCAAGTGATCACATCTCACCATCGCCTCATCTCTGACTTCTCTCCCCAGAAAGTGACACACCGCCGTCCGGTCCAAGTATAAACCTGAGTCGAAAGGTATCGGCTCACCGCCAAATCTCAACCCGGTAGTCGCTACAAAGTCCAAAGGGGTAATCGTCATCTCCCCGAACCGAAAATGAAAGCTATTGGTGGTGTCCCACCAATGCTCCACCAAAGCCCCCAACAACTTTCGATCCGTCCGAGTAAGCAGCAAAATCTTGATAAAGATGGTAAAGCCAGCTGCATCCACCAACTCCTTCACAATCTGGGGCAACCTCCTGTACTGTGCCAAGTAATCGGATGGCCCGCCATATCCAAGAAGAGAACCATTCACCTGTTTCAAGAACATTGCATGAATTCATTCAGTAAAGCAGCAAAGGAAATGCAATAAAGAAAGCAACTCAAGGGAAAGGTAAAAGGTATGTACCAAAGGCCTGTTTGAGATATGTGTCGACGGGTCGCGCAAGATCAGTGACTCAGGGTAAAACGGCAACTGTGGCTCGTACACCTCGCACCCCACCGGTATAAAGAAGTGAACCGGAGGATCATAAGTCTCTGGGACAAAGGGCGGTCTGCTCCTCAAAGCCAACTGAACCTCCTCAACTATAGTCACACGAACCACCTCCTCTGTCTGTACTTTTGCCTGCTCAGGCTCAACTACCGGTGGATTCTCACCCACCAAGACCTCTCCCAACTGAGGGAACTGATGCAAGTTCCGAGCCAAGGTCTCGTCAGTAACCCCCTCCAAGGTGTCTCCTAAGGTAGCTCCTAGAGCTCGTGAAGAACCAACCCGCGAAGGAAACAAAACTGGGTCAGAAGGCTCATCACCTCTGCCAATATCAGCACTCTCCTCTGAAACCCTGCCCGTGCCAAGTACCCGAGTCAAACTCCTGAACACACGAGCAACAGGTACGACAGGGACCACCCCCTCAGCCTGTGCTCCCTTAGTCCCTACTCTCTCCATCCCTGCTCCCATAGTCTGTGCTCCCGCGGCACGTACCTCCTCGGCCTATCCCCCCTCCCCACTAACACCTCCACTATGAATCATCTCGTCACCCATCTCCTCATCACTACTGTCCCCCATCTCCCCGAGATCCTCCATGATAACATCTCCAGGCTGCCTAATGGTAATCAGAATACTAACAGAGGTCCCACCACCACTGACCAGATACTCTCTCACTAAAATAGCAGTGGCGACGTCAAAAAAATCACAACATCACTACCTGCACCCTCCTCAGTGGCCCTCGGGTCAATCAGAACATCCACACCACCAAAATTCATTTCAATCTCAGGCAGAGGATCATTTATATCAAGATCAACATGGATGGAACTACTAGAAGCAATAACGTCACCTACCGCTCCGAGAACATTACTGCCGCTTTCCAGGGCCTCAACCGGTGCCGAACCGCCCTCCATTGCCTCTCTCAGCCCATCATCACCACCAATCGGCACAAACCCACTATGAGGAACCCCACCATCAACCGTGCGGTCATCCACATGAGCCGCATGGGACACCTCAGTTCCAGATCCGGCCTCGTCACCCACTTCGGCCTCTGTCGAACCAGTCTCTCTCAACTCTGGTGACAGTAAACCAACCACGGTGGCTTGGGCCGCCACCTTGTAGACACCCCAATTTTGGATACCCGTGCATGCCCGATGACGAATAAAAAACGACTAAAACCGACTTGGAACTTGTCCAGAAAGTTGAAAACCTAGCCACACAAGCCGTGCGGCACCTGTTACAAGCCGTGCGGTTCGCCCTCTCTCACACAAGCCGCGCGGCTTCCACATTCAAGCCGCACGGCTCCCCCATACAAGCTGCACGGCTAGTACTGTTACCCTCTGAAAAATTCCTGACAAACCAGCTGTTGAGGAATA
The DNA here is from genome assembly GCA_963854785.1 of Vaccinium vitis-idaea. Lineage (NCBI taxonomy): Eukaryota > Viridiplantae > Streptophyta > Magnoliopsida > Ericales > Ericaceae > Vaccinium > Vaccinium vitis-idaea. The sequence continues at coordinate 40,838,040 of OY978215.1, forward strand.
TCATCATCAATCCACCGCCGAATATCATCATATTATTCCTTCCAAACCGGTTATAAATAAGGCCATTTCCTTCCTCTCAAGACACACAAAAAATCATTCCCCGAGAGAATTTCCGTTCGATTCTCCGGCAAAATTCTCGTTCGAAACCGCCAGCAAACTTCCCGAAAACTTCACATCTCCCATTCCCTTTTTCCTCTATACCATTCCCATTCATACCAAGTCTTGATCCTACGAGTTCAAACCCGAAGAATCCGAAGTTTTCAACCTCTGTTTCGAGTTCCAGAAAGGTATAAACCGTTTTCGTACTTTGATTTTCAAATCGCGGCTCTCCGAGGGCATTCCCGAGTTAATAACGGTTTCAACAACCGTATCTTAACTCGGCAAACCATTTTCGAAACAAAAATCGGCTTTTCGGAGCCGTACCGGGCGATTTTTCTCGATAAACGCACGGTACGATCCGTATCGGAAATAAGCTTCGCTTCAATAACTTGATCACAAACGAAAACAATTTATTCGGAATGGATTTGAAGAAGAAAACCAAGTTTTGGACGGATTTTGGGCTCACTGGTCCTAAAATAAATTTTTTGAAAATAGGGTCGTACACAAGCCGCGCGGCTTGTAGTGCAGGCCGCACGGCTCGTGTAGGAGCCGCACGGCTCTTGTGTAGGAGCCGCGCGGCTCCCGTTTAAATCAAAAATTTTACTCTGTTTTCCCCTATTCGTACCCTGTTTCACTGTTATTTTTCTGCAACTTCTTTTGTTTATTACACTTTTCACCCTTTATTTTCTTGTTATTACCATTTAATCCTCTTTGTTTAAATTTTATTTCTGTTATGGTTTTAATTTATTTCTTTATTTGCTTGTTTAATTGTCAAAGTTTTTAACAAAATATTTTCTACTAAAATCCCACAAATTATTTAGTAGAGACCGAGAATTTCTCGGGCGAGCGGGGTGCTTTTTAATAAAACCTTCCCCGCGCGTAACCTGGCTTCCGAATCCAAAAAGAATCTTTTTCGCAGATCAAATCTTTTCCAAAATGGCAAGAGAGTAAACAATTATTCTTAAAACGGTTTCTCGGGTACCAAACATTTTCTAAATATTAAACCCCGGGTGGCGACTCACATTTTTCGTTTTTCATATCCGAACCTTCAAAAGCGAGCCGCGTGGATCTCACCGTCCACACACCTCCTCTGCCGCAGGGGCCGACGCCGGCTGATCAAAGCCGGAACTAGCAGGAGGATTTGGGTCTTCGCTAAAATCGACCATAACCGACCGTGAATCTCAGTTTCCCTGCAAGATCTCGAACGGGATTTGGGTAATCGGACAAAAAACGAGAAGGGTACTACTCTCACGAAATCTCTCAGCAACCAACCTCTCGAAATTTTTGAACAAGTGACGAAAAAAACAGACGACTCGAACGGTTTTGATCCGTGTTAAACCACCCAGGACAGCCGCACGGTTTACTTCTCTTGACCGCATGGTCTAATTGGGTAAGCCGCACGGTTTTCTCTATAGCATCTCTCCACCGCACGATGCCACTTAGGTATTTTTGTCTAAACCGCACGGCTAAGGTCCTTTAAATTCGAAAAAAAATTAAAAAAAAAAAAAACACGCGAGGCCTCCCCTGTATTTCTTTATTTTGCAACACGCCCTCAGGTTTTTAAGCCCTCAATGGCACTGTTCAAAATTCACTTTAAAGTCCTCTACGGCACCAATCCGATTTTTTTCAAAAATTATTTTGAAGCCCTCTATAGCACTGATTCAATTTTTCAAAAATCATTTTTAAGTCCTCGATGGCACCAATTTTTAAGTCCTCTACGGCACCATTCTAATTTTCAAAATTCATTTTAAAGTCCTCTACGGCACTATTCCATTTTCGAAAAAACATTTTTAAGCCCTCAATGGCACCATTCAAAGTCCTCTACGGCACCTTTCGATTTTCAAAATCATTTTTAAGCCCTCAATGGCACCATTTTTCAAAAATCGTTTTAAGCCCTCTATGGCACCACTCAATTTTGAAATATCATTTTAAGCCCTCAAATGGCAAAATCATTTTTTTAAGCCCTCTATGGCATCAATCAATTTTCCAAGTTCGCTCCTTAGCATCAATTAATTTTCAAAGCCCTCTGTGGCATTAAAATATTTTCCAAGACATTTGATATGTGAGTCCCTCTATGGCATTAAATTATTTTCCATGATATTTGTTATGTAAGTCCCTCCGAGGCATTAAAACATTTTTATAGCCCCGAACTACGATTGGTCTGATCCCTACAAATAGGGTACGTAGGAAGCTCTGTGCTCGACCATATTTGTTTATCTGTTTTCTCGCACTAGGGAGGTCAAAATTAGAACGTCTATATCTTTGACGCAACTTACATCACAGAATGATGATTAAGTCTCGTCAAAGAGGGGCAACTGTAGACATCCCAATTTTAATCCCTGTGAATCCCCAATGATGAAAGAAATACTCAGCAGTACCTTGGAACAGCCATTTTAGAGCTCAGAATTTTGGACAAAAATACCCTAGCCGCACGGCTTACTGATATAAATCGCACGGCTAATTCTCTCCTAACTCAGCCGTACGGCTAACTTATGTTAGCCGCACTGTCAACCAGTTTAGCCGTACGGCTATGTGTCAGGAAATCTTCGAAAATCTGACAGTAGAAGCATCTCATCATTCTGGAAAGATTTCGTACAGATTTTATTCCTTTTCCATCCTATAAATAACCTCCTCCTCTCCCATTCTAAAACAACAACTTCCATACCACCCCGATACGCCGGAAAAATCTGGAGTGGGTAAAATCTGATTACCCTACCATTAGGCACAGCATGTGCCTATGGCGGTCACCACGAGAGGGTGAATAGCTCGGCACCACATAGGGAGTCCTTAAACCCTGTGCCGGGCTGGATTGGCCACGAATGAGGCTAGAACTAATAAAGAGTAAACTAATAAGTCAGGATGCATTAGCTCGGCGTAAGGCATAAAAGATGCCCCTGATATGGCCGAGCTAGGTAGGCTACGTGTATAGCTTGAATAGCATTCTGGAAATACATAATTCAGCTCGGCGTATTAAGCTAAACTATGTACGAGTTATTCCGAGCTACGTGGAAGCACGGCACCGCCACGAATAGGGCGATGAGACATTCCAGAATAATATAAAGCAGTTCCTTACGAGATACGGAGCAATCCCGTAGCATGGGGGATCAATATGGGAAGTCTTAACGTGATTAGGAGTATACCTCATATAGGAAAGAATCCTATATGGAAAGGAGGACTCCTGCTGGATGAGATCTAGCAGGACATGGAGACTTGTCCCTAATAGGAAGGTCCTATTAGGAAAAGGATTCCTAAAGAGAATAGGAAACAGGGGCACGAGATGCCTAATATGAAGGACATCTACACCTATAAGTACAAGGCAAGAACCATGACAAAAGGTACGCTGTGAAATCCTATTCATACGCATTGTGATTTAAGCATTCAAAGTACGTGACACTAACTTAGGCATCGGAGGGCCTTTGCCAACGAGAGGCAAAGGTGCTCTAACCCTTTCTCTGTCTTGCAGATTTAGGGTTGAACCAAGGAAGCACGTGATCCAGGGCTACGTGGATTTTATCCCCGTACAATTGGCGCCGTCTATGGGAAACGAACAGAAAAGCTTGATCCCTTCCAACAGAGATCAACAATGGTGCTTTCAGAGCCTCTTCTGTGCACTCCACGACGAAAGGATGTAGAAGATGACGGTACCACGCTTGTGTATACTACGAGAAAGAGCACAAGGGTGGACGAAACTCCTTTTGTTCTAAGAGCACCGCAGAAAAAACCAGCAACTAGGAGATTCGACATAGGGCATATCCCTGAGATTCCAAAATTCAAGGATACACGCCTAATACGCCACGGTTCTCCAAGGGCAAGACACTCAAAGACACCACCAAGAAGTGGGGAAGCCTCCACCCGACGTGAGCGGGGAAGAAGCCCCCCGAGGAAGGATGGTCACAAGCACACAAGAAATCGAGAGAGGGAAGATAGCCTTGACAGAAAGGAGCAAGAGTGGAGTGGGTAAAACTTGATTAACCCTAATAAAGGGCATAGCACGTGCCTTAATTGATCACCACGAGAGGGTAAATAGCTCAGCACCACATAGGGAGTCCTTAAACCCTGTGACGGGCTGGTTTGGCCACGAATGAGGCTGGAACTAGTAAAGAATAAACTAATAAATCAGGACGCACTAGCTCGGCGTAAGGCATAAAGGATGCCCCTGGTATGGCCGAGCTAGGTAGGCTACACGTATAGCTTGAATAGCATTATGGAATACGTAATTCAGCTCGGCGTAATGAGCTGAACTATGTACGGGTTATTCCGAGCTACGTGGAAGCACGACACCGCCACGAGTAGGGCGGTGAGACATTCCAGAATATTCTACAGCGGCTCCTTATGAGATAAGGAGCAATCCCGTGAAATAAAGGATTAATATGGGAAAGTCCTAACATGATTAGGAGCATGCCCCATATAGGAAAGAATCCTATATGGAAAGGAAGACCCCTGCTAGACGAGATCTAGAAGGACATGGAGACTCGTCCCTAATAGGAAAGTCCTATTAGGAAAAGGATTCCTAAAAGAGAATAGGAAACGGGGGCACGAGATGCCCAATATGAAGAACATCTACACCTATAAATACAAGGCAATAACCATGACAAAAGGTACGCTGTGAAACCCATTTTCAGACGCATTGTGATTTGAGAATTCAAAGTACGTGATACTAACTTAGGCATCGGAGGGCCTTTGCCAACGAGAGGCAAAGGTGCTCTAACCCTTTTCTCTGTCTTGCAGATTTAGGGTTGAACCAAGGAAGCACGTGATCCAGCGCTACGTGGATTTTATCCCCGTACAATTGGCGCCGTCTGTGGGAAAGGCTTACAAAAAGTTTCATTCTCTTGAATAAAGATCAACAATGGTGACTTCAGAACCCATTTTGTGCACCCCACGGAGGAAGGATGTGGAAGACGATGGCGGAACCACCCTTGTTTACACTACGAGAAAAAGTGTAAAGGTGGACAAAACTCCTGCAGTTCTAAAAGCACCACAAAAGAAGCCTGCCACCAGAAGGTTTAACATAGGATATCCCTGAAATTCCAAAGTTTAGGGATACGCGCCTGATAAACAATGATTCTCCAAGATCAAGCGAGCGGCAAAAACGCTCACCACCAAGAGGTGGGGAGGCCTCAACCCGACGAGAGCGGAGGAGGAGCCCACCGAGAAGGGATGATCACAGGCGAACTAGGGATAAAGAAAAAGAGGACAACCTCAACAGAAGAGAACAGGAGGCAGAAGAACTGGCCCGTGAAGTCACTCGACGAGAACGAGAGATTCAGGACCTAAAGAAACAACTCCAAGAAAAGGAGAAGGATTTACGTTCACGGACGAGATCCGTGCAGTACGTAAAAGAAAGAAAGGTCCATCATCATGATGACGTCTCTTCTGACCGAGTAGCCTCTCCACGAAAACAGAGAGAAAGGAGTGCTTCCGTGGAAAAGAAAGGAAGAAGGAAGCACGCTAGGGACAGATATGAGAGACCTGGTTCCAATGGGCACGTTCCTGAACAGCATGCGAGAAGGAGGGACGTTGGCCGAGCTGAGGGAGGCCCTAAGACTGCACGAGAGGCAGCTAAGGAAGCCCTAGGCCAGATTTCCAAATCGCCACTGGCCCATTGGATTCGCACAGTGAAAACGCCCAGCAGAGTAAAGCACTCAGCGTTCATCCCATACGAAACTAGCACGGACCCTGTGGCCCATATCCAACACTACCAGCAGGCCATGTTTATGCATGAGCAAGATGATGCACTGCTATGCAAGATGTTCCCGTCCAGCCTAGGAAAAGTGGCCTTGAGTTGGTACCATAAGCTCCCAGAAGGATCAATCTTATGCTGGATCAATCAACTGGCTGAGGAGTTCACTGCTCGGTTCCTTACAAGCCGAGCAGCTCCAAAAACATTCGATGCATTAACCTCTATGAGACAGAGGGATGATGAGACTCTGCGACAGTACTCAAAGCGTTACTGGGAAACTTTCAACGAGATTGAAAATTGTAGTGAGGAGTATGCTCTGGGAACATTCAAAACAAGTTTGCCTGTGCATAGTAAGCTACGAGAATCGCTTACCATGCACCCAGTCAAGACTGTAGCCAAACTGATGGAGAGAATTCAGGAGCATGCACGGGTAGAAGATGACATCCTGCAGGCAGGAGGAAAGATTGTCGCTGGACAACCTCAGCTCCCAGAAAAAAGGACAATGGAGTCAAAGGTGTACAAGAAAGACTTCACGACGGGAAGAAGGGATTATGCACAGCAGAAGAAGGATAAAGCTGATCCAGACCCCAAGTCATACTTCAGTGTTATGGCGACTTTCAATATACCCATCTACAAGATGCAGTACAGGATAAAAAACGAACAATGGTTCAGAAGACCCCCAAAGATGACTGGGAACCCAGAGAAGAGGAGGGCTACCAATCAGCACTGCAGCTATCACAGAGATTGGGGACACATGACTGAGGATTGCGTGGAGTACAAGAAATTCTTAAATGAGAAGGTGGCGGAGGGCCATCTAAAAGAGTTCTTGGCTGATAGCAAGAATGACGCCGAGCTGGTAGAGGAGATGGACTACGAGAAAGGTCCAAACGGAACAATCCATATGATACATGGATTAGTCGCCCCTTATACCAACAACGAGATAAGGCACATCCAGAGGGTCAACGGCCAGGAAAAACAAGTCATGAAGCTCGGCATGAAGAGGCCAAGGGCTGAGGAAGTCATGGAGATCCCAATCACCTTCACTGACAACGATCTGGATGGAGTAGTGGTGCCACATAACGATGCGTTGGTAATCACCCTACGAATAGGGGATTATGACGTGGAGAAGATTCTTGTCGATCAAGGAGCTAGCACAGAGATCATGTACTACCAAACTTTCAAGAAAATGGAACTCCCACCGAGCTCATTGCAAAAGTGTTTAGTTCCACTGGTCGGCTTTAGTGCACAGACGGTATGGCCTATGAGAAAGGTCACATTGCCCGTCCGAGCTGGATCAGTAGTCCTGAAAACTGACTTCCTTGTGGTAGACATCCCTTCCTCCTATAACGTGATTATAGGAAGAACCTGGATGCACAAAATGAGGGCAGTCTCTTCAACTTACCACCAGAAGATCAAGTATCCTGGAGCGGATGGCAGTGAGTGCGTTAGAGGAAACCAGAAGGTAGCCGACCTATGTTTCAACATGGTATTGAAGAAATCCCCCAAGGCCGAGTTGGTGCAGACAGTTGAAGTTCCAGATCAGCCTACCTTGGAAGACGTCGGAGGTGACCCCACCAAGAAGGTGGTGGAAGGGTTAAAGAAGATACAGATCCAGGGAGACGATGAGGAAAGGTATTTCTTGATCGGCGAGACACTTGCCGAACGGGAGGAAAGGAATTTGGTTGCCTTTCTGAAGGACCACATCGATGTTTTCGCTTGGAATCCTCAGGAGATGCCTGGGATAGACCCCAAAATAATCTGCCACCATTTAAACGTGGATCCTCAACACAAACCAGTTGTGCAGAAGGCGAGGAGGTCGGCACCACAGCACGCCGACGCCGTGATTGAAGAGGTGGATCGCCTACTAGAAGCGGATGCCATACGAGAGGTGAGCTATCCAGACTGGCTAGCCAACACAGTCGTGGTCAAGAAGAAAAACGGAAAGTGGAGAGTCTGTGTAGATTTCACCAGCCTCAACAAAGCATGCCCGAAGGACAGCTTTCCACTCCCCAGGATCGATCAGCTAGTAGACGCCACATCAGGCTATGAAAGGATGAGCTTCCTTGACGCATATCGAGGATACCATCAAATAGCCATGCATAAGCCACACCAGGAGAAAACATCCTTCATCTCACCAAGAGGACTCTACTGTTACAAAGTTATGCCATTTGGGCTAAGGAATGCTGGAGCAACCTACCAGAGGTTGGTCACTAAGATGTTCAAGGAACAGCTCGGCAGAACCATGGAGGTCTACATCGACGACATGGTGGTAAAAAGCAGATTGAAGCCTGATCACCTTGCCGACCTGGAGGTAACTTTCAATATTCTGAGAAAATACAGGTTAAAGTTAAACGCCTCCAAGTGTGCCTTTGGAGTCAGCTCGGGGAAGTTTCTAGGGCACCTGGTGACTAAAAGGGGGATCAAGGCTAATCCAGACCAGATCACGGCTCTGCGAGGCCTAGAAAGCCCAAAGACCACGAAGGAGGTCCAAAGGCTAACAGGGATGGCAGCAGCTCTTAATCGCTTCATCAGTAAGTCCTCAGACCGTTGTAGACCTTTCTTTCAACTTCTGAAGAAGAGAGAAGGATATGAGTGGGGAGCCGAGCAGGAACAGGCTTTCCAGGAGTTAAAAAGTTACCTGTCATCACTGCCTTTACTCTCTACTCCAGAAGCTGGGGAGCGGTTGATATTATACCTTGCAATATCTGATCATGTGTTCAGCTCGGTTCTCCTACGAACAAAGGGGACAGAGCAAGCTCCGGTCTACTTTGTGAGCAAGACAATGTTAGATGCTGAGACGCGTTACCTACCGTTGGAGAAATTGGTGTACGCTCTTGTCATAGCTTCAAGAAAGTTACCTCACTATTTTTTACAGCATCCCATCACTGTGTTCACGGAATATCTACTAAGAGCCTTGCTTAGGAAGGCAGACTTCTCTGGACGAATATCCAAATGGTCCATCGAATTGAGCCAATTTGACCTTGACTATCAGCCAAGGACGGCAATTAAAGGGCAAATCTTGGCTGACTTTGTAGCTGAGTTTACCCCAGCGGTGGCTCCACCTCCACCAGCCATCCACGAGAAGGAGCAAGAAATCAATCACCCCGAGCAGACAACGAGAGTGGCCGATCTGGACACAGAGAAATGGAGGCTCTATGTTGATGGGTCAGCTTGCAACAAGGGATCTGGAGTAGGGGTGGTGTTGTTCTCTCCAGAAGGTTTGGTACTGGAGCAAGCACCACGGCTGGGATTTAGTGCTACAAACAATGTAGCAGAATATGAAGCATTGCTCGCTGGATTAAGGAGCGCCCTAGAACTCAAGGTAAAAAAATTACGGATATTTTGTGACTCACAATTAGTTGTTAATCAGCTTTCAGGAGAATATGCTACGAAGAGCAAAAAGATGGCTGCGTACTCAGATGTGGCCAAGGATTTGCTTGACAAGTTTAACAAAGCTCACATCCAACAAATCAGCTTGAGCCAGAATGCACACGCAGACTCATTGGCATGCTTACGGTTAGCAGTAAACACGGAGTACCGCCGTACGATAGCTGTCGATTATTTGAGCGAACCGAGCATTGGCCGACCAGTAGAGATCGTGATGGAAACAGAGTTTGGGCCGAGCTGGATGGACCCAATAGTGGCATACCTACGAGATGGGACGTTGCCAGAAGACAAAAGGGAAGCTCACAAGATCAAAACCAAATCAGTACGTTTCTGGCTCTCTCCAGAAGGTAAGCTTTACAGAAAGTCTTTTCTTGGTCCATACTTGTTGTGTGTACACCCAGCTCTTGTTCAGAAATTCCTCTTTGAGATCCATGCTGAAACATGTGGAGGACATACTGGTGGACGGTCAATAGCCCACCGAGCAATCTCCCAGGGATATTGGTGGCCTTACATGAAGGAGGATGCAAAGGCTTTTGTCAAGAAGTGTGAAAAGTGTCAGAGATACTCCCTTCTCATCCGAGCTCCAGCGAAGGATCTATTGCCTCTGACCAGTCCGTGGCCGTTTGCTCAATGGGGGCTAGACATCGTGGGTCCTCTCCCTATGGCAACAGGGAAACGAAAATTCCTACTCATTGGCACTGACTACTTCACTAAATGGATAGAGGGGGAAGCTCTTGCCAAAATCACAGAAGCAATGGTGGAAAGATTTGTGTGGAACAAAATAATCACAAGGTTTGGAGTACCCTACTCCATCATCTCAGATAACGGGTCCCAGTTCGGCAAGAAGTTCAAAGCTTTTTGTGCTCAGTACGGCATCAGAAACTATTATTCCACCCCAGCTTACCCACAGAGCAATGGGCAAGCGGAGGCTTCGAACAAAACTATCCTCAAAAGTCTCAAGAAGAGGTTAGAGAGGAAGAAGGGAAAGTGGCCTGATGAGCTTCTAGCCGTGCTCTGGGCATACAGGACCACCCCACGGCGATCTACGGGAGAGTCGCCGTACTCCCTCGCTTATGGGACAGAGGCAGTAATTCCCTTGGAGATTGGATTGCCAACCATTCGCACAACTCTCGTGAAGTCAGGGGGCAACGATAAAGCCCTGGCCGAGCAACTTGATCTCGCCGAGGAAAGAAGGGAGCGTGCCCTTATCACCTTAGCAGCGTATCAAGAGCAGCTACGGAGGAGCTACAATAAGAAGGTGCAGCCAAGAGAGTTCAAAATAGGAGATCTAGTCCTAAGGAAAGTCTTGGCTAACACCAAAATATCTACGGATGGAAAGCTTGGGCCGAATTGGGAAGGCCCATATAAGATTGTGGGAATTGCTGGAATTGGGGCCTATCGTGCCGACCTGGATGGAGATCCTATACCACGGCCATGGAACGTCCAGAACCTGAGAAAGTTCTACCAGTAATTTGCATATGTGGTTATGAATACGATCACATCCATTTTTTAGTGAATACGAATAAGTTCACATTTGTTTTGGTACATTGTTGGGATTACGAATAAAATCACCAACAGTTATTTAGATTTTTCTCTTTATTAAAAAAATTTCATTTTTCTCCTAATGTGATGATGTTTAATATGAACCCAAGTTGCTTCCAAATCTGGATTCCTATTGGGAAGCAGAGAGTGTGTGTATTCCAACGAATATTGGTAAATCTCTAAGTATGAAGAAACTTAGATTTGCAACGAATATTGCAAATAATTCCTAAAGCACGAAAAAAGCTTAGATTTGCAACGAATACTGCAATGATTTCTAAGTACGCATAAACTTAGATATATAATTCCAACGAATATTGGTAAATCTCTAAGTATGAAAACACTTAGATTTGCAACGAATATTGCAATGAATTCTTAAGCACGAAAAAAGCTTAGATTGGCAACGAAAAACTGCAAAGATTTCTAAGTACGAATAAACTTAGATGTACGAACGAAAAATTGCAGACAAACTCCTGAGTATGAAAACACTTGGGTCGTAGAAGGTTCAAAGACACTTGAACACCTAGCATGCAGAATAAACGTGGCACGAAGAAGCTTACAACATAAAGAGAATTTGATGAAGATATACTTGAAAACGCTTGCAGAAGTAAAAATGCATAACAATACCAGCATCAACGGAAGTATCAAAATAGCAAATAGGCCACAGACGACCGAGCAAGACCGCGCAGGGTCGAAATCAGAGTGTAGATGATAAAAGGTAAGATTAATAAGCATCAAGCCTCTTCAACGTGCTGACCTGCATCAGTGGCAAGGTTAGGGTCAGGGTTGCTACCTCCAAGACCCTCAGCAACATCATCCCCTAAGACGGAGGGATCAGTAGTGGTTTCATCAGCTTGGGTCTGCTCGGTAGGAATATCATCATGGACTTCGGAGTCAGGCTGAGCTTGCGCATTCAGATTGGGTTGTACAACAGCTGCCCCACTTGGAAGCTCCATATCAGTCCAGAGAGGGGAAGACGGATCCACCCCGAGCTTAGTGAGGCATCGCTGCCAAGCTGCCCCCCAAACGACATCTTGCACCACCGGCATTTGAGCTCTGTAGTTGTCCGTCACCTCAAGCACGGCCCTGTCGTATTCAGCTTCAGCCTTTGTATTGGCGGAGGACAGCTCGAGGCGCAGTCGTTGATCATTTTCCTCAGCCCTCCCTTTTTGCTCAGCCAGCTCGTCCTTCAGCTTAGCCACCTCCTCCTGAGCTTCTTTGAGCAATTGAGCATGATGGGCACTCTCCCGCTCGGCTTTATCAGCCCTTTTTTTGTTCTTTTTTGAGGTCTTTTTCAGCCTCTTTTGCTCGGTCGAAGCCAGCAGCAGCTTTCTGCATGATCTGCAGAGAGAGACACAACTAGGAATTAGGGAGGACAGTATCGTGGAAGTAAAGTAACATCTAAGGAAGCAGCAAATGAGCTTTATACCTTGGCACTTGATTGGAAGATCGACTTCATCAGAGTGTCAAAGGAGCTGCTCCTCTCCCTCTCCATGTCAAGCGGTAGAAGAGCAGCTCTGGCCACACCAAAAGCTACCTCGGTGGAGGAGATTTTGTCAGTCGCGGAAAGAAGGGCGCCATCAGGGCGAGCCAAGGCTGGAGCCCAAGGTTGCACCAAAGGTGGCGAGTCACGAAGAGTTTGGCTTGAACTCGAGCTCCCAGTTCTTCTCCTCTGAGGGGGAGGCTGAACGTCTTGAGGGCTCTCTCCTGGCCTCTTATCCCTTTGTTGCTCAAGAAGGGAGACTTCATGAGCATTGGAAGGGTGGACAGTATGGACGGCCGGAGGGGCACGAGATGCTGGACCACTAAGGTTCAGCACGTCTAACAAGTTGATCGGCTGACGAGGCATTTCTTCTCGATCTGGTGAAGGAGAGTAGCCCGGTGAGTCGTCCGAATCAGCTAGTAGGGCGGATTGCTCGGCAAGAGAGCGAACGATCACGCGATGATCGAGTTCACTCCCCCTTTCTTCTCCTTCTTCTTCTTCTACTACCCCCCTGCCGGACGTGCTCGCCTCTTGATCAGTACGGGTGAGGATTGGGATAGCAGTTGGTATTTCAGGGATGTGGGCAAACGTGATTTGCTGCTGAAGATCGCTCGGGGCCCTGACTCTCCTAACTCTTCTTGGGGCTCGGCCTCTTCGGGATCGAGTACCTCTTTGTTCAGCCGGTGGGCGTGTGGCGATCAACGGAGCAGCTGGGGGCCAGGGGTGTCTCGATCTTGGCTCACCAATCCTTTTGATAGCACCCCAATACGTTGGGGTGTAGTCCAATAACAGGTGGGCTGCGCGGCCGAGACCAACAGGGGTTGGTGCGAAACAGTCGAAATATAGGGCCCGAGCAATATCCTCGCGATGAAGATTGCCGTGGATGAGATGGCCACCGTGATTGAGATTGCTAGCTGCAAAAACAGAGGAAACAATACAGAAAAAATGATCAACAGGGCCAAGAGATATGAAAAATCAAAAAAGTAGTAAGTACAAAAGTCGAATACTAACGTGGTTGGCCAGAGATTGAAGGGCAGGAGAAGCCAATAGTATTTCCCTCAGCATCTTTTGGCTCCCAGTTACCGGTGACTACGAGAAAGTCATCCCCCTCGCCCTTTGAGGAATTAGGCAGGTCTGTGATGAGCTTCTGCTCGGGGTCCCTGGCCTTGAAATAATAGTTGAGGTCTACTATAGGGACTACTACGCTGTAGAGGTAATGTAAGTCCCACCAGTCCAGATGCAGGCCGAGCAGCCTGTTCAGGGCAACGGTACCCATAACAACCCTAACGAAATTAGGGCAGAGCTGCATGGGGTTTAGCCTACACCTAGAGCATACCTCCCTGAAGAAAGAATGGAAGGGGAATCTAAGGCCACCTTCCACTATAAAGATCAAGGGGACATGGATTTTGTTTTCCTCCAAGCCTACTTCTCTCAAATCGTTACGATCGTTCAATCTGAAATGAACGTCATTCGGAATTCCATATGTCCTACGAAATTTGGCTATTTTTTGGGCACTACTAAGGAGGGCTCTGTGTTTTCCCATGATTAGGGTTTCGCAGTTGAAACCCAAGGGAAGAAGATGAACAGCCGCTGAAAAACGGCAAAGGGGGCGAACGCGAAACAGAAATGGAGAACTAAAGAGGGGCTACTTACGTGAGAAGGTATGGGCCTAGGATGATACTCTCCAACGAGAAGACGTTTTCCGACGAAAACCGGAGGTGGGTTTGTTGCAGAAAGCTTGAGCGACGCTGATGGCGGAGGAAAAGATTTCTTCTCTCTCTCTTCTTTGCTTCTGACGAAATGAAGTGATGAAGAGAGGAAGAGGTTTTTTGTTTTTTTTAGACTCGAAGGGTTTTTAGGGGGAAAAGTGATGATTATCCCGCCCAAAAACCCATAAAGTAAGGGCGTGACGTACGAGAAACGTCACCCTGGGATGTCCTTTGGGCTTATCCAGCCCCCAACGGGTCACTTCGCATTTAATGCGAAAGTAACTCTGTTCCCCACATGAGGGGGAAGCATGCAAGAGATGCATCAGGAACCGTTGAAGCTCTGCGCACCGCTGATGAATGACAGCAGTAGCAGAGCTAGGGAGCAATTGGAGTGGGTAAAACTTGATTAACCCTAATAAAGGGCATATCACGTGCCTTAATTGATCACCACGAGAGGGTAAATGGCTCAGCACCACATAGGGAGTCCTTAAACCCTGTGCCGGGCTGGTTTGGCCACGAATGAGGCTGGAACTAGTAAAGAATAAACTAATAAATCAGGACGCACTAGCTCGGTGTAAGGCATAAAGGATGCCCCTGGTATGGCCGAGCTAGGTAGGCTACGCGTATAGCTTGAATAGCATTCTGGAATACGTAATTCAGCTCGGCATAATGAGTTGAACTATGTACGGGTTATTCCGAGCTACGTGGAAGCACGACACCGCCACGAGTAGGGCGGTGAGACATTCCAGAATATTCTACAGCGGCTCCTTATGAGATAAGGAGCAATCCCGTGAAATAAGGGATTAATATGGGAAAGTCCTAACGTGATTAGGAGCATGCCCCATATAGGAAAGAATCCTATATGGAAAGGAAGACCCCTGCTAGACGAGATCTAGCAGGACATGGAGACTCGTCCCTAATAGGAAAGTCCTATTAGGAAAAGGATTCCTAAAGAGAATAGGAAACGGGGGCACGAGATGCCCAATATGAAGAACATCTACACCTATAAATACAAGGCAATAACCATGACAAAAGGTACGCTGTGAAACCCATTTTCCGACGCATTGTGATTTGAGAATTCAAAGTACGTGATACTAACTTAGGCATCGGAGGGCCTTTGCCAACGAGAGGCAAAGGTGCTCTAACCCTTTTCTCTGTCTTGCAGGTTTAGGGTTGAACCAAGCAAGCACGTGATCCAGGGCTACGTGGATTTTATCCCCGTACAAAGAGGCAGAGGAATTGGCCCGTGAAGTCACTCGACGAGGACGAGAGATTCAGGACCTAAAAAAGCAGCTTCAGGAGAAAGAAAAAGATCTACGCTCACGGACGAGATCCGTGCATTATGAGAAAGAAAAGAAAAGTTGTCATCACGATAACGTCTCCACTGACCGAGCAGCCTCTCCACAAAAAAGGAGAGACAGGAGCATTTCTGTTGAAAAGAGAGAAAGAAGGAAGCACGCTAGGGACAGATATGAGAGATCTGGCTCCAATGAGCACATTCCTGAGCAGCATGCGAGACGGAGGGACGTTGGCCGAGCTGAGGGAGGCCCTAAGACTGCACGAGAGGCAGCTAAGGAAGCCCTAGGCCAGATTTCCAAATCGCCACTGGCCCATTGGATTCACGCAGAGAAGACGCCGAGCAGGGTAAAGCACTCAGCGTTCATCCCTTACGAAACTAGCACGGACCCTGTGGCCCATATTCAACACTACCAGCAGGCCATGTTTATGCATGAGCAAGATGATGCATTGCTATGCAAGATGTTCCCATCCAGCCTAGGAAAAGTGGCCTTGAGTTGGTACCATAAGCTCCCAGAAGGATCCATCTTATGCTGGACTCAACTGGCTGAGGAGTTCACTGCTCGGTTCCTTACAAGCTGAGCAGCTCCAAAAACATTCGATGCATTAACCTCTATGAGACAGAGGGATGATGAGACTCTGCGACAGTACTCAAAGCGTTACTGGAAAACTTTCAACGAGATTGAAAATTGTAGTGAGGAGTACGCTCTGGCAACGTTCAAAACAAGTCTGCCCATGCATAGTAAGCTACGAGAATCGCTTACCATGCACCCAGTCAAGACTGTGGCCAAACTGATGGAGAGAATTCAAGAGCATGCATGGGTAGAAGATGACATCCTGCAGGCAGGAGGAAAGATCGTCGCTGGACAACCTCAGCTCCCAGAGAAAATAACAATGGAGTCAAAGGCGTACAAGAAAGACTTCACGACGGGAAGGAGGGATTATGCACAGCAGATGAGGGATAAAGCTGATCCAGACCCCAAGTCGTACTTCAGTGTTATGGCGACTTTCAATATACCCATCTACAAGATGCTGTACAGGATAAAAAATGAACAATGGTTCAGAAGACCCCCAAAGATGACTGGGAACCCAGAGAAGAGGAGGGCTACCAATCAGCACTGCAGCTATCACAGAGATTGGGGACACATGACTGAGGATTGCGTGGAGTACAAGAAATTCTTGGATGAGAAGGTAGCGGAGGGCCATCTTAAAGAGTTCTTGGCTGATAGCAAGAATTATGCTGAGCTGGTAGAGGAGATGGACTACGAGAAAGGTCCAAATGGAACAATCCATATGATACATGGATTAGTCGCCCCTTATACCAACAACGAGATAAGGCACATCCAGAGGGTCAACGGGCAGCCAAAACAAGTCATGAAGCTCGGCATGAAGAGGCCGAGGGCTAAGGAAGTCATGGAGATCCCAATCACCTTCACTGACGAGGATTTGGATGGAGTATTGGTGCCACATAACGATGCGTTGGTAATCACCCTACGAATAGGGGATTATGACGTGGAGAAGATTCTTGTCGATCAGGGAGCTAGCACAGAGATCATGTACTACCAAACTTTCAAGAAGATGGAACTCCCACCGAGCTCATTGCAAAAGTGTTTAGTTCCACTGGTCGGCTTTAGTGCACAGACGGTATGGCCTATGGGAAAGGTCACATTGCCCGTCCGAGCTGGATCAGTAGTCCTGAAAACCGACTTCCTTGTGGTAGACATCCCTTCCTCCTATAACGTGATTATAGGAAGAACCTGGATGCACAAAATGAGGGCAGTCTCTTCAACTTACCACCAGAAGATCAAGTATCCTGGAGCGGATGGCATTAAGTGCGTTAGGGGAAACTAGAAGGTAGCCGACCTATGTTTCAACATGGTATTGAAGAAATCCCCCAAGGCCGAGTTGGTGTAGACAGTCGAAGTTCCAGATCAGCCTACCTTGGAAGACATAGGAGGTGACCCCACCAAGAAGGTGGTGGAAGGGTTAAAGAAGATACAGATCCAAGGAGACGATGAGGAAAGGTATTTCTTGATCGGCGAGACACTTGCCGAACGGGAGGAAAGGGATTTGATTGCCTTTCTGAAGGACCACATCGATGTTTTCGCTTGGAATCCCCAGGAGATGCCTGGGATAGACCCCAAGATAATCTGCCACCATTTAAACGTGGATCCTCAGCACAAACCAGTTGTGCAGAAGGCGAGGAGGTCGGCACCACAGCACGCCGACGCTGTAATTGAAGAGGTGGATCGCCTACTAGAATCGGATGCCATACGAGAGGTGAGCTATCCAGACTGGCTAGCCAACACAGTTGTGGTCAAGAAGAAGAACGGGAAGTGGAGAGTTTGTGTGGATTTCACCAGCCTCAACAAAGCATGCCCAAAGGACAGCTTTCCACTCCCCAGGATCGATCAGCTAGTAGACGCCACATCAGGCTATGAAAGGATGAGCTTCCTTGACGCATATCGAGGATACCATCAAATAGCCATGAATGAGCCAGACCAGGAGAAAACATCCTTCATCTCTGTGGACGGCCCACCGAGATTGCTCGAAAAGGATTGTGATTTGTTAGAGTCGCCACCCGGGTTTGAGGTCCGAACCCGAGAAACCGATAAAAATATGACTCATTGCCCATAGAAAAAGATTTTGCTGATCATGGCGGAACCAAATATTTCATGGATTCGGGGGTTTGGTTACGAGAGGGGAAGGGTTTTACGGCACCCCTCTCGCCCGGTCCGTGAACCGGTCTCTACTTGATATTTTGTGGGATTTTGGAAATGTTTAAAATTTGATTTATTCACATAAATGGGGAATTGGGGACGGGAATCACATAATAACAAAATATGCAAGAGATGCGATTTTACTGTGGATGCTTGTGCGCGCGATCTACATGGATGATGAACATGATACTACAAATGTTCACAGAAATAAATTGCAACAGAAATCGTACAATAACTCAAGAAATTATGAACATGAGACTTATTAAATTGTTTGCAATCTGGATTCCAGAATGGGGATTGAGCGCTCAAAGGTAGTGACTTGAGCGCTCAACCCTCATTCCACCCGAACATTTTTCTTGCTGGTTTTCAATATTTGATGCTGCTTTAAGACTTAAATACATCACAGAAAGATCACACAAGCATCACCTCTCTTTAGAAATTACCAGAAAATGCTTAAAACCATCTTGCTTTAGAACCAGTTTGAGCGCTCAAGGCTCATGGGTTGAGCGCTCAAACCAATTCTGCAAGAGAGAGGGATCCAGATCACAAACACTATACTGACAACTTATATACACTTAACAAAGAATTAAACCATAAGCCATCACTCAAATTGCTGGAAAACTGCAAATAGGCCAAGAACAGCTTGAGCGCTCAAAGATCTGACCTTGAGCGCTCAAGCCATAACATGGCTTTCCACTGTTTAACCTTTAAACTGATTTTACTACTTCCTCAGGACCACCAAAGGCATAAAATAAAGTTTCAAAATGACAGACAGCCACTGTTTTGCAATCAAACATGAGAAATTTGAAGTTTTTTGATGTTTAATCACTATGAAATGGTTAATTTACATTCATGCATGTAATTTTGTTGTAGAAATAAACTGTTTTGAAAGCTACATGAACACAATTAACTTCTAGACAATGATCAAACCAAAAGAAAGCTCAGAGGTTAGCAAAACAGTGGCCTGTTCAAAACTGGGCTTGAGCGCTCAAGGCTCTGGGCTTGAGCGCTCAAACCGGCTGTAACTGCAAATTTGAAAAAGGTTTTTAAGCAACTTTCAGGCCTTTGTGAGTTCAATGCAAGTATAGAGAACTTGCTTAAACTCACTAGCCTTCCTCAGAAAGATCAAAACAGTGAGTTCATCACATGTTTTTACTACCTTTTGGAAAATGTTTGAGACTTGAGCTTGATTCTGGACTTTGAGAGGTTGATTATGGATGTTCTTGGCTTGTATTCTGTACGAATTGGACAATGTAAGTGGTTGACAGATGATCAAGGGTCGAATTTCTGGGTTTTGTGGATGGTATTGTAGGTGGTTTTAATGGTAGAAGGATGGTTTTGAAGAGAGAGAGAGAGAGGAGTGGTTTTTTGGTAGAAACTGAAGGTAGGGAGTGGTGGAATTTGTCTCTCAAACCAGGGGGCAATGGGTGGTTTTATAGAGTGAGTGGGAGGGAAGAAAGGAGAGAGAGAGAAGTGGGTTTATGTATTTGGGAGCATTTCAGGCGTATTTTAGGACTTAGTGGGGTGTATTATACGTATAGGGATCGTATAAGATCACCCACAGACGCTCCCATGCAGAAAATCTCATGATGAGATACTCTGCAAGTTGCTGACTGGACGGGGGTTGAGCGCTCAAGGCTGTGGACTTGAGCGCTCAAGGTGCTCCTCAGGGGTTTGAGCGCTCAAAGCCATGGGCTTGAGCGCTCAAGGCTATGGATGGCAGATTGATGGTTTGGCTTGGTTCAACAATGCTTGGGTTGGTTTGGCACATTTTGATTGCTTGGGTAGTGTTTGGTTGGTTTTGGTCAAACTCAAATCATTTTCACCAGTTCCAGGTAGTCGCGATTGATCCGTTTCATCATCGGAGATGCACGAGCGTATCTCGGGTTCAAAATTGGGGTGTCTACAATCTCACCAAGAGGACTCTACTGTTACAAAGTTATGCCATTTGGGCTAAGGAATGCTGGAGCAACCTACCAGAGGTTGGTCACTAAGATGTTCAAGGAACAGCTCGGCAGAACCATGGAGGTCTACATCGACGACATGGTGGTAAAAAGCAGATTGAAGCCTGATCACCTTGCCGACCTGGAGGTAACTTTCAATATTCTGAGAAAATACAAATTAAAGTTAAACGCCTCCAAGTGTGCCTTTGGAGTCAGCTCGGGGAAGTTTCTAGGGCACGTGGTAACTAAAAGGGGGATCAAGGCTAATCCAGACCAGATCACGGCTCTGCAAGGCCTAGAAAGCCCAAAGACCACGAAGGAGGTCCAAAGGCTAACAGGGATGGCAGCAGCTCTTAATCGCTTCATCAGTAAATCCTCAGACCGCTGCAGACCTTTCTTTCAAGTTCTGAAGAAGAGAGAAGGATATGAGTGGGGAGCCCTGCAGGAACAGGCTTTCCAGGAGTTAAAAAGTTACCTGTCATCACCGCATTAACTCTCTACTCCAGAAGCTGGGGAGCGGTTGATATTATACCTAGCAGTATCTGATCATGCGTTCAGCTCGGTTCTCCTACGAACAAAGGGGACAGAGCAGGCTCCGGTCTACTTTGTGAGCAAAACAATGTTAGATGCTGAGACGCGTTACCTACCGTTGGAGAAATTGGTGTACGCTCTTGTCATAGCTTTAAGAAAGTTACCTCACTATTTTCTACAGCATCCCATCACTGTGTTCACGGAATATCTACTAAGAGCCTTGCTTAGGAAGGCAGACTTCTCTGGACGAATATCCAAGTGGTCCATCGAATTGAGCCAATTTGACCTAGACTATCAGCCAAGGACGACAATTAAAGGGCAAATCTTGGCTGACTTTGTAGCTGAGTTTACCCCAACGGTGGCTCCACCTCCACCAGCTCTCCATGAGAAGGAGCAAGAAATCAATCACCCCGAGCAGCCAACGAGAGTGGCCGATCTGGACCCAAAGGAATGGAGGCTCTATGTTGATGGGTCAGCTTGCGACAAGGGATCTGGAGCAGGGGTGGTGCTGTTCTCTCCAGAAGGTTTGGTACTAGAGCAAGCACTACGGCTGGGATTTAGTGATACAAACAATGTAGCAGAATATGAAGCTTTGCTCGCTGGATTGAGGAGCGCCCTGGAGCTCAAGGTAACAAAATTACAGATATTTTGTGACTCACAATTAGTTGTTAATCAGCTTTCAGGAGAATATGCTACGAAGAGCGAGAAGATGGCTGCGTACTCAGAAGTGGCCAAGGATTTGCTTGACAAGTTTAACAGAGCTCACATCCAACAAATCAGCTCGGGCCAGAATGCACACGCAGACTCATTGGCATGCTTAGGGTCAGCAGTAAACACGGAGTACCGCCGTACGATAACTGTGGATTATTTGAACGAACCGAGCATTGGCCGAGCGATAGAGATCGTGATGGAAACAGAGCCTGGGCCGAGTTGGATGGACCCAATAGTGGCATACCTACGAGATGGAACATTGCCAGAAGACAAGAGGGAAGCTCACAAGATCAAAACCAAATCAGTACGTTTCTGGCTCTCTCCAGAAGGTAAGCTTTACAGAAAGTCTTTTCTCGGTCCATACTTGTTGTGTGTACACCCAGCTCTTGTTCAGAAATTCCTCCATGAGATCCATGCTGGAACATGTGGAGGACATACTGGTGGACGGTCAATAGCCCACCGAGCAATATCCCAGGGATATTGGTGGCCTTACATGCAGGAGGATGCAAAGGCTTTTGTCAAGAAGTGTGAAAAATGTCAGAGATACTCCCCTCTCATCCGAGCTCCAGCAGAGGATCTGTTGCCTCTGACCAGTCCGTGGCCATTTGCTCAGTGGGGGCTAGACATCGTGGGTCCTCTCCCTATGGCAACAGGGAAACGAAACTTCCTACTCATTGGCACTGACTACTTCACTAAATGGATAGAGGGGGAAGCTCTTGCCAAAATCACAGAAGCAATGGTGGAAAGATTTGTGTGGAACAAAATAATCACAAGGTTTGGAGTACCGTACTCCATCATCTCAGATAACGGGTCCCAGTTCGGCAAGAAGTTCAAAGCTTTTTGTGCTTAGTACGGCATCAGAAACTATTATTCCACCCCAGCTTACCCACAGAGCAATGGGCAAGCGGAGGCTTCGAACAAAACTATCCTAAAAAGTCTCAAGAAGAGGTTGGAGAGGAAGAAGGGAAAGTGGCTTGATGAGCTTCCAGCCGTGCTCTGGGCATACAGGACCACCCCACGGCGATATACGGGAGAGACGCCGTACTCCCTTGCTTATGGGACAGAGGCGGTGATTCCCTTGGAGATTGGATTGCCAACCATTCGCACAACTCTCGTGGAGTCAGGGGGCAACGATAAAGCCCTGGCCGAGCAATTTGATCTCGCCGAGGAAAGAAGGGAGCGTGCCCTTATCACCTTGGCAGCATATCAAGAGCAGCTACGGAGGAGCTACAATAAGAAGGTGCAGCCAAGAGAGTTCAAAATTGGAGATCTAGTCCTAAGGAAAGTCTTGGCTAACACCAAAGTATCCTCTGACGGAAAGCTCGGGCCAAACTGGGAAGGCCCATATAAGATTGTGGGGATTGCTGGAATTGGGGCTTACCGTTTGGCCGATCTGGATGGAGACCCAGTGCCCTGGCCATGGAACGTCCAGAACCTGAGGAAATTCTACCAGTAGTTTGTTTATGTGATTACGAATACAATCACATGAATACGAATAAATTCACATCTTTTCTATGTATGGTTGGGATTACGAGTGAAATCACCAACGACAGGAATTTAGATCTTTTGATTCTTCAAGCATTAATGAAATTTTTGTCTTTTATTATTATGGTTTTGATTAATATGAAACAAAATTGCCTTTCAAATTTTGTTTCCTATTGGGGAGCAGAGGGTGAGAGCATACCCTAACATTTATGGATTATAGTTGAGTATGAAGACACTCACTCTAAAAATCCTAAGTACGAAAAACTTAGATTTGCAACGATGAATGCAAATTTTGCAACGATGAATGCAAAAATCCAAGTATGTGGACACTTGGTATAAAAATTCTAAGTATGAAGAAACTTAGAATTGCAACGAATATTGCAACAGTTAAATCTCTAAGTATGAAGAAACTTAGAATTGCGGTGAAAAATGCAAACAAGTTAAATCTCTAAGTACGAAGAAAACTTAGATTCCTAAAGCACCGAAACACTTGCAGAAGTAAAAGTGCATGACATAAAGAGTACGGAGGAACTTAAAAAGCTCGACAAAACTCAGAACAACAAGTACCGGAGTATCAACAGGCCACAGACGGCCGAACAAGACCACGCAGGGTCAAGAGTAGAATTGAAATGATAACAGATAGGATTAATAAATAGGCGTCAAGCCTCTTCACCGTGCTGACCAGCATCAGTGGCAAGATTAGGGACATGGCCGTCATCCCGAAGACCTTCAGCAGCATCGTCTCCTACAATGGTAAGATCAGTGATGGTTTCTTCTGTCAGGTTCTGTTCGGCGAGAGATTCGGGTTGGGCCTCGGAGTCAGGCTGAGCTCCAGCATCAGAGTTGGCTTGGGTAGCGGCCACCTCACTGGGGAGTTCCATGTCAGTCCAGTGAGGGGAAGACGGGTCCACACCGAGCTTGGTAAGGCACCTCCGCCAGGCCGCACCCCATACGGCATCTTGAACAACTGGCATCTGCGCCTTGTAATTGTCCGTGATCACGCCAACAGCACGATCGTATTCAGCTTCAGCTTTGGCCTCTGCATCAGCAAGTTGTTGTCGAAGTTCACGCTCGACCTCCTCAGCCTTCCCCCTCAGCTCGGCATTAGCCCTCTGCAGTCCCTCGGTCTCTTCCCGAGCATCTTTCAGCAACTGAGCATATTGGGCATTCTCTCTCTCAGCTCTCTCCGCCCTTTTTTGCTCCTTCTTCAGTTCCTTCTCAGCGTCCTTAGCTCTCTCCAGGCCAACCGACGCCTTTTGCATGATCTGCAAAGGAAGGAACGACCAATAAGTGGAAGGATAAAAATGCAAGAAAAGAGTAGAAGGAAGACCCTTTTTACCTTAGCACTGGATTGAAATATGGACTTCATAAGGCTGTTGTAGGAGTTGCCCTTTTCCCTGTCCATGTCCAAAGGGAGAAGAGCAGCTCGGGAGACGCCATAGGCGACATCCATGGAGGAAATTTTGTCGATCATGTTTACAGGGGTACCATCGGGGCGAGCAAGCACTGGAGCCCAAGGTTGCACCAGAGGAGGTGAGTTGGAGAGGGGTTGGCTCGAGCTCATGTCCCCAGTCCGTCTCCTTTCCAGGGGAGGTTGGGCGTGCTGAGGACTCTCTATCGGCCTCTTGTCTCTCTGATTCTCAGGGTGAGAGGGGGACGACGTTTGGGACGGAGTGATGACGCGAACAGCTGGTGGAGCACGGGAGGCTCCGCCAAGGTTTAGCTCATCGAGCAGGTTGATCGGCTAACGAGGCATCTCTCCTCGATCTGGTGAAGGAGAGTAGCCCGGTGAGTCATCCGAATCAGCTAACAGAGCGGATTGCTCGGTGAGAGAGCGAATGATAACACGATGATCGGGTTCACCCCTTCTTTCTCTTCCTTCTTCTTCTTCTTCCCCCTCTTCTACTATAACCCTTCCAGAAGTGCTGGGCTCCTCGTCAGTACGGTTGAGGATAGGGATGGCTGTCAGGATCTCAGGAACGTGGGCAAAGGTGATCTGTTGTTGGAGGTTTGTTGGGGCTCGGGAACGTCTTGACTCTCTCCTAGCTCGGCCCCTTTTGGATCGGCCGGCCCTCTGCTCACCAGGAGGACGTGTGGCAATCAGGGGAGCGGCTGGCGGCCAGGGATGTCTTATTCTTGGTTCACCTGTCCTTCTGACGTTTCCCCAATACGATGGGGTGTAGCCCAGTAGCAGGTGAGCTGCACGGCCAAGACCAACTGGGGTTGGTGCAAAGCCGTCAAAATACAAAGCTCTGGCGATGTCCTCGCGGTGGAGGTTGCCGTGGATCAGGCGACCACCGTGATTAAGGTTGTCCGCTGCAAAACAACATGAAGAAGAAACAATCAACTACAGTTTCTAAAAAAGCAAATAAATAAAGGAATGATACAGGTATGAAAGTACTAACGCAGTCTGCCAGGAGTTGTGGGGTAGGCAAAGCCGATGGTCCTCCCCTCGGCATCTCTGGGCTCCCAGTTGCCAGTGACTACGAGGTAGTCATCTGCCTCTCCCTTGGATGAATTTGGCAGGTCGGAGATAAGCTTCTGGTTGGGATCCCTGGCTTTGAAGTAGAAATTGTTGTCGATTGTAGGGACTACGCTATAGAGGTAGTGTAAGTCCCACCAATCGAGATGGAGGCCGAGCAGCCTATTAAGGGCTACTGTGCCCATAACTACCCTAACAAAGTTGGGGCAGAGCTGCATAGGGTTTAACTGGCATCTACTGCAAACTTCCCTAAAAAAGGGGTGCAAGGGGAACCTAAGGCCTCCCTCAACTATGAAAATCAAGGGGATGTGGATCTTGTTTTCGTCCTGACCTTGTTCTTTCATATTGCTGCGGTTGTCTAGCCGGAATTGAACATCGGCGGGAATCCCATACTTCCTACGAAAATCTAACACTTTATCTGGGGTGCTTAGAAGAGCCCTATGTCTACCCATTCTCACTAAGAATTTAGGGTTTCGCAATTGAAACCCAGGGAAGAAGATGAACGGACAACAAAAGCACGAAATAGAAATGGAGATCTAGGAAGACCACTTACGTGAAGAAGATGGACCTAGTGTGGAGTTTTCCAACGAGAACGGAGGACGATTTTTCCGACGAAAACTAGAAAACGAACGAAGTTGCAGAAGAACTCGGGTGACGAGAATGGCAGACGAAATGTTTTCCCTCTCTCTTCTTTTGCTTCTGACGAGTGTGAAGTGAAACAGGAGGGGAGGGGTTTTTGGGTTTAGAGGGTTTTGGGAGGGAAAAGTAATAATTATCCCGCTCGAAACCCCATAAAAGTGGAACGTGACGTACAGAAACGTCAGCAGATTCGTCCTTTGGGCTTATCCGAGCCACCAACGGGTCATTTCGCATTGAATGCGATAACGACGTTGCCACCCACGTGGAAGGGAGGCGTGCAAGAGATGCATCTGGAACCGTGGAAGCTCTGCGCACTGCTGATGAATGACAGCAGTAGCAGAGCTGGGGAGCAATTGGAGTGGGTAAAATCTGATTACCCTACCATTAGGCACAGCACGTGCCTATGGCGGTCACCACGAGAGGGTGAATAGCTCGGCACCACATAGGGAGTCCTTAAACCCTGTGCCGGGCTGGATTGGCCACGAATGAGGCTAGAACTAATAAAGAGTAAACTAATAAGTCAGGATGCATTAGCTCGGCGTAAGGCATAAAAGATGCCCCTGATATGGCCGAGCTAGGTAGGCTACGTGTATAGCTTGAATAGCATTCTGGAAATTCATAATTCAGCTCGGCGTATTAAGCTGAACTATGTACGAGTTATTCCGAGCTACGTGGAAGCACGGCACCGCCACGAATAGGGTGGTGAGACATTCCAGAATAATATAAAGCGGTTCCTTACGAGATAAGGAGCAATCCCGTAGCATGGGGGATCAATATGGGAAGTCTTAACGTGATTAGGAGTATACCTCATATAGGAAAGAATCCTATATGGAAAGGAGGACTCCTGCTGGATGAGATCTAGCAGGACAAGGAGACTTGTCCCTAATAGGAAGGTCCTATTAGGAAAAGGATTCCTAAAGAGAATAGGAAACAGGGGCACGAGATGCCTAATATGAAGAACATCTACACCTATAAATACAAGGCAAGAACCATGACAAAAGGTACGCTGTGAAATCCTATTCATACGCATTGTGATTTAAGCATTCAAAGTACGTGACACTAACTTAGGCATCGGAGGGCCTTTCCCAACGAGAGACAAAGGTGCTCTAACCCTTTCTCTGTCTTGCAGATTTAGGGTTGAACCAAGGAAGTACGTGATCCAGGGCTACGTGGATTTTATCCCCGTACAAAATCCCCGGTCATCACTCCGTCCAAAAAAATCTCATCCGAAACTTTCGCCAAAACCACAATCCATTCTTCGCTTTCCTATTTTCACCTCCAGTAACCCATAATCCGTATAAGAATTCCCCGTCCGAAGTTCGTGTCCAAGGAATTCGAAGTTCTCAGCTGTTCAAAGCTTTCGCAAAGGTACAATCATATTTCGCGAAGTCGGGTTCAAAACCTCGGCTTTTTAAGGGGATCCTCCCGGGTCGAGGGTGACTCCAATAGTCATCTCTAGGCTTGGGTGGTCGAATATTTCGTAAAAATCAAGTTTTTTAAACAAAAACAAGCTCCTGTTAAAAAAAAAACAAATTTTTGAAAAATCTTCAAAAAGGTTAGCCGTGCGGCTAACTTATACAAACCGTACGGCCAACATGTGGTAGCCGTGCGGCTAACTTTTTCAGAATAAAAATTTCCCCTGTTTTCCTCTGTTCGTGCTCTGTTTTCTGGTTTTCTGCAACTTGTTTATTACCCTTTCACCTCTTTACTCGTCCATTATTGCTATTAAATCCTTCCATTTAATTTTATTCCCGTTATGATTCTATTTAATTCCATTATTTACTTGTTTATTTGTTAAGAGTTTTCAATAAAATGTTTTCCAAAATCCCACAAAAATTTAATAGAGACCAGGAATTTCCCGGGCGAGCGGGGTGCTTTTCAATAAAACCTTCCTTGTTCGTAACCTGGCTTCCGAATCCAAGAATCTTTTTCGCAGATCAAATCCTTTTCCAAAAACGGCACAAGAGTCATCATTTATTTTTCGAAACGGTTTCTCGGGTACCCAAAATCATTTTCTAAATAAATCCCGGGTAGCGACTCACATTTTTCTTTTCATTTTCCGAAACAAAGGCCGAGCCGCGTGGCGCCGTCCACACAGGCCACCCGGGTCCATGCCATTGGAACGATAACGACAATATCTTTGAAACGAGACTAATATTAAACAAGTTTATTAAACTTTAATTTGTACTACAATGGACTTATAAAATGAAGGGAAGTTTGGTGGTTAATTTTTAGGGATGGAAATAGTGATGTATGGGTTGGGGTTGATCTTAGTCCAAACGTTTACCAGTTTTAATAATTGAGCCCAGATATTTAATGGACACAATATTTATTTGGACGGTGATTAAGTTTTTTTTTTTTTTTTTTTTGATTGGCACGGTGATTAAGTTACGCCCAGATATTTAATGGACACTAATATTAAACAATATTTATTTGTTATGTTTTACTTATTATACATTGCCATGCGGGTTGTGCAGGGGAGTACACACTTTTTCTTCGTTCTTTTTTATTTTCTTTCTGTTTCCTGGGGACCTTGGGTATGCCTCTCGTAAACTTGTATATTCGCTTAACACCTTTTGTATTTCAAGTTACTTTATCCCCAAAAGAAAAAGTTCTCTATGAAAGTTGCTAAAAATTTCATAAGCTTCAACTTTAATGTAATAAGTTTTCTGTGAATCTTACTCAAAGTGCCTCAAAATGTATAGATCAGAGGGCGGGATATCCGTACTCGTTTTTCAACGTATGAACCATTTAAATTCCTATTGTACGTTATCAACTCGACTCCTTATAATGTCACCATTTTTATCATAAAATAAAATGGTATTAAAAACCACGTAAGCAACATAACTATAGCAAAAGTTAAGTTTCAAGTGCCCGACCTTTCCTCCAAAGTTTTTAGCATGCTATGAAACCTAAGGAGATTTAAGGTCGTTAATTGGTTGAGTTCTCCCAATAGAATCTGTGGAAGGAGAGGTGTCATTCGCGAGATGTTTATTGAACGAGATGTTTATTGAACGAGATGTTTACCGCACACGAGAAAGACGAATCGAGAGTGAGAGTTGGAGAGAGGGGCTTTGCCGTGAGTGGGGTAATGGAAGGGGATTCACAGCCGTGAATGATAGGGAAGTGTAAAGAAAAGAAGGAATAAGAAAGGGGAATTATAGAAGAAGGATCATAAGTGTAAAGACCCGGGAAATTTAATTATTATTTTTTTTAAATAAAAGTTGGGTGTGATGTAGGGACTTACAAAAAAACACTTTTTGGAGAAGTTTCGTTTTGGCCTATAAAAAGTCCCGGTAATTGTTACTTGGATTTTTCTAATCAAAATGGTATAATTTGAAGTTTCTTTTTGGCAAGGCAAAGTCATCTTTCGCCCATTTTCTTCGGAGAAAAATGTGCCCGTTTTCGATTTTGTACTAAAAGTGGGGGGATGAGATTTTGATGTGATGAGAATTTCAAAATTTTGTAAATGTCATTGTTTTCCAATGGGGGGTACTTCCTTATTTTGATAAATAAATTAAAGTAAAGAAAATTATATTCTTTACTTAAGTTTGGTTTATGAAAATAAGTATTGTGGTCACATATTATATACTCAAGTCACATTTGGGTGTGTAGGGTAATAAGGGAATTATATTAGTAGTGTGTGGGGGAAGATTTGCAAAAATTAAAACATTACACTCTCTCGTCCCTCTCCACCCGATCGGCCTCTCTCTCTCCTCTCCCTCCTCCATTGTTGCACCCCCAAGCTCAAGTTAACCCCTCCTCACTCAACCACTTCAAGAACCTATGCCATTTTCACGTTCTACGCGCCGTGGGGAGCTTGGGTCACCTTGGATTCGCCCCGGGAGCTCACATTTCGGTTTGGGAGTTTCTAAACCTAGGGTTTTCTTTTCTCTTCACATTTGGAGCTTAAACCATGAGGTAGGGAAACAATTACTACTTCCTCTAGTTATATACTTGTGATTTGTAGCATATATCTTGTTCTTGGTTTCAAATCCCTTGTGAATCATGTTTTCCCTCTTTATATGGGTTTTCCTCACTTTAATTTTGTGATCTATGAAATTGGTTGTTGATTGATGAAATTGGGAGTGAAATTGATCTCCCTCCATGTTTAATTGTTGCCTTGCATTTCCAATTTGAGCCTAAACTATCACATTTGTGTTTTGGGTTGAAATTCCACACCTTAGAGGTGAAAATCTGCCATTTTCTGAACAAGGCAGCTGCTGCCCCTGTTTCTATGTTGCTGCCCCTGTTTTCTGGGTGGTTTTCGGCCACCCGTTGACGTCCGTTTGACCCCCGATTGCCCATTCTCTCTCGTATTTGACCTTTGGTATCATTTGATTCATGTTTTGACTCGAGAATTATAAAATCATAACTAAATATGTCACTTAATGATGCGTGAAAGGTTATTGGATTTTAAATGCGTGTGAGTGTGCGTGTAACTCATTTTATCAAAAAAGGGATGCTTTGGTGAAATGAAATGGAGAAATGGATTTGTTATGAAAGTTTTAATCAAATGTTTGTGATAATGAGGTGTTTTAAACCAATGCCATCATTTGGTAAAATTTTTGATAAAGGCACACAGGGCCTATGGAACCCAGTAGAGGCACGCGAGGCCTACAGAACTCGGTACAGGCACGCGAGGCCTATAGAACTCGGTAAAGGCACGCGGGGCCTATGGAACCCTGCAGAGGCACGCGGGGCCTATGGAACCCGACAGAGGGATTAAATCCCTAGTTTTAATAAAAATGATGGTTTTCTTCAATGAAAGAAACGGGAAATGAGATTTTGGACTATCTATGGTGTTTTGTCGAAACTCGACTTGTGGACTTGGTTTTAAACTTGCGTGAGTAACTTGGGTAGTTTTGGTGAAACAAAGATGGAAACTTAGGTGGTGTTGAGTACTTGGAAATGAAAATGTTTTGAGGTACATATGGTATTTTGGTAACAATGGATACTTGGACACGGTTTTTGACACGTGTGATACTTGTTGATGATTTTGACAAACTTAATGAACTAATGGGTATTATGGGACACCTTAAAATCTTTTTGGACACGTGATATTACTTTGGACATGTGGGTATTTCTTGGACACATATTCCTTGTTTTAGCTTTCACTGTGTTCCTTTGACCATCTCTTATCTTGGCAACCCACATCATGTGCATTTATCACACTCATATGCCTAGCGGTTGTAGTATGGTTTTCCTACGAGCTAGTGAGCCCACCCTATCTTTCCCAGGTACACGGCATGGAGCATGATATTGGATGCTTATGGAGTGATGCATTATGTGAAGCTTATGCATGCATGAAGATATTTTTTCATCTCAAGTTTTGTACTCCGTATTTTGATAAATGGTAATGTAACTTTTGTTTTTTTTTCAATCTTTTGACAATTTGGACTTCTGTAATAACTCTAAACTTGTATTTTGGGGTATTTATGCATCCGAGGACGGTGTAGTGCCTCCGAGAGAATTGTAGACTTAGATCAAGTATGTAATGGAACTTTGACCTAGACTTTCTAATGGAGGGTTGTGGACTTTTGACTTGTGCCACGTGGATATTGGGGATATTTGATTTGTTAAAAATCAGGACGTGACAATAAGAAGAGGAAAGGAGGGAGTATATTTTGAGAGATTTTTGTGAGGGCGAGGTTGATGGAAAATCAAATAATTTGTGGGATTTGGAGAAGGAAAATATAAAGGTCAATGGCAAGACTTTCTTTTCTTAAATAGGACCTAATTCTAATTAGGAAAACTTTGGTAGTCCATTTTAGGGGTGCACAAGAAAACTGATATAACGGCTAAACCGATCCAATCCGATCTGTACCGAACCGTTCTATTTGGTTAGGTTATGTGGTTTAATGGTCTGGTTATGGTTTTAAAAAAATAAGAACCGGTAAATATGTTTCAGTTTTTGTTTCTCAATTTAAGAACCACGGTTAAAACCGAACCGAACCGTATAATATTTATATATATACACATTAATATTTTATACGTGTACATAATTATGTATCTTGATTTGGTAAATTAATATTTTTTTCCCCAGTAAGGTATTCTTCTATGTCTATTTAGAGTAGAAATTTATTTTGTTAGGAAGTCTTTAATAATGTATTTTTTTGGTTTCGAATCTTATAAAATCCTATAATATTTTATGAGTTGTTTAGTGCTTCAAGTTATAAGTAATCTTTTGAGTTCATGTGTTGTGAAAAAGTGTTCCTACATTAATCGGGTAGAACCGATACCGAACCGAAACCGGTCCGGTCTTACAGTTTGGATCTGGACAGGTTCTACAGGTATATTGGTGTAGACACCCCAATTTTGAACCCGAGATACGCTCGTGCATCTCCGATGATGAAACGGATCAATCGCGACTACCTGGAACTGGTGAAAATGATTTGAGTTTGACCAAAACCAACCAAACACTACCCAAGCAATCAAAATGTGCCAAACCAACCCAAGCATTGTTGAACCAAGCCAAACCATCAATCTGCCATCCATAGCCTTGAGCGCTCAAGCCCATGGCTTTGAGCGCTCAAACCCCTGAGGAGCACCTTGAGCGCTCAAGTCCACAGCCTTGAGCGCTCAACCCCCGTCCAGTCAGCAACTTGCAGAGTATCTCATCATGAGATTTTCTGCATGGGAGCGTCTGTGGGTGATCTTATACGATCCCTATACGTATAATACACCCCACTAAGTCCTAAAATACGCCTGAAATGCTCCCAAATACATAAACCCACTTCTCTCTCTCTCCTTTCTTCCCTCCCACTCACTCTATAAAACCACCCATTGCCCCCTGGTTTGAGAGACGAATTCCACCACTCCCTACCTTCAGTTTCTACCAAAAAACCACTCCTCGCTCTCTCTCTCTTCAAAACCATCCTTCTACCATTAAAACCACCTACAATACCATCCACAAAACCCAGAAATTCGACCCTTGATCATCTGTCAACCACTTACATTGTCCAATTCGTACAGAATACAAGCCAAGAACATCCATAATCAACCTCTCAAAGTCCAGAATCAAGCTCAAGTCTCAAACATTTTCCAAAAGGTAGTAAAAACATGTGATGAACTCACTGTTTTGATCTTTCTGAGGAAGGCTAGTGAGTTTAAGCAAGTTCTCTATACTTGCATTGAACTCACAAAGGCCTGAAAGTTGCTTAAAAACCTTTTTCAAATTTGCAGTTACAGCCGGTTTGAGCGCTCAAGCCTCTGGCCTTGAGCGCTCAAGCCCAGTTTTGAACAGGCCACTGTTTTGCTAACCTCTGAGCTTTCTTTTGATTTGATCATTGTCTAGAAGTTAATTGTGTTCATATAGCTTTCAAAACAGTTTATTTCTACAACAAAATTACATGCATGAATGTAAATTAACCATTTCATAGTGATTAAACATCAAAAAACTTCAAATTTCTCATGTTTGATTGCAAAACAGTGGCTGTCTGTCATTTTGAAACTTTATTTTATGCCTTTGGTGGTCCTGAGGAAGTAGTAAAATCAGTTTAAAGGTTAAACAGTGGAAAGCCATGTTATGGCTTGAGCGCTCAAGGTCAGATCTTTGAGCGCTCAAGCTGTTCTTGGCCTATTTGCAGTTTTCCAGCAATTTGAGTGATGGCTTATGGTTTAATTCTTTGTTAAGTGTATATAAGTTGTCAGTATAGTGTTTGTGATCTGGATCCCTCTCTCTTGCAGAATTGGTTTGAGCGCTCAACCCATGAGCCTTGAGCGCTCAAACTGGTTCTAAAACAAGATGGTTTTAAGCATTTTCTGGTAATTTCTAAAGAGAGGTGATGCTTGTGTGATCTTTCTGTGATGTATTTAAGTCTTAAAGCAGCATCAAATATTGAAAACCAGCAAGAAAAATGTTCGGGTGGAATGAGGGTTGAGCGCTCAAGTCACTACCTTTGAGCGCTCAATCCCCATTCTGGAATCCAGATTGCAAACAATTTAATAAGTCTCATGTTCATAATTTCTTGAGTTATTGTACGATTTCTGTTGCAATTTATTTCTGTGAACATTTGTAGTATCATGTTCATCATCCATGTAGATCGCGTGCACAAGCATCCACAGTAAAATCGCATCTCTTGCATATTTTGTTATTATGTGATTCCCGTCCCCAATTCCCCATTTATGTGAATAAATCAAATTTTAAACATTTCCAAAATCCCACAAAATATCAAGTAGAGACCGGTTCACGGACCGGGCGAGAGGGGTGCCGTAAAACCCTTCCCCTCTCGTAACCAAACCCCCGAATCCATGAAATCTTTGGTTCCGCCATGATCAGCAAAATTTTTTCTATGGGCAATGAGTCATATTTTTATCGGTTTCTCGGGTTCGGACCTCAAACCCGGGTGGCGACTCTAACAAATCACAATCCTTTTCGAGCAATCTCGGTGGGCCGTCCACAAGCTGGCGACTCTGCTGGGGATCGTTGGTTAATATATATTTTATTTAATTACACTTGTGCAATTTTTGTTGCACTTGTGTAATTTTATTGAAATATGTGTTAATCAAAGTGGGTTTAATTCGAAAAATAGTTTGTGGGATTTTTCAAATGTTTGAAATTTAATTTTTGCATTGCACTTGCATGGTTCTTAACCCCGCTGGCGTGTTTTGGCAATCCTGCCCGGCTTGCCGGTGACAGGGAATCCCGAAATGCCCAGCAGCCCTCGACCGTGATAAATCACATTGTCACTATCGTTTTTAACGGTAGGAGACAGTTTTGATTTTGAGTCCGGGGTACCCTCAGTGACCAAAACCGGCCTTTGCATATAGTTAACCATAGAACCCCACGTTAGATAACCAACCAATGTGTTAGGATTATGTGCTCCATCCTGTTACGTGCTATGTGTTACCCTCTTTCCAAGCATGTCATACTGCATACATGCATACACTTGCATCCGTACATATTCGTGTCTTACATGTTGTCGGCATAGCATAAGTTAGGTTTCCGGCAGTTAGTAGAAGGTTGCCTTGGCCCAATGATGAATCGTGCATTCTATATGCGCGTTGTTTCCGCGAGATAGCCTTTAGGACGACCGGACGTGGAAAAATTTGGATCATCGAATTCCTAAACACTGATCTAAACAGGTTTAAGGGACCTTGGCCCGAGGAGGGTCAATCGCCCTTAGGCATCTGATCTTAGATCATTGTCGGAAGTTGTATGGACCAGGATTTCCCAAATCCGACCATCCGATATCAAGGACTTATTACTCAAAAAGAAAACTTGAGGATTGAGGCAATCGTCCAAAACTGTCAATTTTTAGTCTAGGAGACTTAAAATCCACGGAGTTTGAGATACCTCCGGTGTTGGTCGTGCCCGAACGGCCACCGTGATTTGGACTAGCCTTAAGATCATTGATATCTGGATTACAACATCCAAATTGCTTTGTCTCGGATGATCAAGAAAAGTGATTGGCTCTGATTCCAACAAAGTTTGGAGTTTAACCTGCCGAGTAATGGTCTACCCGGGGTGTTGGAAAATCTTCTGTGCAATGATCTTAAGTGAGATTCAGATCCGGTAGACTAACCCTAAGATTGTACATGTAGTCTAGGAGACTTAAAATCCACGGAGTTTGAGATACCTCCGGTGTTGGTCGTGCCCGAACGGCCACCCGTGTTTCGGACTAGCCTTAGAATCGATTGTAACTGGATGGCAACATCTCATTGCTTTGTCTCGGATGGTTAAGAAAAGTGCTACGGCGTCAACATCTAGGTTTAGGTTGAAACGCCGTACTCACCGAGTAATGACTTACCCGTGGTGTTGATACAATCTGCTGTGCAAACGATTCTAAGTGAGTTCCGAAACCGGTAGACTAATTCCTAAGGCTAGAAATAAGACTAACTCCGTGAGTTAAGTTGTGGCGAGACGATAGTGAGTATTCATGATTCATTCATTTTGTGCATAGTAGACACATCGAGTACACATCTGAGTCCGGTTTTTGCTTTATAATCAGTTCTTGAATCATTGGGCCTGCAAAGAAGAAGAAGACCTTACCTGTTTGGACTCGACCTCCTGGACAAAGATTGTCTAGATCTTTATCACCAAAGGCCGAGACAAGTATGGCAGAAGAACAGAGACAAAACCCCCCAAATGAGTTTGAGCAACTGAGAAAGGAAATGCATGATGAGAGGGTCCGAAATGACACCCGAATCGCTCAACTGATGGCGATTATGGTAAACATCCAGGGTCGACTTCCCCCACCGCAGCAGCGAGTACATGATGACGAAGCTCGGGATCAGGAGGTTCCCAATGATGAACATCCGGAACAGCCTCCTCCCCCTGAAAATCCTCAGCTGGCTGAAATGCTAGCTAAAATACTTAAGCTGGAAGAATCTGTGGCTAAAAGTGAAAAGCGAGCCATTACCGGCTTTGACATGAACAAACTCTGCATCTTCCCAGGTGCAAAGCTTCCCAAGAGGTTCAAGCATGTGGACTTCGAGAAGTTTGACGGGACTGGAGACCCGAGAGGACACATTCAGGCATATGTAAGCTCCCTCTCGTTACAAGAAGTTGATGAGCCTGCCATGGCACAGATGTTTCACGAAACCCTCACAGGGCCTGCACTTCAGTGGCTCTTATCCCTTGACATTTCAAAGAGACAAACTTGGGAAGAAATGGTGGCTGCTTTCATTAAGCAGTATGAGTATAATGTTCAACTCAAAGTCACCACTCGAGAGCTTGAGAGCATCAAGATGAAGGAAAGGGAATCTTTCGCAGATTTTGTGAAAAGATGGAGAGCAAAGGCTGCGCAGATGACCGATCGCCCCAGTGATAAGGATCAAATGCGCATTATAACCAAGAACCTTCAACCTGATTTGGCTCAGTACATGGTCATGGCCCAAGCACATAACTTTGAAACCTACTTTGAGATGGGTTCGTCGATTGAAGAAGCTCTACAAAGCGGGATGCTAAAGAAAGGAGACTCATTCCCCAAACCAAAGCGAAACTACATTGGGAACACATCTTCCCTGTATGCGAACCCCAGTTACACAGCCGGTACCTCATCCAACACCATGAATCACCAATCCCATAAAGCCGAACCCATAAACGCCATTTTATCTCAACCAATCCAATCAATTCAACCGCCGCAAAATCAAAGAGGACGGCGTATCTTCACCCCTCTTCCCTTACCTTTACCTGTTGTTTTCGAACGACTCGTACAACAGGGAAAAATCAAACCTCTTCAGCCAACTCCACCTCCACAAAATCCCCCGCCAACATATAACCCTAACACCTTCTGTATATTTCACCAGACACCCGGTCATCCCACTGAAAGATGCCAGCGCCTGCGTCATGAGATTCAAGATCTCATTGACAACAAACAAATCCGAGATCCCACTGAAAAGCCCAATATCCTCACAAACCCTCTGCCAACCCACAAAAGGAATACTGACATAGGTCAAATTACCTTTAGCTCCACTCCAAAATCCACTCCGTTTGACCCAAGCCAGTTCATCCTACCCGAAACAGACCCCAAGCCCATTGTGCCAATACCTGTTGAGCACGAGGTATGCTTTCTAGACATCCACTTGGATCCCACTGTGTGGCAAGAATGGGGTGATTTGATAATGGCTATGGAAGCTCGGGAGTATGAGCAGATGGTGGCCAACAATGTGGCAAATGAAGAAGTTTGGCCGCATAATGAACAGCTTAATGAAGGACTTCCATTTGGTGCAATGATTAACCTACTTTGGGATCCGATGTTTGAGGATCCACTGGATGGATTTGCGCTTCCCAATCTATTTGAACCATTGCCTATGCTACAAGATCAACAACCTGTGGAAGAAGGACAAGGACAAAACTGGCAAGAAGAGAATGGGGCACCCGATGGTGCACAAGAAGATGAATGGGACCCCACACCTAATGAATGGCAGCTCATGGACCCTAACGACCCTCTGGATGGATCCACACTTCCCATGTTCTTCGAAGAAGCGTATTTTCCAATGCAACCACAATGGGGGGTCGCCCTGATTTTTCCATGATGAGTGAGTACGCAATAAATCGAATGACGGAAGGGATAGAGTTCACACCTTATGACTACATAGTCGATGAAAACCTTCCGGTACCCCGAGTGCAAGTCCCGGAGGACTGCAACATCATGGTTTTAAATGGAGGCCTACCCGATGTTTGGGGACAGCAAATGGAAGAAAATGTTGTAGCAAATATGTGGACCAATCAGAATGAGGGCATAGCACCGTTGTGGGTCGGAAACAATGAGGTGTGGGCTGTTAACGAGGCTGCCATGGAAAATGGAGATGTTTGGAGTGAAGCGACTGTGGAAGGAATTACCCAAGGTTTGGAAGGAGCCAGTATTGCAAAGGGAAAGAGAAAGGCGGAAGGGGATCTTGTCGATTTCTACACGGACTACACTGATTTATGGGGAGATGACATCGACTCGGTTCTTCATCTTCTTCGGAGTGGTCGGTTTTATCAACCACCTCAGAGGTTCACTGGAAACACCTCCAACCCACCACCGAATACTACAAACCAGCTACCATTTAACCCGACTCCACAAGACAACCCAGCTCCACAACATAACCCGACTCCACAAAATAACCTAGCCACATCAAACAACCTTAGTGACCCAATCGCTAACCCAGCTAATTTCCAAAATCTCTTTAACCCAACAACCAACCAATCCCAAGCTACCTCTACTGCCAACAGTCGTGTTCCTCGTCCGAAGCCTCCGCCAACCAACGAAGAAAACCCCATCCAGAAACAACTTGAGAAAACCCCAGCCGCTCTTACCATTTGGGGATTGCTTATGAGCTCCAGTGAGCATCGTCAGAAACTCGCTCAAACATTATCCTGCATGGAAATTGCGCCTGATATCACCCCTGAAGCCATGATGGCCGCTATTGTCACCAAGCCTACCATTGCCACTAAACCAACTAAACATGTTGTAACCTTTACCGAAGCTGACCTGCCGCTTGAAGGAACTGACCACAATAAGCCTTTGCATGTCACCATGAAGTGCATGGGGAAATGGATCCCGGTGGTGTTGATAGACAATGGGTCAGCACTCAATGTATGCCCTCTTCGAACGGCTTTATGTTTGGGACTCAAACCAAAGGATTTCACACCATCTAGTCTCACTGTTCGGGCTTATGATAACACCCGTCGCAATGTGCTTGGGACTGTTGAAATGGAAATTGCTGCAGAGGGGTTTAAGTCAACAGTTGAGTTTCATGTGCTTGAGATCCCAGCTTCGTTCAATTTGTTGTTGGGACGTCCCTGGATGCATCGATCTGATATTATGGCAGTCCCATCCACCTTGCATCAAAAGGTTTTGCTCGGTTTGGAAAGTGGGACAGTTGCCCTTTACGGAGATACAGGTATTCGCCCTCATGCTGAAGACAATGCTCCTTTGTTAGAAATTATGCATGATGAGAATGATGTTCAGCTTGGGGGCTTTGCTTTCGATACGTCTGGTGGTGTGTTTACACTTCGTATTGATGACGATTTTTCAATCAGCACCACAGCCCTCGAGATGATGAGAAGAATGTCTTATCTGCCAGGCACGGGCTTGGGACGAACTCACCAGGGGGTGGCTCAGTTTCCAGAATTCCCTTCTCAGCGAGGCCGTTTCGGGTTGGGATATGAACCTACACTGAAAGAGATGCAAAGGGGGAAGACCAATGGAGCAAGTAGCAGTGCAAACCGTCGGATTCGCTTTGTTGGAGAAGGGTCGAATGCACCTTATCGCGGCCAGCCTGAGCCGTTTGTAAATGAAATAAGTGGAAAGGTACACCCCGGGTTCGAAATCTTTGCTAACGATGCTTGGGACAGCGAAGATGAACATGAAAAGGTCGAGAAATTGGTGAAAGACCTTAAAGCAGATTGGATGGAGGCTTTGGATGGTGGGGTCTTGATGTCAATGTTCGACGAGGTCAGTCTGACAGGTAAGGATGAAGAAGAGCCAGCTGTGATGATGCTCGGACAGGAGGCCCTCGATGATCCCAGTGTGCTGATAGTGGATGCAGTCGGTGAATACAAGAATTGCACTTTCACTCCTGTTGTAAAATTTACCAATGCATTCACTAAGTTAGAGTTCGAGTCTGAGTCAGGGTTTGAATTTGGCTGTGAGTCGGAGTTTGTGCCTCTTGGCCCTCCACGTCGTCATTTCTATTTCGAGTTTGAGTCTGATGCCATGTACTGTGCCCCAGAGGGCTTTGTTAATGAAATAAATGGTGATTTCGCTTACTTTGCTGTTCCCGAAATAAATTGTGTTGACCCTGACAATGATGAGACTGAGTTCGAGGGAGAAATACCCAAAGAACTCAAGTCTCTAATCGAAAGGGAAAATGAAAGGCATGCTCAGCCAATAAAAGAAGAAGTTATTTCAGTTAAATTGAGGGATGAGGAGAATCCTCGCATGGTTCAAATCGGTTCCGGGCTATCAACTGAGGAACAAGAACTACTCGTCGATTTACTCAAAGAATTTGAAGATGTCTTTGCTTGGTCTCACGCAGATATGCCCGGAATCGATCCTGAAATTGTGCAACATCGAATTCCCCTGTATCCTGATGCAAAACCGGTAAAACAGAAATTGAGAAAAATCAGGCCAGATTGGGTTGAAAAAGTCAAAGAAGAAGTCACCAAGCAATTCAATGCCGGCTTTTTGATGGTAACTGAATATCCACAGTGGGTTGCAAATATTGTGCCGGTGCCCAAGAAGGATGGAAAAGTCAGGGTATGTGTAGATTTCAGGGATTTAAACAAGGCTAGTCCGAAAGATGATTTTCCCTTACCGCACATTGATGTATTGGTAGACAACACGGCAGGGCACGCGCTGCTATCATTTATGGATGGTTTTTCGGGATACAATCAGATTTTGATGGCACCAGAAGATCGGGAGAAAACGACCTTCACCACTGAATGGGGGACGTTCTGTTATCGGGTCATGCCGTTTGGATTAAAGAACGCGGGGTCGACTTACCAACGGGTTGCAACAACTTTGTTGCATGATATGATGCATAGAGAAGTTGAGGTATATGTGGATGACATGATTGTAAAAGCCAAGGAAAGGGAAGGACATCTTCCGGCGTTACGCAAGTTCTTTGAAAGGATACGGAAGTATCGGATGCGCCTCAATCCACAGAAGTGCACATTTGGAGTCACCGCAGGGAAAATGTTGGGGTTTATGATCACTACCCGAGGGATTGAAGTTGATCCAACGAAAATCAAGGCGATATTGGAAATGGAGCCACCGAAGACAGAAAAAGAGGTTCGGAGTTTTCTTGGGAAAATTCAGTTCATCAGCAGATTCATCGCCAAGTTGACTTCAACTTGCGAGCCGATGTTTCATTTGCTCAAGAAAGGAGTGTTGTTCAAATGGGATGACAGGTGCCAAAAAGCCTTCGAATCAATTCGGCAGTATCTTCAAAGTCCCCCAGTATTGATGCCGCCGACACCTGGAAAACCGCTGATTCTGTATTTATCAGTAACACAGTCTGCGATGGGATGCATGTTGGCACAGGAAGGTGAAGCAGGTATCGAGAAGGCAGTGTATTATCTAAGTAAGAAAATGGTCGGAGCCGAAGAAAGATACACCCCTTTGGAGAAGACTTGTTGGGCTCTTGTATGGGCCTCTAAAAAGCTTAGGCATTACATGTTAGCTTATTCGGTAGTGTTGATTTCTCGGATGGACCCTCTCAAATATCTGTTCGAGAAACCGGCACTCACTGGGAAGTTGGCACGGTGGTTGCTCTTATTGGCCGAGTTTGAACTCAAGTATGTAACGCGAAAATCGGTAAAAGGCAGGGCTGTGGCAGAATTCTTGGCAGATCATCCAATCGAAGGGCCAGAAGATACAGAATTCCAATTTCCCGATGAACACGTTATGACAGTAACAGAGGATGTTTGGAAATTGTACTTCGATGGAGCTGCAAATCAGAGAGGATTCGGGATCGGCATACTATTGGTCTCACCAGAGGGGCTGCACATTCCCCTATCTTTCAAATTAAATTTCGAAGTTACCAATAATCAAGCAGAATATGAAGCGTGCATTGTTGGAATGGAGGCTGCTTTTGAAATTGGGGTTAAGAAGTTGGAAGTGGTCGGAGATTCGAATCTGGTAGTTTCTCAAGCCAATGGTGATTGGAAAGTGCGGGAGGAAAAGTTGAAACCATACCACAAAGACCTCGATGACCTGATCCATCGATTCGAGCAAGTTACTTTTACACATATCTCAAGAATGAAGAACCAGTTTGCTGACGCTCTTGCTACTTTGGCATCCATGGTGGAATTGCCTGTGGGAGTGAGAATGAGACCAATCATGATTGAGCAAAGGAATAGGCCAGCATACGAGTATGTGATGAATGTTGGCGAAATTGACGATGGCCTGCCTTGGTACCATGATATCTGGAATTTGGTTGAGAAAGGAGAATATCCAGAAGGAGCAAACAAGAAAGATCGAATAGCATTACAAAGATTAGCTTCGCAATACATCCTCTGCGGTGGAAGGTTATACAAAAGGTCGTATTGTGGCATGCATAAGTTATGCATCTACGGTGATGACACGAAAAGGGTGAGGGAGGAAATTCACGAAGGAATCTGTGGTCCTCACATGAGTGGATTAATGATGGCAAAGAAGATTCTGAGGCAGGGGTATTATTGGTCGACTTTGGAAACAGATTGTGTGCAGTATGTGCGGAGATGTCATAAGTGTCAGGTCCACGCTAACCTCATGCATGTGCCGCCATCTGAACTTCATACAATGGCGACGCCTTGGCCTTTCTCAGTATGGGGGATAGATGTGATTGGGAAAATCACGCCACCAGCATCGAACGGACACAAGTTTATATTGGTGGCAATTGATTATTTCACGAAGTGGGTAGAGTCGGCCTCTTACGCTACATTGACCGCAGTACAAGTGGCTCATTTCATTAAGCAAAACATCATTTACCGATATGGGGTTCCTAATGCCTTCGTGTCAGACAATGGTGTGCATTTCAAAGGAAGAGCAGCAGAGGTGCTTGAGGAATTCAATGTTCAGGTTCACAAGTCAACAGTATACAGACCACAAACCAACGGGGCAGTAGAAGCAGCAAACAAGTCAATCAAGAACATCTTGGAGAAAACCATCGAGTCATCCAGGGATTGGCATGAGAAGCTGCCATTAGCATTATGGGGGTACCGCACTTCGATCCGAACTCCAACAGGGGCAACGCCCTATTCACTGGTTTATGGAATGGAAGCAGTACTTCCTATTGAGCTTGAAGTACCATCCCTGAGGGTGATGATAGAAAGTGAGATTAACGAAGCCGATTGGTTGAGCGACAGATTCGCAGAGCTAATGTTGTTTGATGAAAGGAGGTTGCGGGCATTGTATCACATTCAGGGATATCAGAGAAGAATTGCCCGCGCATTCAACAAAAAGGTGAAATCCAGGGATCTGATTGAAGGGGATATGGTGGTGAAGGAAATTCGGGCACCGATATTCGATCCGCGGGGAAAATTCAGGCCAAAATGGGCAGGACCATACATCATCAAGACTATCCTCGACGGTGGAGCAGCAGTGATCCTTGATTTGGATGGTAACGAGTTCAGCAATCTTGTCAACTTGGACCAACTCAAACGATATTACCCCTGAG
The DNA here is from genome assembly GCA_963854785.1 of Vaccinium vitis-idaea. Lineage (NCBI taxonomy): Eukaryota > Viridiplantae > Streptophyta > Magnoliopsida > Ericales > Ericaceae > Vaccinium > Vaccinium vitis-idaea. Next base: position 40,881,342 of record OY978215.1, read on the forward strand.
AGATGCTCGTTGGGCGGAAAATCGCAAGGGCGAACCGACCCAAGCAAAAATTAGAGCAAGCCTGCTAGTCTGAAAACCCGCAAGGGCAGTCTAGGCAAAATCTAAGGCGAAAATTTAAAAGAAGCTCGCTGGACCGAAAACCTGAAAAGGCGGTACCAGGCAAAACTTAGAGCACAAAAAGGAGAGTGTTAATACCCGAGTGAACCTTTCCCTGAACTACGCCATGACCTGATTCCTTGAAAAGGGATACGTAGGCAACCCTATTTTGGGGTTCGGTCTAAATCTGATGAGTTGGCCCGCAATTGTGGCGATATTTGAAGGAGATAGCATATGGAACTAAATGAACCAAGAGGGGGAAACCCTTCATTGTTCAATTTTATTCAAATCACTTCTTCGATTACATAAGCTGAGCATGAAAACCTAAAAAAAAAAAAAAAAAAAAAAAAAAAAAAAAAAAAAAAAATTTATTTTGGGAAACAGCCTAGTGAGTCAGAAAAGAAGTTGCGCTAATTTCTTCAGCGTATGGCTCTCATCTGCATCCTCATCCAATCTCTGTAGTGTCCATTCAAATGAATAGTTGGGTAGGGATCAGGAGCCCAAACAACCCTGTGCCTCCAAGAAGTACGATAGCGCTCAAGAACGGAATGTTTGAATACGGGAAGGCAGAAAGTAGCAGGAACTATATACTCCACTTCTTGGCGAATGCAGTATTGACGGAGAATACGCTGTGGAAAATAATATGCATAACCTTGCAGTCCCGCTAAAATCACCCATGTGTTTCCCATGTGATTGGCCGTCATATCTGGCAAGGGCAACCAATGGCACCTCCAAGTGATGTGATCCTCTTCCAACGATCTGAAGAAGTCAACCCATTCATCTTCATCAGGCTCGTCATGCACAAACGGCCTACTCACCCAAGTCCGGGGCTCGTAAACCCAATCACCTGCTGGCTCCCTCAAAAGCCCAACCTTGTCACACAGCCATATCTACAAAACCAAAAATACCCAAGTCAAAGTCAAAACCAAAGCCAAACAACCAGAAATCCCCCAAAATTTCTAAAAACCCAAAGCATCCAAACCAAATAAACCAAACCTGAAGCAAAAGCGGACTCCCAGCAAATGTATCTGTTCTCCCAGTCTTAACCGCATCCAAGCCCATGATTGTTTCAGCCAAAACCAGAGGAACCACATCCCGCCGCTGTTCGATCTGAGCAGCAACACCGACAATGGCAGAACTGGGATGGCCATTACCGGGGATCAACAAGTATATTGCCAAGAGGCACATGCAAAGCGCAAACATGCGTCTGCTCTGAACGGCAAAATCTAAAAGGTCGCCTGTTGGACTGTGATCCGCAAAAAGACGAAGGATGTTGAGAGTCTCGTTGCGAATCAAAAAGCACGCAGCACCATTCCCAAGACCAAGCTTCCTGCTGAGAATGTCGGCATAATTTTGACGGATGGGCGGTATGACGGGATCGGCGAAAGCATTACCGCCAAGATATGCCTGAAATTCTTCAACGGTCGGGCAAAGTTCTTGCATGCCGAAGCGGAACACATGGAGCTCTGAATCCCAACAGCGAACGGCGGCGTGTAAGATGTCCTGGCGAATAGGAAAGGTGTGGAGGTGGCGAAAGGCATTAAGGCCAAGACCCCGAAAGTTGAACCAATCGATGTTTTCAAGACTAGCAATCCAAGTGTTGATAATGGAAGGATCAAGGGAAGCCATGTTTGGGGCAATGAAGAATTATTGAGGAATGTATATGGAGTGAGAAATGAGAATTGACGTAGAAATGGTGTGTGAGAAAAGCTTGATCATGAATGGTATTTATAGGGGACTTGTGAGGAACCTTACAAATTTGCCATGCAACATTGGAAATCAAAGATCACATTTTCAAGATGGTCAATTGCATGTTTTCAAAATATTTGTGTTTGAAAATTTGAAAATGCATTGGAAATACATGGCATTTGTGGGGAAAATGTGAAAAGACCTTGGGAAGGTGATGTTCAAAGCTTGAAAGGTGTTATAGCAGAGCAACAAGACATTTGGGGCAGAGGAAACCATGCAAAAGAGTCCAAAAATGCATTGGGAAGCAATACCACAAACCAGCTCAGCATGGGCATTGAGCGCTCAAGGCCAGAGAGTTGAGCGCTCAACTTCCCCCAGACCACCTTGAGCGCTCAAGGTGGTGAGCTTGAGCGCTCAAGCCCCATTGAGCGCTCAAGGCCTGCAGAAAATGCAGCAGACAGCAGCAGCTGTATTCTTGCCCGTTTGGTGCCCGAAACCTTTTCCAAGCTTCTTAAACCTCATTTAACACCCAAGCCAAGTTTCAATAAGCATTTGTGACTTCACGGAACGTCCCGTGCCCCGAGTTATCAAGCCGATACGTGTACGGATACGAGATACAAGCTTAAAATGGCCACTCAAAACGTTCAAATCCATTTCCAAGCCTTGCTACCCATATCCAATCATTGAAACACGTGTCGGAAGGTATTTATGACTTGTCGGAACAATTCCTGGGGCAATTCTTCAAAGATTCAAGGTTTTGAGGTTCCGACGGCTTATTCAAGCAATGAAATGGCGGCCATCACCATGTCGAAAATGGTTTTAGAAGTCTTCTTGATGAACGGTCACGATCCCAGGGGCATTTATGTCATTTTTGACTTGGTCAAGGTGGTAACATGGCAATTCATTACATACAAAGAGGCTCATGAAGCATTTTACTTTCAAATTTGCCTTATGAACATCAAATTCCGTTCTAAGGTCACTTTGTATAGATTGTTATTGATTGCTTATATGCGGGAAGTGTGCCAAGTTGTCCGGCGTGTAAATACATCTTCCGGTTGTACATAAATTCAAATAATCATGTGTCGTCCAAATTCTCGAACATGTTAGCTTTTCTTAAAGGTTGAATTTTAAAACTTTATACTCGGATGTTTGAATTCAAGAGTTTGGTGGACAAATCGCGTACATTCTACAGCAGGTTGTTCGTTTGTACAATCAAAACAGCAAGTAATACAACGAACAATGAAAGTGCAAATCATGTGCATAAACTGAACTAAATCCATGCAAGGCAAAAACATCAAGTCTGTACAGGGCACACGACGCCCAATGAAGAAATCCGCAACTGGGGCACGCAGGCCCAATCCATCTATCTACTGGGGCACGCAGGCCCAATCAAAAAGAAAAGATATAAAAGCAAAAACAAGACTCTAAGCTACTCTATATCTACTGTGTACTACTCCGCCTCATCCATCGTCTCGTCCGAGCTCTCAGTCTCGTCCCCCTGCCGCTGCTCCAGTCGCTCCTGCCGGGAAGAGGGATAGTTAGCGTCATCAACGCTGTCATCGCTCGAGCTCGTGGTCTCAACTATCCCCCCAGGTGCTACCTCCACCCTCTGACGGGTCGATCTCCGTGGCCTCACCTCCGCGGGCTTTGAACGCCCAAGCCGCACAGTCGTGTCTCCAGGACCACCAGCTCCGTCATGTGTCCTCTTTCTGATCACGGGCGGCTGCATCATCAAGCAAACAAGGAAAGAATCAGAACATGATATAGTCAAGGAATCGAAAGCACAAGGAAGGTAAATTGCATACCGGTGCGACTCTCAGTCGGGACGGACCAGGAGCAGCAGGAGGTACTGGCTCGCCCTCCCGGCGGATAGTGACCTCCTCTCCGGCTATGAGGCGGCGAATCAGGACGCGCAGTCCTCGGTTCTGCTCATACAAAGTCTGTACCGCCTCATGTGAAACCTGCAAGCACATCAAAATTTGAGTCATCAAGTACATTTGGGCATTCATAATTGGAGTTCACAAATTGAAAGAATGAAGTGTTTCTTACCGGTGCAGCAAGCCGCGGGAAGTCTGCTGGAGGCCTTGGGATGTCTATGTCCCCTATCTCACCCCCGGCAGAGGTGACGCGCACCCACCACCTAGCTCCCGCTATCTCCTGAGATGAGGTACCAGTACCCTCACCTCCTGCTACCCCACCAGCTGAAGCACGCGCCTTCGCGGCCTTCTCCCTCTCCATCCTCTCCATCCACTCTGCCGCTCTCAGGGGACCGGCCAGATACCTGCTCCGGTAGTCGATATAGCTCAAAGCAGGGCGCAGATACTGGCGCAAGTCCAGGTCGGGCGTCGTGTAGCGCTCTATCTCTGCTAGCGTATACCGGGACGTCATCAGCACCCGGGGAGGAAGGCGTCCCGGCACTTGTGGTTTATCGGCCCGTATCGACTGGCGCAGCACCCTGTCACCAAAGTACCAGAACCAGCCGTACTGGCACTCAAGTAGGACCCTCCCTCTCGTAAGCTCCCTGCTCCGAGCCAGGTAAGGCTCGTCAACGGCATCCCATACTTCCCAGCGAACCTGCAAGAGTTGTTAAGAGCATCAGTAATCAAATGTGAAATAGAACAAAAGCAAATTGAATACATGAGAAAGAGTTTGATATTTACCAGAGAGGCGGCGAGTCTGTCAAGTGAAGCACGGAGAACGTGGATGTTCCCCCGTGCTGTGCCGCCGTAGCGGAAGCCTTCACCCCAGCACAACGCCCGGGGGATGACGTTCGGATCCTGGTGCCGTGTCTCAGGGGGGTGTAACCCCAACACCTCGTAAGCCCAGAGCTGCAATGAAAACAACGAATCAGTCAGTCAGTGTGAATTTTGGTAATCAAGTGCGAGTATTGAAATGCAAGCAATTAAATTTGAAACTAAGAGTTTTGAGTTTTTTACCTCCCAGACGCTCCATAGTCCTGAAATGCCTGTCCCTTTCCGCCTCGAGACGGCATTCATGAACGCGTAGCAGCTTCCCAGCGCTGCCCCACCCCAGTCATATCTCGCCGCCCTGGCGAAATCTCTCAAACCTCCGAGATAGGAGAGGTGCACCCTGTTACGCCTGTTTGGGTACAGTGATGCCCCAAACAAGTATAACAAGTAGCACCTCGCCTTCCGTGCAGCATCCTCCTCATCGGTCGGCTCGCCCAATCCCTTCGTCTTAAATTGGCCATATGTGGCCGTCTCCCCCTCCTTGTTGGGCACGAAACCCAAGAACCACCTCAGCGCTGCATCATCCCTGCCAATCCCAGAGTCGAACGGGATCGGGTCTCCTCCTACCTGCAGCCCCGTGATCGCCGAGAAGTCTAGCGGTGTCATCGTCGCCTCTCCGAAGGTAAGGTGGAAAGAACTCGTAGAGTCCCTCCACCTCTCGGCCAGTGCTGTCACCACAGCGTGGTCGTGCTGTGTGCCCGTGAGAGTCGGGATGAACCTCCCAAACCCGGCCAGATCCACCAGTGCCCTCACAGAGGCATGCAGCTGCTGGTATATCTCCCAACTTGAGCCCATGCCTCCATGAGCCTTCAAGCGCAAGTCACTCTGCACGCAATCAAACAGACAGTCAAGCAATCAAATGTCAGTCCAATCTCTTATCCAAATCCAGTCATCAACAAGCAGTAATTCAATCATTCAATGCAAATCAGGATTATTAATTACTAAAGTGCGTGAAAACAATGAAGCAAGGAAGTAAAAGCAAGTGTACCGTCAGGCAGTCTGTCGAAAGATGGACCTCGGGGTCCAGTAGCACCTCCTCTCCAAAGTACAATTCCCGTTGGGGAGTGTAAGCATCTGAAGCGGAAGGCACGAAGAGGTGCACCGGTGGAGCGTAAGTCGCCGCATCGAAAGCTGGTCTCCCCTTCCTCAACCACAGTCTAGCAGCCTGGACCACCGTCACTCTCCGTCCAGCTGCCCTCTCCTCCTCCTCAGCCTGTGTCCTCGCCTCCTCCGCCGCCTCCTCTGTCTCAAACTCCTCGCAAAAAGCCCTCGCCGCCTCATCCTCAGCGGCGGCCTCCCGTAGCATCGCCACCTCTCTCTCTCTGCTCTCAACTACAGCCTCCCTCGCTGCATCTAAGATCCCCGGGGCATCTGCTGCGGCCGCCATCACCACCTCCGGCGGCGCGTGCTCAAGATAGTCCTCCCGAGAAATCCCAACCGGCCCCTGATCCGCCGGTCTACTACTCTGACCCTGAGTCAATGACTCCCCACCAATCACCACCGCCTTCCCCCTATCCACTCCGCTAGGCTGCTGGCGAGGTCTCAGCTCTATCCTCCAGCGGTCAACCCTAGTCCTGGTGACCCCGCTCGTACCCTCCGCCCTATCTCCGCCATCGCCACCGCTCGTCCCCCTCTCCTCAACTGTATCCTCACTACCGTCGCTGTCCACGTCATGGACCTCCACCATCTCCATCCCCTCTCCCCTCTCCTCTACCCTCTCCGGTGCCGGGGCACCATCACCACCATCATCACCACCGTCACCACCACCGCCACCACCATCATCACCACCACCGGCACCACTACCCTCACCACCGCCACCACCATCATCACCACCACCATCACCACCATTACCACCCTCACCGTCACCGCCACTTAAACCACTCCCCCCACTGCCGCCCTCTCTCTCCCTCTTCGTTTCCAACCGCCTCCATGGCCGTAGATGGCGGCACAGCCTCTGATGGCTCCTCAACCGCCGGGCCAGGGCCTTGAGCGCTCAAGCTCGGTGGTGGCAAAACCACCGCACTACCACCGTTGCCCTCCCTCGACGTCGGCGAGTCCACCGGAAGCCGTGACTCATCGGGATTCTCCATGAAAACCGATCTAAGCGTGAATCGAGCCTTAATCAAACAGAAATTGGACCGAAACCGTGCGGATAAACCCTAGGAATTGGGGGTTTTTGATTTCGCAAGAAATTTGAGTGAGAAACGAATGGGTTTGGTTCGGAATCGCGAGAGGAGTATGGAGGTTTGATTTCGGAAGAGTTTTGGAACGTTGTGAAGTTTAATCGGTGTAAATCGGAGTTAAAACGGACGTTATGATTCTGAACCGTCGTCCCCGATCAGGGGTCTAAGCGCTCAACTGGCCCTTTTGAGCGCTGGAGGGTCAACGTTTGGAGTTGAGCGCTCAAGGCTTTGGAGTTGAGCGCTCAAGGTAAGGTTGAGCGCTCAAGGGGGAGGACCCTGAGCGCTCAAACCCAATCCTGGCAGGATTCTTGGCTTCTTTTGCAAGCTTTGCAGGGGCATTTTGGGCATCCTTTATGATTTGTAGGTGTACTTTGGACTTGTTGGTCCCAATCAACTGAACGTGTAATGATCCAAGGATCTAAAATCTCGGTAATTGGTCGCGCTAGACCGTGTTAATCAATCAAGAGGTGTTGTGTATCACGTTTTCGCGTTAGCGTATGCGCGAAGTGTTTTGACTGTGGTCTGAGAGCTTTATGCTCGTTTAAATCATTTTCTGAGGGCCATGTGCTCGTTTAAATCATAATTCACCAATCATGTTTTCGCGTAAGCGTGTGCGCGAAGTGTTTTGACTGCGGTCTGAGGGCCATGTGCTCGTTTACATCATCATTTTGAAAGCCACGTGCTCGTCTAAAATCATGTTTAGCAACCATGTTCCAAGTCAATCTCATTAATCATCTGAGTTTTTGTTGATCACCTAACTGTCATGACGCTAAAACCATCATATTTACGTGTTCGGTTCAACAGCGTATCGATTGTCTCGTTGCTCAGTAGACAATCATCTTATCATTGGCTATCTTGTTGCTCAAGGGATAGCCCCATTAAAATTAGCCTCCCCGTTGTTCAGAGGGTAGCTACACTCAATCACAATCACAATCACAATCACAATCACAATCACAATCACAATCACAATCACAATTATTTGTTTCATTTGCTAAGGCGTTTCACGACCCGGGAAGGCTCGTTGGTTCGCGTTGTATCATTTGTCCTGAGGGACCAAACTTTTTGATCAATCGTCCTGAGGGACGGGAGAACCCGTTGCATTTATTTGCATATGCCCCCAGGAACTACGCCGGTCTGATCCCTACAATGGGGTACGTAGGCAGCCTGAATGGCACGACCGACTGATTTTTAATGTTTCCTTTTTGGCGGTTTGAGATGTATTACGGATAAAGAGTTGGGTTGTCTATATCTTGGACGTTACTCATACCAAATCAATGGTATCAAGTCTCATCCAAGAGGGGCAACTGTAGACACCCCAATTTTGAACCCGAGATACGCTCGTGCATCTCCGATGATGAAACGGATCAATCGCGACTACCTGGAACTGGTGAAAATGATTTGAGTTTGACCAAAACCAACCAAACACTACCCAAGCAATCAAAATGTGCCAAACCAACCCAAGCATTGTTGAACCAAGCCAAACCATCAATCTGCCATCCATAGCCTTGAGCGCTCAAGCCCATGGCTTTGAGCGCTCAAACCCCTGAGGAGCACCTTGAGCGCTCAAGTCCACAGCCTTGAGCGCTCAACCCCCGTCCAGTCAGCAACTTGCAGAGTATCTCATCATGAGATTTTCTGCATGGGAGCGTCTGTGGGTGATCTTATACGATCCCTATACGTATAATACACCCCACTAAGTCCTAAAATACGCCTGAAATGCTCCCAAATACATAAACCCACTTCTCTCTCTCTCCTTTCTTCCCTCCCACTCACTCTATAAAACCACCCATTGCCCCCTGGTTTGAGAGACGAATTCCACCACTCCCTACCTTCAGTTTCTACCAAAAAACCACTCCTCTCTCTCTCTCTCTTCAAAACCATTCTTCTACCATTAAAACCACCTACAATACCATCCACAAAACCCAGAAATTCGACCCTTGATCATCTGTCAACCACTTACATTGTCCAATTCGTACAGAATACAAGCCAAGAACATCCATAATCAACCTCTCAAAGTCCAGAATCAAGCTCAAGTCTCAAACATTTTCCAAAAGGTAGTAAAAACATGTGATGAACTCACTGTTTTGATCTTTCTGAGGAAGGCTAGTGAGTTTAAGCAAGTTCTCTATACTTGCATTGAACTCACAAAGGCCTGAAAGTTGCTTAAAAACCTTTTTCAAATTTGCAGTTACAGCCGGTTTGAGCGCTCAAGCCCAGAGCCTTGAGCGCTCAAGCCCAGTTTTGAACAGGCCACTGTTTTGCTAACCTCTGAGCTTTCTTTTGGTTTGATCATTGTCTAGAAGTTAATTGTGTTCATGTAGCTTTCAAAACAGTTTATTTCTACAACAAAATTACATGCATGAATGTAAATTAACCATTTCATAGTGATTAAACATCAAAAAACTTCAAATTTCTCATGTTTGATTGCAAAACAGTGGCTGTCTGTCATTTTGAAACTTTATTTTATGCCTTTGGTGGTCCTGAGGAAGTAGTAAAATCAGTTTAAAGGTTAAACAGTGGAAAGCCATGTTATGGCTTGAGCGCTCAAGGTCAGATCTTTGAGCGCTCAAGCTGTTCTTGGCCTATTTGCAGTTTTCCAGCAATTTGAGTGATGGCTTATGGTTTAATTCTTTGTTAAGTGTATATAAGTTGTCAGTATAGTGTTTGTGATCTGGATCCCTCTCTCTTGCAGAATTGGTTTGAGCGCTCAACCCATGAGCCTTGAGCGCTCAAACTGGTTCTAAAACAAGATGGTTTTAAGCATTTTCTGGTAATTTCTAAAGAGAGGTGATGCTTGTGTGATCTTTCTGTGATGTATTTAAGTCTTAAAGCAGCATCAAATATTGAAAACCAGCAAGAAAAATGTTCGGGTGGAATGAGGGTTGAGCGCTCAAGTCACTACCTTTGAGCGCTCAATCCCCATTCTGGAATCCAGATTGCAAACAATTTAATAAGTCTCATGTTCATAATTTCTTGAGTTATTGTACGATTTCTGTTGCAATTTATTTCTGTGAACATTTGTAGTATCATGTTCATCATCCATGTAGATCGCGTGCACAAGCATCCACAGTAAAATCGCATCTCTTGCATATTTTGTTATTATGTGATTCCCGTCCCCAATTCCCCATTTATGTGAATAAATCAAATTTTAAACATTTCCAAAATCCCACAAAATATCAAGTAGAGACCGGTTCACGGACCGGGCGAGAGGGGTGCCGTAAAACCCTTCCCCTCTCGTAACCAAACCCCCGAATCCATGAAATCTTTGGTTCCGCCATGATCAGCAAAATCTTTTTCTATGGGCAATGAGTCATATTTTTATCGGTTTCTCGGGTTCGGACCTCAAACCCGGGTGGCGACTCTAACAAATCACAATCCTTTTCGAGCAATCTCGGTGGGCCGTCCACAATTGGTCAGGTTTTGGTTCTTAATTTTCTAGACCCGATCAGAATAGTCCGGTTACTAGATTTCTAGAGAACCGGTTCAATCCGGACCATGTGCACCCCTCGTCCATTTACACTTTGGAAAATGTTATATAATTAGAACATGAAAGCAAGTTATTATATTTAACTATAAAGAAAAATGCTAACTAAGGAATTAGTATATATAGAAACTAAATCATACATATATCATGGAAGTAAACATATATGTACAACATTCAAATTAATAATATAATATCTAAGGGGCCGGTTCCCCTCACACTTAAAAACACGTAAAAAAACACCTCACTTTTCCGGTCGCCATTGTGATGTTCAGAACCTTTGATCTTGTTTAAAGGAGTAAAATAAAAGGTCCTGCAAAATTTTAGCTGAATCGGATATCGGTAAGTGATTGATCCAAGCAGTTTTAACAACACTAATTTTTGTCACAGTTTTTGCAAAACTGTTTGGATCAAGCACTTACCGATATCCGATTGGCCTGAATTTTTGCAGGACCTCCTATTTTACTCATTTAAACAAGATCAACGGTTCAGAATATCATAGTGGAGCCAGGAACAAAATTGTGTTTTTTTTTATGTGTTTTTTTAAGTGTGAGGGGAACCAGCCTCAATAACTACAGTCTTTACCTAAGACGTCAAATTGGATTGAAAACAAGGGCCAACTGCACTCGGTGGTAGCTAGATAGCAATGGTGAGTGGGCTTGAGTGCTCCTCCCTCTCATACACGATCTTGGTTCAAGTTCCTAGGTGGTGTTGTAGTGACGACTATAGCTCAAATTAGAATTAGGGTGGCCCAAGGGTAAACCCAGCAAGCCCAAGCTGGGGCAACCCAAAAAAAAAATTCTAGTTCGTATATATTATATAGTTGTTGTTCAATGATTTTTACAAAGGCAATGTTTGCCTCGGTGGTTTGTGTCGATTGAATACCTTCTTTTGGCCTTGGATCGAGTCCCACGCGGGCTGATAAGAACACAAATATATAGTATTAGTGGGCTTAAGTCCTCATATTTGATCATATTATTATGTTTACTCTTCATTTTTATAATATATTCTGCATAAAAAGGTTTGCTTTAAGTGTTTATGGGCGAAAACGGTGTAAATATGGTGCATCCGATGCTGTGGGAAATATGCATGCGCGTAACACTGGATAATTTTTCAGACCACTAGTCCACTAACCAACACCATCAATGCAGGAGAACAAAGAATGAAGAAAAAGGTCAGTGGATGGCTGGATGCACAGTATTGGAGAGGAACGCGTACGGTTTAATAAATTTGTGTTGAACAGCAGTCGGCCAAACTTTTTTAGCTAAGCTTGTGAATGAAAACTACATGTAGTTTCGTCTGGACTCCAAAGTCCAGAGTCCAAAGACCAAAGTTCAAAGTCCAAAGTTCACACTATCCTCCAGAGTCCAAAGTCCAAAGTCCAAAGTCCAGAGTTCTGTCTGGAGTTTGATTTCAACCACCAAAATTCTAACAGACTCCAACTAATAGTCTAATGAGACTACAATTCGGTGGTCACCAATTCTCTTGTCCATTGTTATTGTTTAAAGCGTTACAATAATGTCACGCATTAATTGGTGTTCTAGTAAGGTGGTTTTTTTAATAAATTGGTTTTTCACAGTTTTTTATGTGATATATTGTGAGAAAATGACATCTCTCAGTTTTTGGAAAAAACTGTTTCTTTGTTAATGAAACACCTCCTAATGTTTGCAACAACTTTTAAGAAATTCTTACCAAAAAAAAAAAAAACTTTTTAAAAATCAACAGTGAAGAAAGGTGAGAAATGCGAGGGACCCATGGCTCTCAATGATCCCAAATGGGTGATCGCTCAAAGAGCATCTCTAACCTATATTTACTAGTCCCTCGGTTCCTTTTTAAATGTCTTGCTTCATAAATTTAATTTATTAAAAAACATCATCATTACACTTTTCACATTAATTTTTATCTCCACTTTACACTTTTCACATCAACTTTTGCCTTCACTTTCCAAAATTATCATCAACTTTTACCCATTAACTCTTTATCTACTAACTTTTCCAAAGGGCAAAATGATAATTGTACAAACTTTTACCCATTAACTTTTCAAAACATAAACTTATTAAGGGACAACCCAAAATAAAAATGTCTACACTAAAAAAGGGACAGAGGGAGTACCTTCATTTTTTCCTCCATTTCTTTTATTTTGAAGAAAAATTGGAACTCCTCCAACCCACCCCCTTTAGTTTCCTCTATTTGGAATGATTAAGTTCCGTGCTCAAATTTGGAGTACCAATAATATAAATTATAAAGGATATTTCACTGCTCACTGTTTGTAATCTCCATTGATAATCTTGACTTTGTGGTTCCAAACTTAAGTACCTACGGCCTACCAAGTCCCTTATATATTTGTAGGTTGGTAAAATACCTACTACATATGCAAGTCTATTATTTTCTAAGTTACGTTGGTGCCATTGGGAATTGGGGGCTTTAGTGAGCATTTCTCACTACAGGTGTATAGTGAGTAGTAGGACTGTTGATCCTCGCAATCGATGGTTCAGATTCGCTAATAATTTTTACCAATCAAAACAATCTTTTAACGGTCAAAATACAAAAACATATCCGAACCATTAATTGTCAAAATGAACAGCTCAGATACTCACTATACGCCTATGGTGAGCAACTCATTACAGGACACCCGGGTCCATGCCATTGGAACGATAACGACGATATCTTTGAAACGAGACTAATACTAAACACGTTTATTAAACTTTAATTTGTACTACAATGGACTTATAAAATGAAGGGAAGTTTGGTGGTTAATTTTTAGAGACTGAAATAGTGATGTATGGGTTGGGGTTGATCTTAGTCCAAAAGTTTACCATTTTTAAAAATTGAGCCCAGATATTTAATGGACACAATATTTATTTGGACGGTGATTAAGTTACGCCCCACCCAACCATACGTTTGTAGCAATATGAACTATTATCTTGTGCAGCTCGCAGAGTAGTATATCCATGCCAAAAATTTACTTAATTGGACATCAATAAGTATATTGAACACTGAAATTTGGTTTATAAAAAAGTAAGTGATAATGTCAAAACCATTTTTGATTGTGCCAAAACTCAAATACATATGTACATTGCAGATAAGTATAAGCACTTTATGCATTGGAGTTTTGCATAATCAAAAACAGTTTTGGCATTAACATTTGCCTATAAAATGGGGTTGTAATGATGAACAATAAACAATAGATAGACAGTTGGGACTGCAGGCGGTAGCGGACAATAAGTAAAGAATAAGACGATAAATATTCACATTTCAATGTAGTTTTTATTCATTTTAATACACATTCACACACTTCCATACATTTTTCCTTTAAGTAATGATTAAAAGAAAACAAAACAAGAAATGACACAAATACTTTGGTACTAACCGGCCATATGATATCCCAAAACAGATCTGGATAAATCCACTTTCCAAAATTGCATTTATCCTAAAACACATGCATAGAAGTTTCTAAGTTTTTCTATATATATATATTTTTTTGTTGGAATACAAATCCAACTGGCTTGCTGTCACGATATCCAAGTTTGTGGGTGAGAAAATAGTCATCCCTAGAGAACTACATGGCAGTTTCCTCAGTTGACTTTTGTTTTGTTGTAAGCATACAGACACAAGCGTATAGATCTGGACACAAATCTTATATATTGTTGTAGAATGAGTTTTCGTGAGGAGGACCGTGATTGCGACGAGTGGCGTAGTTGTATTGGATTGTCATTGCAATATTTAGTAGCACATGTGAGACATACTTATTAGCACTACTTAAATGTATCCATAGATAGATTATGTAATTTAAAATTATACATTAATTTTTCCCTTCCAGATCTATAATACTTGACTTTTCTCATAGTGAAAGATTGATTGTGTATTGCAGTATTTAATATATTATGAAAAATTCAATACTTTTTTTTTTTGTCATAGTGATTTACTAGATCAATATTGAACACTCAAAATATTGCAACATACAACAAAAGAGAACTAAAATTTAGATGGTACTAACTAAGGTAACAACAGATAACAAAAGAGAGATAAACATTTTTTTTTTTTACCAAAGAACATTTCACCATATACAGGTAAAAATGAAAAGAAATCGTGAGCAAAAGTAAAAGAAAGTTAGGAATGAAGGTTGGCCACACTTCCCAAACTAATAAGGAAATTTCTTTTTCCTTATTAATTGTCCATATATATACGTTTAACGGAAGTCATTTTCATACTAAATTCCCATATGATTGTTTTCCAATATAGAGGCAAAAGGAGAGAGGTGAGACACCATTCTTTCTTCTTTGTATTCCCTTTTGTAGAGCATTTTTGTGCGTCACTTTTCTTTTCTTCACAGCATTGTTAATTTTTTAAAGAGATATCTGAATTTGTTAATTTTTTCCTTAAAATCTTTTCATTTTTGTTTTTGGACATAAGACACTGCCGAGTGTGATTCATGAGTGTTGTCCATCATGTAAATTTTGTTAACGTCACAGGATGAATCGTGAGAACAACAATCCGAATGTGAAATGGTTCTATAAAAAAAGAGCAATATTAGAATCGACTGGAAAACTGCATTAGAAATGGGTCAAGAAACCCGAGTGTTGAACCAGGTTGGTTTGAGTACGGGTTAGCCATATCCATAAAAACCCGACGCAAGCCTTTCTTTAAAGAATTTCCAATATTATTTTGAAAAAAAATTTGTTAGCTCTATGTACAAAAAGACTAAAACACAACTACTACGAAAACATACATATGAGTTTTACGTGAGACATGGCCCAATTATTACTCATTTTCGAATATGAGCGAATTTTGGCCTGTTTAGCTGGTTTAATCATTGTGAATTTTATTTCGTAAAGATGGAGTGCGTAGTTGGTCGACAAATTTATTTATTTATTGTTTGGGTAAATTAGCTTGAAATTAAAAGATGATAAGTGAATATACAGCCTACAAGGGAAGTATAGTAGGAAGGACAAAACAAACCAAAAAAGAAAAAGGAAAAGTGCGTACTCCCCGGCATAACCCGCCGGGGTGGGATAATAGGAAGTCCTAGCACAACCTGATAGGATAGGTATAAATATGCAAATGCAGTAAGCGTAGCTAAAAGATGTCTGATGCCTTGCACAACCAGCAAGGCTAGGATAAATAACTTCAATGTTTTTGGATGCGAGTTAACATATGCCAAGTGTGGAGAACAGAAGCATAACAGAAAAGAGGACCAACTCCAAAACAACCATGGACATCGAACACCTATCCAAAACTAGAAACCCATTTTGGTGTTACCCCCTCCGTTGTGACATCACAACACATAACGAAAGTGAACTGGATCGCAAAGGAATAGCAATCCAATATTGCGTGGAGTCGAAACTCATATCTGAAATGCATCTGCGTAGCCACATCAGAAACTTATGCAGCTAGCAAATTGGAAACCCCAAACTCAAAATAATGCCATGTGAGCATTTACCCGACTGGCCCACAACAGTCACTATGTTACTAGTGTTAGAATTATGCTCCAAAAACCAATTATTATTTATTTCAATAAATTATTTGACATTTTATTTTGCATTCTTGTACATTATTATTTTGGGTAATTTTATTATTTAATGTCACATAAGATGTGAACATAAGGCCCCTTGGGTAACATTGTAGGAAAAACATGCTAATGGTTAATGAACCAGAGGCGGGGAGTTATGTTTTTTTAGTGCCTTGTAGACCCAATAATATTCTAGGCTATGGGTGTTGATTGGGCCTCACACCTATTATGACCTACACTTGTTGTGTTGCTATACGATAGGATAATTTACTCCATCATTGAGGTAGTGACCTTAAACAAACAAGTGGATGATATGTAACAAGTACATTCATTGAAAGGATCAGCTTAAGAACACCTATGGAAGGAACACTTTCAGATTAGAAAAGGTAGTTCTACTACAATTTACTTATTTTCCTTTGACCTGAGAGGTTTGTATAAATTAATTGTTTATTCATTTAACTTTGACATTATCAATCGGTGATGCTGAATTAAAGGCTATATATGGACATGTTGGGTTATGTGGGTGATAGTTAATTTATATAAGTGTTTAACAAGGAATCCACCATTCTCAAAGTGAGAAAGTATATTCAAGCAATTTTCACATTAATGTTGGACCAGGAAAAACCGGCCGGTATGTTTTAGTAAAATGTTTTCACTAAATTATATGCATATATACTATACTACAAAAAGGATTTTTGAATTGTTTTTTGGGTCCAACTAGAAAGTGAAAATTAAGAATGTCGTGCATAAGCTAGGCTTTTGACGGTGTGAATTTATCCATGCCTATTAGCTTATGGGAGTATAAGTTGGTGGAAGGAAATTAGTAGACAATTATAGGAAAGGGCCTCACTTGTAATTCTCTATTTTCAGGGGTTCAATTGCAATGTGTTGATGGACATTGTTGTGATTGGTGGAAGCTATATAATTATCTATTTAGGTGATAATTAAAAAAGAATATATAGGATAAGTGTTATCTTGATACAAAGAAAAGAGAAGTCTTTTATTGGTTTCCCACAACTGAAAGATAGAGATCCCTAAGGATCCCACCTAATTGCAAACTCTATCTATGTGAGTCTTTTTAATAGACGTTAGACACAAAAGATTGGCCATCAGAATTTTTGAGTGTCTCACAAAAGTAAAACACAAAGAGAGAAGATAGTTGCAAGGGTGAATCATTGATGAGGCGAGACGCTTGGATCGCTAAGTGAGGAATCGAAGGCATCAAGACAAAAGGTGAAATACTCGGAAAAGGTATTTATGATTATGTATTCGAGTGATGTTATTTTGTTCATCAAAAGTTTTTGATAAACAAGAATATTTTTCCGCAATCCAACAACTGAAACACATCCATAATTATCAAAATTAAAAGGAGATCCTGGTCCCAATTATTTAAATATCCACCGATCCAGAAGTTGGTCTAATTTTGAAGGCCACTATCATTTCTTTTTTTGTGCTCGCTACCCAACAACACAATAGGAACATGCATACACTTACACCATGTTCGGATTGGTTTTTTAGAACCAGGTTTTCACTTTTTTTGTGGGCCCAGCCCACTTTTTTCTCTCTCTTTTGCATTTTTGGGAGCACTACTCTAGTTCATACATTGTATGAAATGTGTCCGTGGAGCCCACTTCTAAAACCCACACAAATGATCTAAGTCATTCATTACTTTTAAAATAATGTTTTTGAGTATCTACTAAAAAATCAGCTCATTCGAAAAACTATAAGTGATTGATCTATCTTCTAATTATTCATTCAGAATTTAAGATCTTGAATACTGACAAAAGTTTGAAAGAAAGTTAGACAACTGGATCAAGTACTTAAAGTTATACGATTGATTTGATTCTTTTCTAGATGACTGAAAGAATAATTTTAGAACTAATGGACAGCTTGGATCATTTGTGTGGGTCTTTGAAGTAAGCCCCATGGACCTATCTCATACAACGTATGAACTAGAGTAGTGTTCCAAAAAATATAAAGGAGGGAGAAAAAAGTGGGTTGGGTCCACAGAAAAAGTGAAAACCTGGTTTCTAAGAACCAATCCGAACATGGCCTTATAGCCCACCAATGAAATTGCCCCATTGTTCAATTTAAATAAATACGAATTTGTTTGATAAAAACTTAACATTAATTGTGTGCACTTGAAAGCGTCCTGTGCATAACACGAGTTCATACTAGCATACATTGTAGGACTAAAATGAATGGAAGATGTCAAAAAATTATTTCACAATTGTATTTCTTTGACATGGTATCAAAGCCATATTTAATGGGTGATATTCCACGATTAGAATGAGTTGGAAGATGATATTGAGACACTTGAGATTAAAAAATAGTACCATCATTGAAAATAGAATTATGATTAGTGGATACCTCTAAAGGAATCTCAGGAGAATATTGACCCAGTGGTTGTGTTGGATTGTTAGGAGACATTGTACTATCATGGAGAGGATTATCTTCGACATTTGAAGTCGTTGGTTCAGCAATTGGTAACTTTTTTTTGAACGGCAAAGAAGGATTTTATTAATCTTTGGAAATGAATTACAAAAATTAAAAAGGGTTGGCAAAAGGCATCACAACGCAAGAGAGACAACCCATTGGCCGCTCTCTACGACAATCAAATGCCACCATAGACCCAAAAGGGACACTACAAGAAAAAACGCATTTGACGACAAAAAATGTAGTTGCCAAATGGTCCTTTTTGGTTGCCGAAACTTCTCGGCGACTAAACTTTTGGTCGCCCCGTTTAGTCGAGGACACCTCGTCTGGGAAAGTATTAGGCGACTAAACTTTTTTTTGGTCGCGGACAATCACTGTCACCGACAAAACTGGTTGTCACTGAAAGTGAACTCGGGCAACCAAATATTTAGTCGCGGACGATCATGATCACCGACAAAACTGGTTGTCGCAGAAATTCAACTCGGGCAACCAAATATTTAGTCGCAGACGATCACGATCACCGACAAAACTGGTTGTCGCTGAAAGTGAACTCGGGCAACCAAATATTTAGTCGCCACTGGGGTATCGCTTTCCGGCGACTAAATTATTTTATAATTCATGATCGAAAAACCTTTCAACAATAAATAAATACAACCAAAACCCATAACAAATAAAATGTAATGTTCTGACTTAGATCATCCAAAAAAGCACAATATTTGATAGATATACATAATCCAACAAAATGATGCTAGTCCTTCAACCATTATATTACATATTCATGTCCATCAAAAACAAAAACCATCAGTCAACAGTCCTCCATGGTAAACAAAAACCATCCATCAAAAATAAAAGTAATCTACCATCTTGCCCCATATATATACAAAAGCTGTCCATCAAAGTCTCTCTTTCAACTTGCTCCATATACAAAAACCATCCCTTAGAGTCGATCACGTATCTGTAGATAAAAAAGTGGGAAACAATAAAGACAGGCTTTCATATTGGACTTGAGAAAATAACACACATTAAGAGCTCCAAATATCCTATGACTGAACCTGCATTATCAAATCCATTTTCCCCATTACCCCCCTATAATGGGGAAGACAAAAAAGAAGCTTTCTACATTCACACACAAAATGGCACAAGTGATGCAACACAAGCTAAGAGGTAAAATTTTGAAGTGGCTCGGGCCCTATGTAGTAATGTAAACGCAGAAAGAGTGTTGAACAAAATTAATCAGCAAACTACTATTAAACAGTGATCAAAAAAAAAAAACTACTATTAATAACTTTGAGAGTGGCATTAGTAATTAGAATGGCACGGTGGAGTGGAATAAAACTCTTTAGTTTTCCTAGTGGAATGACTATTAATTTATATATGACGATAAATTTTTTTAAAAAATACTATTCATTTATATAGATGAATGGTGATTCCATTTGGGTATTTCATTGGATTGGTCACTCCATACAATTTGCTCTGCCATACGAAAGCAATCACAAATTGTCTTGAGGGTCTTCCGATTGCAAGATCAACTCAACCCCAAAAAAGAGTAAGAGATCCCACACAATCAATATAAACCCATTTTAGGGCAACTCCATATTCGAAGGCGAGACAAGGTAATTGTAAGTTAAACTCTAAATTACGTTCAAAATTAGGTAAAGCTAGAACTCAAAGAAATAGATTATGTTTAGAATTAGGAAAAAAAAAACAGAAATTGATACAAACCCATTTTAGGGCAAACATCCTACCATTTTTGGGATTAACCAAAACCCTACCCCTTTCTTTCACCTTTTAGTAAAAGTAATATGCCAATTTGAACAAAATTAATCAGCAAACTACTATTATGTCCCACGCCCAACAGATCTCAAAAGGACATGATCATGGCTTGTAATGTTTCCAAATATATTGAGCCCCAATTTCAAAAAATAGTCCACATGCACAAGAATTGCAAGCAATCAGGGGGATACAGAGAGAGAGAGAGAGAGAGAGAGAGAGAGAGAGAGAGAGAGAGAGAGAGAGAGAGAGAGAGAGAGAGAGAGAGAGAGAGAGAGAGAGAGAGACGTACGCTGTGTGAGTGTTACTTCTCTGAAGTCGAACATTGAGCCCTGATTTCACGCAATAGTAAACCTACACAAGGAATTGCAAGCACTCGTGAGAAAGATGGAGAAGAGGCGCACACACAGAGAGAGAGAGAGAGAGAGATGTACGCTGGGTGAGATCCGGAGAGAGAGAGAGAGAGAGAGAGAGCGTGTAAATAGCATAAAGGCCTGAATATGGAGATATATGTGTGTGGCTTGGGTATCAGTAACTAGTGTCTCACCAAAACTACGTAGTTTTAAGTAAATATAAGTCCCCGACCAAAATTTTTGTTGCCGAGTAATTCAAAATCCTCGCCATTTTTTTTGCGGAATTAATGAAAAACTACGCTGACTAAAAATAGGTAGTCGGTGCAAGACATCATTCAACGACAACTTTTTGGTCGCCAAACATTTTCCCACCTTCTGGCGCCCAGGGTGAAAATTTCGCGCACACGCATTCCCCAACAACATAAAATTTTTGTCGGCAAAGTGTACGTAACAGCGACTAAAAATTAAGTTGTTGGCCAAAGTTAACCACACTGCGACAACACACAGTTTAGTCGCCGAATTGCCACTATAAGGCTACTATATAAAATTACTTTGGTCGTGGAATTTGGTCGCCAAATGTGTTTTTTCTTGTAGTGGGAGATGTTCTTAGCACTTATTATGAGTCAAGCCACCATTGTTGAACCAACAGACAGCTACAGACGCTGGAAACTTGACCTTGCATGTCTTTGTGTAGAAAATGAGAACTCTTGCTTAAAAAGTCATGTCTTTGTGTAGAAAATGTGAAGCTGGCATAAATATTGGGTTTATAAATGTTAGACATGCACCTCAAACATTCTTGTGTATGCTTAAACATGGGTTCTAAGAAGATTTTGTTGGTTCTTATTACGTTTCTGTTTTTTGCTATGCTTCCCTTGTTTTCTGAGGCGGCTTCAAAGGATTTTCTTCGGACTCCTTATAAGCCGCCAGCACCGGCGCCTCTGCCTTTTCCTCCTATTTCTGGTAATTAAGTTTCCTTGACACTCATAACTTCTTTTTTTTTTTGTCATTCGATATATGTCAGTAGAGTTGGTTGATACAGTGGTACTTTTTGTTTAGTTAAGGAAATTTGCCTAGCGTTAAGTGACTTGGTACATGTAGCTAGTCAAAATGCCAATAGGCAGAATTCCAAGCGGCCCTGGCCTGCTAGCCAGGGCCGTTGGAGATGAAAAATCACACTTCTGCAAGTTAAAATAGCCAATATGGGTAATTTTCCTAGCTAGCTAGCCTGTTGCTTGCGAACGAAACATAAATAGCGAAATTATTTATTCAAATCCTCAGTATCTCATGGATTAACTTCTTGTTTTGAAACAGATCGGTACTAAATTTTTACTATTGAGGTGCAACTAAAGATTTCTCACGGTATACTGTTTTAAGAATCTGGCTTGTAAGTGGACTACAAAGGACAGCCTGCGTGATCGCATCCGTTCAAAAGTGTTTTAATGGTTCAGATTTACTAAAAGTATCTGCATGTAAGATGTGGGATACTTTTTATAATTTGAACCATTAATTTTTTAATATAGACAAATAATAGAAAAAGTCTGTTTGTTTTGGATTATTTTACCTCTAATGAACTTTTTTAAGATGTTGATCCTAATTTTTTACTTTTTAGACCGCTCTCGTAGACATTAATCACTAATCCACAAAAATTAATGCAAAACTAACAAACGGACCTAAAGCCATATCACAAATAATAATAATAAAGAAAAAATTATTATGCCAAAACGGGCCTAAAGCCATATCACAAGTTAGGTAGTCAAATTTTGAATGCATATTTATGTACAGCTTCTTTGTTCAGAGCTTATTTTATGTTTTTTTGACACGCCATCTAAAGATTATCTAGTCTCCAATCACTGGTAGTATGGACAGGAATGATTGCAACGCGCTTTTTTTATTTTTTATTTTTCCCATTTTTTTGTTTCTACTTGTTCAACAATCGAGTCTGTACGGTGTATGCGTCAAATCCTAACAAGTGAATATTATATAAGCATGTTTAATTAATTTGATCTTCTTTTGTACTTTAGATGCAGCTCCAGCGTCTTACAATTACCACTGAATATTATCTTCTCCAAAGCTGCGAATTGTGGTATCACTTGCTCGAATAAAGGCTACGGACCATTTTATTATTTGAATCTCCCTGTGTCATTTCATTTTTAATAGAAAAATGTTTTATGTGATCGCCTGATTTTACCATCCATTTATGTTACCAATTAGTTGGATACTTTATTGCTTGGTTTCGTAGTCCAGAAAATTTGTAAGATTATACTCGATCATGACAAATATTTATTAACTCGTATGTAAAGAAGTACAATAATACGACCCCGGGGGCTAGCCTAGCCCTTAGGGACGGCAGGCGCTGCCAATCCATCTGAGTCGTCCATCTCGGCAATTAACGGTTTAGATTCGAAGATGCATTATTACCGGTAATAATACATTTTGACAGGAATGAATTTATTTATAAAATCTGAACCATTGATTACGGAAAGAGACGGCTGAGATCGAAAGTTGGTAGGGCCTACCGTCCCTAAGAGACAGCAAAGCCCCGAGGTTCCAATAATACATTTAGCATTTTATGCATTGGAATTTTGGTATTAGAATTTGCCTTCTTCTTTTTTTTTTTTTCCTTTTCCGACTTAATTGTTAGGATGGGGATGTATTTTTTGAAATATGCTTTTCCATGAATCAGATTCGATAGATGGTTTTCTGTTTCGTTTTTTGTTTGAGGGTTTAGCACCTAATATTCCAACTTTTTAAGGAACGGCTAGGAATTCGGTCATTTTTGGCATTAAAAGGGATCTTCCAAAATGGAACTACAGGTATGGGATTATAAGTAGGAAATCCCACTGCTAGGTACCGGAATTAAGGTCTCACCACGTGCGGACAATGTTAGAAATGTCTTGACTTTAATTTGGAAATTGTCACCAAGTCCATGTTTTCGATCACTAAACCAACCTCCAATAGAGTGTTTTGTCATGTTACCAACTACGGGGTATTTGGCAAAAATAAATCAAAGGGTAAATTCCAGTTCCCTCCCCTAAGGTTTCTGATAAATATAGAGACCTCGATCCCTAATACTTTCTAAAATTTTGTTGCACTCTCTCACTTTAAGGCTAACGGTGTTAACTTTTGCGTGAAATGACTATAGTACCCTCTTAGTATATATTCTCCATCCTAAAAAATACATTTTTTTAAAAAAAATAGAGTTAAAAAAGCAAATTCCAAATAAACTAAACTAAACCGTTTCTCATTTTAATAAAATATGTAGTTTTTATGAGATGGATGTATTAAAACATATCACTAATTAACACATAAAACATCAAGAAAAACTCCCTATCCAAACCCGCGGTCTCGAGGTCAATGCGAACTTGAGCTCTAATACTAAGTTGAAATGTCCCGAAAATTGAGCACGTTAAAAGTAATAGTTAAATCATTTTTCCTAAAATGTCAACTTTATTTAATCAATAAAACTTAAAGTCTCAAATTTAAAAAGGATTTTGTTAATGTGTGCCCCCAAGGCACATGATAATGTTCTTTAAATAAGTCTAATTAAATCCACTTTTGCTAAAACTAGTAAAATTACTTTACATTAACTCCTTTGTTTGCATGGGAAATCTAAGTTTGAAATACAAATCATAAATTACTTTTACTATTTTTAACAAAAGTGGTTTTAATTAGGTACATTTAATGGACATTATCATGTGCCTTAGGGGCACACATTAACAAAACCCATTTAATAATGGTAAGTGAAAGAAATTTTCTAACTTAGGGCAATCCAAAAGAAATACTTTCAAAACATAGCAATGTCTAAAAATAACAATTTTAACTTAGTAATAATCTGACTAAAAGCAACCATTGCCATCTAGAAATAGTGAACTACTGATAGAGCCAAGGCTTCGCCAGTGCATCTCCATTAGTCCACTCTGCCACTTCAATATATGTGAATAGCTCCTCGTATCCCTCATTGTCTTCAGTCTATACCTAGCGTAAAACACCAAGGCCACAAAGTAGCACCGTGAGTGAAAAACACTCAATAGAGCACCCAAAACTACCTCGTTTCTAAAGTATGTTCATGCAACACTTAATGGCATTTATGACATGTTACGAGAGAATTTAATAACATAAGCAGTAAGGATCCGACAAGATTAAATATACAAATTTACCAACAACCCGTTACCGATATCCATTTGTTCGTGACACAACATCAATTATCACCTTGCATTGCATAATCCTTCAATTTTCCATTATCCAATCTTGCTATCTGACATCGGTTCCAGCCACAAATATCCCACTACGTTAATTAGGCTCCCATACACCAAGTCTATCCTAGCACGATTCAAGACCTCTGGCGATATTTGAATAATTGGTTCACGACCCTTATCGGAATGGACATGTCCCAACCCACAAACTCGTTTCAATATTTGTACGAGGATAAAATCCAAGTATGAGTGTGACTCCGTGCCTCCTCGCCGGAACCCTAATTCTGCAAGATAAACAAAGGGTTCGAGCACCTTTGCCTCTCATCGGCCAAGGCCCTCTGATGCTTAAGTTAGTAAGGGATCACTAATTAAGCCAAAGACAATGCATATAACTGAGTGTTACAGCGTACCTTTCTTTATGGGTATGATGCTATATTTATAGGTGTGAGTTACTTATTGATCAAGGCTTCTCGTAGTCCCCGTTTCCTATTTGCATTAGGAAACCTCTCCGAATAGGATTCACCCTATTAAGTATAACGGTGCTATATACACAAGATCTCCTTTTGTAATAGGAATTCCTTCCAAATAGGTTTCTTTCCTATATGGATGTGCAAGTAGACTGCCTCTATAATGTATTCCCAGTTGTATTAGGAATACCTATGTCAACCCCTTAAATCACGGGATTTCCTTTTATCACGGAAAAGACCAATCCAGATCCTTCTAGAATCACTACAACAAAATAGGTCTATCGCGAGGAAAAATAGTGAGGAAATTTGATTTCCTCGCTAAAGCCCGGTCAATGTCGAGGAAAAATAGAATTTGTCGCAGAATTGAAATAAGGTGATTAAATAGGCGAGGAAAATTATTTTCCTCGCCCAAAGGCCCTTTACAGCGACGAATTTATATTTTTCCTCGCAAAAATTAATTCCGCGAAAATTTTTTGGTGCCGCCAATTTTTTTGGACACAAAGGCAAGGAAAACTTTCCTCGCTAATTTTTTTTATTATAGGAGAGGATTTTTTTTGTCGCCCTTTAACTACTAACATTTTTGTAAGTTTTGCTCGCCAAGGGCGAGGAATTTTTTCGTCGGCTTAATTTCCCACATTTGTTCAGTGTTTCTTGACGCGGTTTACGAAAAAATTAAGGGCGTTGGCGGGATTCCAAATTTATTGGCAAGGAAACAATTCCTCGCTAAAATAAGGGTTAATAATCTACTTGCCCCTTAAACTATTCCATTTTTAGTTAAAGTTACTTGCCCCTTCAATTATGTAAACGTTAGTCAATTGGCCGAATCCGTCTAAATTAACGGAAAAAGTAGGAAAAAAAACTCTAACCGTCTTAATTTGCTACCAACTAAAGGGTAAAATAGACTTTTCAATCTAAACCCACTAAATCGTGTATTAGGGGGTAAATTAGCAACCCTAAATTCAACTCCTCAAACTAGTCGATCAAAGAGAGACCAAGAGACCAATGGAATTGACAAAAAACCCAAGTGGTGCTTTTGAAGGGTATTTACGTCTTCCATCTAACAATATATGTGTATATGTATGTAATCCCATCTGCTTCCCCTAATATTAGTCCCCATTCTCCCACTCTTGCATTTACGTCTCTCACGAAGTTTGTCGAGTACAACCTAACTTCTACGGCAGTCATTCTCTCATAAGTTCAAAAGAAAAATAGAAGCTTAATTGTTTTTCCTTTTACTTTTATAATTCTGGTGCAGGAACAAGGTAAACTACAATCATGAAAACCTTGCACAGTTAGTAACTAAATGCTAAAGCATTGTTTATGAAAAGTTTAATGAGGCATTTATTCCTTTAGCTATATAGATTAGAGTTGTTCCTTCCTGTGATCAAGAAATTAAGACTCAACAAATCTAAAATATGATGATGACAAAGTACCCATTTTAGTTTCTTGGCTTATGCATAGAACTCCCTAAAATCTCTTCACTATATAAATGCATCTGTATCAAAAAACCAAGTAAGCTTTAACTCTTCATCAGGACCTGGAAAACCACTACGGTTAAAGTTTTATAAATCAATATAATCTCCATAAATGTATGGATAGAAAGTGGATTACATTGGAGTTCTCAACTGTTTCCGTCAAAATCCATTTTAATCGTTGATTAGTCATTTCGATTTTCTACCACTCGGTTGTGTCAAACTCAATAGAAAAGAAAAAAAAAACTTACACTTCGGTTTCGATTCCTTTGGAGCTCTCAAGATCCATGCCATCTTCTCACAATCCAGAGTCACCAATCCAATCTCTCTTTGATCGATTCTTTGGAGCTCTCGAGATCAATTCATTTGGTCTCTTGGTCTCTCTTTGATCGACTAGTTTGAGGAGTTGAATTTAGGGCTGCTAATTTACCCCCTAATACACGATTTAGTAGGTTTAGATTGAAAAGTCTATTTTAC
Organism: Vaccinium vitis-idaea; assembly: GCA_963854785.1. Classification (NCBI taxonomy): domain Eukaryota; kingdom Viridiplantae; phylum Streptophyta; class Magnoliopsida; order Ericales; family Ericaceae; genus Vaccinium; species Vaccinium vitis-idaea. The sequence goes on from OY978215.1 coordinate 40,908,218, forward strand.
CCTTTAGTTGGTAGTAAATTAAGACGGTTAGAGTTTTTTTTCCTACTTTTTCCGTTAATTTAGATGGATTCGGCCAATTGACTAACGTTTACATAGTTGAAGGGGCAAGTAAGTTCAATTGGTAGTTGGAGGGGGATTTAACTAAAAATGGAATAGTTTAAGGGGCAAGTAGATTATTAACCCCTAAAATAACAAGGGTGAAATGACGTCATTAGAGAGGATTTAACTTCAGCAAAAAAATGCAAATTCCTAGGCCATCTCTTCTTCATCATTTGAGAGGATTTTATTCCTTTTGTGCTTCCTGTACGTGAAGTCGTGAACTGCTCTACATCAATGCAATAGAAATCCAACAATGACTCCCTCTTTGCTGTGCACATCTGCCCGTCCCTCTCTTCTTCAACAATTTCTCTCCAAGCCCTCTCTTTCTTTGCTCAACCATCCACTGCAGTAGCCCAAACCCTAACTTCCGAAGTCAACGATGTGGGCTGCAACGGGAGCTTCGTCTGCTGAACCATCTCATAAATCAAGGTTTATCTCCACCCATCTCTTATCCTATGATTCCTATCTCTCGATTTGTAAGCCAAAGTGGATTTTTTTTGGGAAAATATTTCGTCTAATTGGTTGATGTGAAAGTCTGGAACTTGTATGACACTATATGTATTTTAAGCTCTTCGTTGTTCCTGTGAGACTCGAAAAACTAATTGCAAAGCAAATTGGTAATGATATAGCATTTTTTTAAGCTAATCCCAAAAAGGGGGTCCGAGTGGCGTCCAACTGAACGTATTCTGGGGCTAGACACTGTCAAGGACTATAAAATGCTCTCACTTTTGGGAATGAGTATTCTATTATACTTAATTGTTTGTATGTTTGTTATTTTTTTGGAACAATGTTATGGTTACACCACTTATCCACCCCAAATGCAGACCTCCCTGATATGGCAAATGAGTAGAAGCCCAATGTGGGGCTCACCCAAAAAATGGGCTTCTCCTCATTTGCCACGTCAGGGTGGTGTGCATTTGGGGTGCATAAATGATGTACCCATATCATTTTCCATTGTTTTTTCATTCTCACCAATATGTGGCTAAGGAATCTTCAAAGGGAGGACCACTAGAGTGATAAAAAAAAAATGATGTTCCTTTATTTTTAATGAAGAACAATTGGCCCTGTCTGACTTTTATTACTTTTGTAGTTTATCATTGACTAAATTTTCAATCCATGTTTCGTAATTCGTTCCTTTTTTAGGCCCAAAACAATACCCTACAAGTATACTTTCTGAAAAAATATTTAGCTACGAGATGAGTAGATATCTTTCAAGAGGATAATTATCTTATATATTTCGTATATGCAAACATGTTGAAGTCATTTGTATTTTTACAGAGATTAGGTCACATCAGTAGGCTTCGTCGTCAACTACCGTGCCTTCGCCCTCCAATACCAAGTTTGATACTTTGAGTGAGCTCTCTCTACCTCTATCTCCCCCTTAGATGTGCACATATTCATATGTATGGATAGAATGACATTTAGGTTTAGAAAAATAGATGGGTGGGAGAAAAGATAAATTTGTTGAGATTTTATTTGTAGCATTGAGATTCTTAAAAATTACATCTAGATTTCTAGATAATGATGTTTTTTTATTCTGCTCCTTTTGAACAATAGTAAGCTTGAATTTCTCACTTGTAAGCTATCATTAATAAATTATGTCTGTCATTAGACATGGACAAGAGCTGGATGGCATTAGCTAGGACTGCTGATGGGAGAATGAGTCAGCCATATCGTGATGGAGTAATGTCATTTCTTCATTTGCTATGAAAGTTGTGGACCCACAAGGGTATATTATGTGCCCATGCACGAAGTGTGTAAACTATTGTCGGCTATTGACTAAACATGTTCAAATACATTTGCTCCAGTATGGTATTATGCAAAGCTACACTATTTGGCATATGCACGGAGAACCTCGTATGTCAGATGAGGTTCATCATCACTATGAAATGGCTGGCAATGAGGATAAGGATTGGGGTGGTATTGATGCGTTGGTAGAAGACCAAATAAGAGGGGACTCGACAAATACAAACCAGGGAGAGGAAGTAAAAAGGTTTGATAGGCTATTAAATGATGCTAGGCGTGAGGTGTACCCAAATTGCTCAAGTTTTACTTTATTGAGTTTTGTTATTGTGTTGCTCAATTTCAAGGTAACAAACCACATGACCAATAAAGCAGTTGACATGTGGTTGCATTTCTTGAGAAGACTTTTACCACAGGGTAACTTAGTTCCCAAGTCCATCTATGAAACTAAAAAAATACTACGTGACTTGGGTTTGTCATATGAGCTCATTGATGCTTGTATAAATGATTGTGTTCTTTTTCGGAAAGAGAATGCAAACTTGGATAAATGTCCAAAGTGTAATGCATCTAGGTACAAAATCAATCGTGGGAGGGGCAAAAAAATCCCTCGTAAAACCTTACGTTACCTCCCTGTGACTCTGAGGTTGAAAAATCTATACATGAATAAGAAGAGAGCTAAGGATATGCGGTGGCATAAGGACAAGCGTGTGAATGATGGGGAATGGAGGCATCCAGCTGATTGTGATGAGTGGAAGGAATTTGACACACAACATCCTGAGTTTGCCTTGGACCCTCGCAATGTGAGGTTAGGGCTAGCCGTTGATGGGTTCAACCCATTCGGAAACATGGATAACTCCTACAGCATATGGCATGTCATTCTCGTTCCCTATAACTTACCACCATGGTTGGTTATGAAGGAGCCATTTCTCATGTTGTCGTTATTAATTCCCGGAGATAAGCAACCAGGGATTGATATTGATGTTTACATGCAACCTTTGGTTGATGAGTTGAAGGAGTTGTGGAATAATGGGGAATTAACATTTGATGCCTCAAGTGGCGAGACTTTCCAGATGCGTGCAACTTTAATGTGGACAATACATGATTGGCCTGCATTTGGTGACGTATCTGGGTGGAGAACAAAGGGTCACTATGCTTGTTACACTTGCAATGATGAACCTTATTATGAATCTTTGAGAAGTAAGACTGCGTACCTTTACCATCGATGCTATTTACTTGAAAACAATCCTGAACGACGAAAGAAGGGGGCCTACAATGGTATGTCTAAAACTCGAAAGAGATCTTTGGAGCTGCCGGTGAACAAGATACTGCAACAATTGAACCGCGTACCAGATATCTCATTCGGAAAGTATCCGAACAACAAAAAAAGGCCTCGCTTTGACCCAAATTGGACCGAAGGGAATGCATGAATCATGCTGTTGAAGTTCGAACTTGTAACTGTTCAAATTTTTTAAAAACAAAATTTGTGTATGGAGATGGATAGTAGATATAATGAGAAGCATTGGCAATGGTTATACATGATCCAAGTAGGTGACAAATTTCAAATCTTCCTATGATATATTTTTATGTATAACTGTAATGAAAGTTCAGGATGTCTTTTTGCGGGTCGTAATTCACCTGCTCTTTGAACTTGTGTGTTTTTTAGGAGATTTCATTATAAGGTAGTACCATAAGAAACAATCACGTGCATCGCACGTGCCCAATTACTAGTACCTTATTAAGTTTTTCAACTCAAGAAGTACATCCCCGGAACCAAGATGGTTTTCCCTGGACTGAAGAAGCCGTAGGAGCGAGCTGACCTTATTGCATATCTCAAGGAGGCAACGTCTTCCTAATTCTTTCGCCTCTATATAGGCTTCCATATTTTGCGGCAGGTGAATGAGGATTTTTGTTACCGGTCACTAGTTTGGAATTCTTTTTGCTGAACTTTAGCTATTACTCCTGAATGAAATAAATGAGACCATTAAGGTTTCTGCTACACTATTTCGCTGGAAACCCAAGCCAATACTTAGAATTTTTTGTCATGTTTGTTGAATCCCTGATGATATGTTTGCTCTCATAACTGATTGTTTTCCATGATTTGTCCCGGTTGCATTTTAATGAATATGATGGGATTTGCTAAAAAAAAAAAAAAAAAAACTTATTGTTGGTAGACGAAAATTGCAAAAAGTTCAAAAAAGTTATGTGAAACAACCCGTAAGGAAAGTTTGTTGCAGATTGCTTTTGCTAAATTCTGGTTCTTAACCTACTTCTTGTTATGGCAGTGGGTTGAGGATTGTTGCAATAAATGATTGTTTTATATATATATTAAATGGAATGTACTTAGAAACATGTATTTTGCTCATTCAAATGTTGTTTTTTTTTTTGCATTGGCAGTGTGTACGAAGTGATCACTTTTTGGAGCTCGTGGACTTGCAAGAGATGATGTGGCAACAAGGGTACAATGCAAATTTGGCACGCGGGTGGTGCAGTATTTTGATTAGGGCCATGATGCTTTTTGAGAATGCTATAGCATAAGTTGTAGTAAACTCTATTTTTTGTTTTTAGGGCCTAAATTTTACTTTGACGGATTAGTTTTGATGGTTTGAACCATGATTAGGTCTTATGCATCGGCAATGTTGTATTGTTTTGACATTTTGTTTAATTAGAAAATAGGTGGATGTATGGTATACACTTTTTGGTTGTCAATGGATGAATTCTATAAATTAGCAGGGAATGTGTGGAAAAAAACCTGTAGTAGAGAAATTATTTTGTTGACTATATGTATCATTAACGAGGAAAATTTTTGTCTCTAAAAGTTTTACCCCTAACAAATTTTCCTCGCCTATGGGCTTCATTAAACTAGCAAGCAATGTTCTGGTGACAAAATATCTTAAATTAGCGAGGGAAAAGTTCCTCGCAAATTGTCAAGATTTGGCGAGGAAAATTTTCCTTGCAATAGCCCAAATTTTGGCGAGGAAACATTTCCTCGCTAATGTCCCAATTTTTGGCGAGGAAAAATTTCCTCGCAAGTTGTATAGATTTGGCGAGGACAATTTTCCTCGCCGATTATCCAGATTTGGCGAGGAAAACATTATTTCCTCGCATTAGCCTTTTGCGACACAGTATAGGCGAGGAAAAGTTTCCTCGCCAAAAGCTTTAGCGACGAAAACTGGTACTTTGGCGATGTCCGAGTTCATCGGGATACCACAATTTTGTTGTAGTGAATGTTGCACCGCCTTATGTTCTTAGGGCGGTTCTTACTATCAACTCGACATTGGTCCCATAGGACCCAATCTGCATATAGACTTGTAATGCAACATTGGCCTTATTCGTAGCCTGACTAACTCGGCCATGTCCTGGGACACCCTCACATGGTTTCCCCCAAGCTAATCCTGACCTTCACTTGGTGTTCATGTTATTGTTCTGACCTTATTCATGGCCTAACCTATTCGGTATAGGGTTAGGGGACCCCTATAATAATGCCAAGTTGGTTATCTTCATGTGGTATCCACGCTGAGCACGTGATCTGCTCGTGCTTTATATTTTTTGCAAGTGATTGGATTTCACCCACTCCAATATCCATTACCTCTATCCATCCATTTAATCTTACAAAATAACTTTTGTAGCATAATTACGGTTTCATGCATTAACGTGGGCTCAAATGTCACATACGACGTAATTTTCGCTACTATATGACAACCAACAATTTCAATTATTAAAAATAGTAAACTGATCCCTAAAATTACAAAACTTGATAAAAGTACAGAACATCCAATTTGGAACAACTTTGAAGTTTCATGCAAAGCCTAACAATCATCTTAAAGAAAGTCAAAACGGGTTCGAAGACAGTACATTCTTGTTGTCCAGAAACAGTTCTTTAAAAATTCATATCTTTTTGAACGAACTTCGGATCAGATCTTATCCATCTTTGGCCCCAAGTTTTGACGATACTGCAGTTACATAGTGGAGGTTCAAAATGGTCTCTGATTTTTATGATGTTATTTTATTCACATTTCCTAACCTGGCGGGTGGTGCAAGGCATTAGTCAGTACTTACACACCATGACATTAATAGATGTTATGTTTTACTATTGCCATGCGGGTTGTGCAAGGGAGTACGCACTTTTTCTTCTTTCTTTTTTATTTTCTTTCTGTTTCCTGGGGACCTTGGGTATGCCTCTCGTAAACTTGTATATTCACTTAACACCTTTTGTATTTCAAGCTACTTTACCCCCAAAAGAAAAAGTTCTCTATGAAAGTTGCTAAAAAATTCATAAGCTTCAACTTTGATGTAATAAGTTTTCTGTGAATCTTACTCAAAGTGCCTCAAAATGTATAGATCAGAGGGCGGGATATCCGTACTCGTTTTTCAACATATGAACCATTTAAATTCCTATTGTACGTTATCAACTCGACTCCCTATAATGTCACCATTTTGATCATAAAATACATCCTTTTCAATTAATAAAAATGGTATTAAAAACCACGTAAGCAACATAACTATAGCAAAAGTTAAGTTTCAAGTGCCCGACCTTTCCTCCAAAATTTTTAGGATGCTATAAAACCTAAGGAGATTTAAGGTCGTTAATCGGTTGAGTTCTTCCAATAGAATCTGTGGAAGGAGAGGTGTCATTCGCGAGATGTTTATCGAACGAGATGTTTACCGCACACGAGAAAGACGAATTGAGAGTGTGAGTTGGAGAGACGGGCTTTGCCGTGAGTGGGGTACTGGAAGGGGATTCACAGCCGTGAATGATAGGGAAGTGTAAAGAAAAGAAGGAATAAGAAAGGGGAATTATAGAAGAAGGATCATAAGAAGAGGAAATGAGGGAGTATATTTTGAGAGATTTTTGTGCGGGTGAGGTTTATGGAAAATCAAATAATTTGTGGGATTTGGAGAAGGAAAATATAAAGGTCAATGGCAAGACTTTCTTTTCTTAAATAGGACCTAATTCTAAATAGGAAAACTTTGGTAGTCCATTTTAGGGGTGCACAAGAAAACTGATATAACGGCTTAACTGATCCGATCCGATCCGTACCGAACCGTTCTATTTGGTTAGGTTATGTGGTTCAATGGTCTGGTTATGGTTTTAAAAAAATAAGAACCGGTAAATATGGTTCAGTTATTGTTTCTCAATTTAAGAACCACGGTTAAAACCGAACCATACCGTATAATATTTATATATATACACATTAATATTTTATACGTGTACATAATTATGTATCTTAATTTGGTAAATTAATATTTTTTTTCCCCAGTAAGGTATTCTTCTATGTCTATTTAGAGTAGAAATTTATTTTGTTAGGAAGTCTTTAATAAGGTATTTATTTGGTTTCGAATCTTATAAAATCCTATAATATTTATGAGTTGTTTAGTGCTTCAAGTTATAAGTAATCTTTTGAGTTCATGTGTTGTGAAAAAGTGTTCCAACATTAATCGGGTAGAAGTGTAGAACTGATATCGAACCAAAATCGGTCCGGCCTTGCGGTTTGGATCTGGACAGGTTCTACAGGTATATTGGTCAGGTTTTGGTTCTTAGCTTTCTAGACCCGATCAGAATAGTCCGGTTACTAGATTTCTAGAGAACCGGTTCAATCCGGACTGTGTGCACCCCTCGTCCATTTACACTTTGGAAAATGTTATATAATTAGAACATGAAAGCAAGTTATTATATTTAAATATAAAGGAAAATGCTAACTAAGGAATTGGTATATATAGAAACTAAATCATACATATACCATGGAAGTAAACATATATGTAAAACATTCAAATTAATAATATAATATCTAAGGGGCCGGTTCCCCTCACACTTAAAAAAACACATAAAAAAACACCTCACTTTTCCGGGTGCCATTGTGATGTTCTGAACCATTGATCTTGTTTAAAGGAGTAAAATAAAAGGTCCTGCAAAATTTCAGCTGAATCGGATATCGGTAAGTGATTGATCCAAGCAGTTTTAAAAACACTAGTTTTTGCAAAACTGTTTGGATCAAGCACTTACCGATATCCGATTGGCCTGAATTTTTGCAGGACCTCCTATTTTACTCATTTAAACAAGATCAACAGTTCAGAATATCATAGTGGAGCTAGGAACAAAATTGTGTGTTTTTTTATGTGTTTTTTTAAGTGTGAGGGGAACCAGCCTCAATAACTACAGTCTTTACCTAAGACGTCAAATTGGATTGAAAACAAGTGCCAACTGCACTCGGTGGTAGCTAGATAACAATGGTGAGTGGGCTTGAGTGCTCCTCCCTCTCATACACGATCTTGGTTCAAGTTCCGCTATCTGTGGAACTTGCGTGGAGGGCACTTAGTCCATGCATGCAGTACCTAGGTGGTGTTGTAGTGACGACTATAGCTCAAATTAGAATTAGGGCGGCCCAAGGGTAAACCCAGCAAGCCCAAGCTGGGGCAACCAAAAAAAAAAATTTCTAGTTCGTATATATTATATAGTTGTTCTATGATTTTTACAAAGGCAATGTTTGCCTCGGTGGTTTGTGTCGATTGAATACCTTCTTTCGGCCCTGGATCGAGTCCCACGCGGGCTGATAAGAACACAAATATATAGTATTAGCGGGCTTAACTCCTCATATTTTTTCATATTATTATGTTTACTCTTCATTTTTATAATATATTCTGCATAAAAAGGTTTGCTTTAAGTGTTTAGGGGAGAAAACGGTGTAAATATGGTGCATCCGATGCTGTGGGAAATATGCATGCGCGTAACACTGGATAATTTTTCAGACCACTAGTCCACTAACCAACACCATCAATGCAGGATAACAAAGAATGAAGAAAAAGGTCAGTGGATGGCTGGATGCACAGTATTGGAGAGGAACGCGTACGGTTTAATAAATTTGTGTTGAACAGCAGTCGGCCAAACTTTTTTAGCTAAGCTTGTGAATGAAAACTACATGTAGTTTCGTCTGGATTCCAAAGTCCAGAGTCCAAAGACCAAAGTTCAAAGTCCAAAGTTCACACTATCCTCCAAAGTTCAAAGTCCAGAGTCCAAAGTCCAAAGTCCAGAGTTCTGTCTGGAGTTAGTTCAAAGTCCAGAGTCCAAAGTCCAAAGTCCAGAGTTCTGTCTGGAGTTAGTTCAAAGTCCAGAGTCCAAAGTCCAAAGTCCAGAGTTCTGTCTGGAGTTTGATTTCAACCACCAAAATTCTAACAGACTCCAACTAATAGTCCAATGAGACTACAATACGGTGGTCACCAATTCTCTTGTCCATTGTTATTGTTTAAAGCGTTACAATAATGTCACGCATTAATTGGTGTTCCAGTAAGGTGGTTTTTTAAATAAATTAGTTTTTCACAGGTTTTTATGTGATGTATTGTGAGAAAATGAACTCTCTCAGTTTTTGGAAAAAACTGTTTTTTGTTAATGCAACACCCCCTAATGTTTGCAACAACTTTTAAGAAATTCTTACCAAAAAAAAAAAAAACTTTGTAGAAATTAACAGTGAAGAAAGGTGAGGGCTATGTTTGGTTAGATAGTTTAGTTTAGTTTTGATGATGTCATAAGTTGTAATGAGTGGAGAGAGATAGAGAGAGAAATAAGGGAAATGATGATGTCATTAAAACTAAAACTAAAACTAACAAAAATGCTAGAGCCACACACACTCAACCACACTCAACCACACACACTCTCACATGTGGTGGAGTGGGACCCACCACATGTGAGAGTGTGTATGGTTGAGTGTGGGACCCACCACAAGTGAGAGTGTGTGTGGTTGAGTGTGGGACCCACCACATGTGAGAGTGTGTGTGGTTGAGTGTGGTTGAGTGTGTGTGGCTATATCACTATTCTAAAACTAAACTGGGAAACGAATAGGGCCGAGAAATGCGAGGGACCCTTGGCTCTCAATGATCCCAAATGGGTGATCGCTCGTAGAGCATCTCTAACCTATATTTACTACTCCTTCGGTTCCTTTTTAAATCTCTTGCTTCATAAATTTAATTTATTAAAAAACATAATCATTACACTTTTCACATTAATTTTTATCTCCACTTTACACTTTTCACATCAACTTTTGCCTCCACTTTCCAAAATTATCATCAACTTTTACCCATTAACTCTTTATCTACTAACTTTTCCAAAGGGCAAAATGATAATTGTACAAACTTTTACCCATTAACTTTTCAAAACATAAACTTATTAAGGGACAGCCCAAAATAAAAATGTCTACACTAAAAAAGGGACGGAGGGAGTACCTTCATTTTTTCCTCCATTTCTTTCATTTTGAAGAAAAATTGGAACTCCTCCAACCCGCCCCCTATAGTTTCCTCTATTTGGAATGATTAAGTTCCGTACTCAAATTTGGAGTACCAATAATATAAATTATAAAGGATCACCTCTATTTCACTACTCACTGTTTGTAATCTCCATTGATAATCTTGACTTTATGGTTCCAAGCTTAAGTACCTACGGCCTACCAAGTCCCTTATATATTTGTAGGTTGGTAAAATACCTACTACATATACTATACTATGCAAGTCTATTATTTTCTAAGTTACGTTGGTGCCATTGGGAATTGGGGGCTTTAGTGAGCATTTCTCACTACAGGTGTATAGTGAGTAGTAGGGTTGTTGATCCTCGCAATCGATGGTTCAGATTCACTAAGAATTCTTACTAGTCAAAACATTCTCTTAACGGTCAAAATACAAAAACATATCCGAACCATTAATTGTCGAAATGAACAGCTCAGATACTCACTATACGCCTATGGTGAGCAACTTATTACAGGTTGTAGACACCCCAATTTTAATCCCTGTGCATCCCCAATGATGAAAGATATACTCAGCAGTACCCTGGAACATCCATTTTAGAGCTCAGAATTTTTGGACAAAAATACCCTAGCCGCAAGGCTTACTAATATAAACCGCACGGCTCATTCTCTCCCAACTCAGCCGTACGGCTAAGTTATGTTAGCCACACGGTTAACCAGTTTAGCCGTACGGCTATGTGTCAAGAAATCTTCGAAAATCTGACAACAGAAGCATCTCATCATTCTGGAAAGATTTCGTACAGATTTTATTCCTTTTCCATCCTATAAATAACCTCCTCCTCTCCCATTCTAAAACAACAACTTCCATACCACTCCGATACGCCGGAAAAATCCCCGGTCATCACTCCGTCCAAAAAAATCTCATCCGAAACTTTCGCCAAAACCACAATCCATTCTTCGCTTTCCTATTGTCACCTCCAGTAACCCATAATCCGCATAAGAATTCCCCATCCGAAGTTCGTGTCCAATGAATTCGAAGTTCTCAGCTGTTCAAAACTTTCGCAAAGGTACAATCATATTTCGCGAAGTCGGGTTCAAAACCTCGGCTCTTTAAGGGGATCCTCCCGGGTCGAGGGTGACTCCAATAGTCATCTCTAGGCTTGGGTGGTCGAATATTTCGTAAAAATCAAGTTTTGTAAACAAAAACAAGCTCCTGTTAAAAAAAAAAACAAATTTTTGAAAAATCTTCAATAAAGTTAGCCGTGCGGCTAACTTATACAAACCGTACAGCCAATATGTGGTAGCCGTGCGGCAAACTTTTTCAGAATAAAAATTTCCCCTGTTTTCCTCTGTTCGTGCTCTGTTTTCTGGTTTTCTGCAACTTGTTTATCACACTTTCACCCCTTTACTCTTCCATTATTGCTATTAAATCCTTCCATTTAATTTTATTCCCGTTATGATTCTATTTAATTCCATTATTTACTTATTTATTTGTTAAGAGTTTTCAATAAAATGTTTTCCAAAATCCCACAAAAATTTAATAGAGACCGGAAATTTCCCGGGCGAGCGGGCTGCTTTTCAATAAAACCTTCCCCGTTCGTAACCTGGCTTCTGAATCCAAGAATCTTTTTCGCAGATCAAATCCTTTTCCAAAAACGGCACAAGAGTCATCATTTATTTTTCGAAACGGTTTCTCGGGTACCCAAAATCATTTTCTAAATAAATCTCGGGTGGCGACTCACATTTTTCTTTTCATTTTCCGAAAACAAAGGCCGGGCCGTGTGGCGCCGTCCACAGAATGGCGACTCTGCTGGGGATTTTTAAATTAATTCTTATTTTGGTATTTTACACATGCAAAATGACCCCCGAAAACTTGACAAAAACAAACACGCCCCGCGTGATTGAAAAAGGAATGGTGCAATAACAGGGCTACGCCTAACCAATCCGGACTGGAGCTTTCCCGGTTGTTTGCTTGAGTAAAATTTCAAAATAAAAATTAATTTATAGGTGAGCCAAATTCGAAAAATATTTGTGGGATTTTGAAAACAGTTTTATTGTTAAACTTTTGCATTGCACGTGCATCGATGTTGGATAAGCTCCGCCGCTGCGTCTTGGTTACCCTACTCGGCTTGCCGGTGTTAGGACATCCCAAGATTCTCGGCAACCCCAGACGATGATGAGTCAGCTTGCCGTTTGACCTTTGCCATGCAGTACACTTGGCACTGGGAGGCAAATATTGGCTCTACTCTAGGGAACCCCCTTAATCCAAAACCCAGCCTTTGTATATAGTAAACCGTAGTACTTTCCAACCTAGGACAGGGATCCACAGGGTAGGACTATCTGTTATATCCTTTTTACCTGTTATCTGTTTATCTGTTGACTGTTCTACGTGCGTCTTGTTTGTCTGTTAATTGTTCATCCGTCCTTGTATATATCACTCCATGTGCATACTGTCTCCATATTGCATGCATACATAGGGTAGCTTAACCTTAGGTCATTACATCATGATCACATCCATAAGGATTGCCCTGACAATCGCGCATTGTGTTGGATAAACGATAATTCCTCTTTTCAAAAAAAAAAATCAAATCAAATCAAATAAAAAAAATCAAAAAAAAAAATAAAAATACTACGACTGGCTCCCTTTCCCAAAATAAAATACACATTTCCTTTATGGTAGAGTCATCATGTCTGGAGGACCATACAAGCGATTCAAGTCTACCCTTACCACCCACCAAGGGGCACCCGTATGGGTAATCGAGGAAGTTCAGCCCGAGCAACCTCCATGCAAGCCAGAAGAGCCTCAATCAGGAAAGCTCAACATAGAAGACCATATGGGGGAAGAGCTTGATCAGAAACTCAGTTTGCTGGCCGAAGCCAACTTACTAGGTGTGTCTCTCCAATGGGATAAAAATGAAGGATGGAAATTTTGCTTTCCAGAAGAGCCAGAGCCAATGCCAGAAAAGATCACCTTGATGATGGAACAGGACGACGGGGAGCTCACAGTCATGCCGCCCATAAAATACTTTGATGTCAATGGCCAGCCCGTCTACTACTTCGAAGACCCAATCACAGGCCACAAGTACTGGGACGAGTGTGAGTGTGATGTGTGCTTTGCAGATTGCCTTCTCAATAATGATGGCATGACCCCGCAGCAGCTTAAGGATCAGTGTGAGTGGGAAAAGGAGGAAGACCCTAAGGAAAAAGGGAAAGCTGACGAAACAGGATCCTCCGCAGGGTCAACATCTCCAAATCGGCCCTCCTCTTAAGAACAGCTTTCAAAGCCAGAAGTGATCATGCAATGATAAAATCAAACCAACAAGGGTTTCTCTTGTATCGAGTATGTTGCTGTTTAATTATCGAGTTTGTTGCCAGATGTGATTATCCACTGACTTAATCCAGCCAGCAGGGCTTCTTTTGAAGAATCAAGCCAGCTTGTGATTCTTAGCACTTTTGATTATCGAGTCTATTGATGTTTAATTATCAAGTCTGTTGTCGAGTCTGTCATGTCAGTTTGTAAAAATTCCATGCTTTTAATGAAAAGACCTTTTGAGAAAAAGAGCCAAATTTGTAGTCCTGAACTACGTCACGACTTGATTCCTCTCCATGGGGATACGTAGGCAACCTCCGGTCCGGCCGTTGTTTTCATAAATCATGGGAATTTAAATATATCCAACAAAATAAGAAGGAAATTGGGGCAATCCTTTCATGCATCATGCATCGTTTTCTTGTACATAGATTATTTTCCATTTTGCACATACACTATACACTGCATCCCTGACTTCCGTTCGTGCATATCATCAGTACTAACCATTGGCAAAAAGAAGAAAAATCTCATATCGGGTTGGACTCGAATCCCTGAACAACGATTAGTTCGAACTGAGTCAGGAACAGAACAGTCAACCGGGAGCTCAGCTATGTCGGTAGAAACAGATGAAATTCAGCTTCTTAAGGATGTTTTAGAGGAGCAGAAAACCAACAGCGCCAAGCAGATGGCCCAGATGATGCTCATGATTCAGAAACTAACTTCTCAACTCCCACCACCAGCTGGGGATTCAAGTGGTCAAAACATGGACTCAGTATTGACCAAGCTAGATAAACTCGAGGAGTCCGTTCAGAAACAGGAGAAAATAGTGGCTACAAGAATCGATATGGAGAAGTTGTGCCTTTTCCCAGATGCAAAGCTCCCCGACAAGTTCAAACCAATAGATTGGGACAAGTTTGACGGCAGTGGTGACCCGAAAGCTCATCTGCAAACATATGTGGTACCTTATCCATGTATGATGTTGGAAAAGACGCAATGGGCCAAATGTTTCAGCAAACCCTAACTGGGCCCGCACTCCGCTGGTTTTTGAAATTAGATATCTTTAAGAAGAGGACATGGGAAGATATTGGGGCAGCCTTTGTCGCCCAATACAATTACAACATTCAACTTAAGATGACTATCCGGGAACTGGAGTCAACCAAGATGGGTAAGAATGAGTCCTTTGCTGACTTTATTAAGAGATGGAGGGGAAAAGCCTCTCAGATGATGGAACGACCTTCAGAAAAAGAACAGATGAGAATTATCACAAGGAATCTAGAACCGGATTTTGCCAAGCACTTGGTAGTCTTTCACACCACCGCTAACTTCAAGACCTTCTATGAAGCCGACCTCGCAGTTGAAGATGCTCTCCGAAGCGGCATATTTGAGAAAGGTGAATCTACCCCTAAACCAAGACGAGTTTACTCTGGCAACAGCAACACCTTGTTTGGACCTAGCAACTACAATAAAAACCAAACCAGCTCTTCCAGTCCCAAACCAGCCAAAGCCGAACCTGTTAACCAGATTGCAACCCAGTCACAATTCCAGCAAACAGCTCCCCCACCAAGAAGAGAATTTCACCCACTCCCCTTTCCCCTTGGCACAGTGTACAAAAAACTCCTTGACAAAAACCTCATCCAGCTGCTCAAACCTCGAGAGCCATCCCAAGAGCTTCCTCCTAACCATAACCCAAACATCTATTGTGCCTACCACCAGATGCCCGGCCATCATACCAATAGTTGCATCCGTCTCAAGCATAAAGTCCAAGATCTTGTGGACAACGGAACCCTTCCACTTCCTGACCAAAAGCCTAACATCATTTCCAATCCTTTACCTAATCACAAGCAAAACACCCAAGTCGGCCAGATATCCTTCATCTCCATTACAAAAGACCTTACCTCCACTAAATTTGACCCTAGCCTCTATATCATCACAGCTACCGAACGAAAACCCGTTGTCACCCTGCCAGAGGATCTTGGGTCCATTTTCTTTCATATGCCAATACGATGCAAAGTCCAAGATGGAGTGACATTGTGGAGGAAGAAGAATGGTCCATGAGCAATCAAGATTGGGAGGAATCCCGACAAGCATTGTTCGGTTCTTTGCTAATCTCTTGGGACTCGAGCCAGTTCATCATCCCTGAATTCCTGGAGAAGCCTATTGTTCACATACCAGAAAGTTCCCATGTCTGCCAGATCGATGTAACAGAAAGCATTTCCGAGAAAGACAAAGAAGAAAGGAATACAAATCCCCGAGAAGAAGTGTTGGTTCTTGACAGACATCCTGTGAATAGTGTTTCACCGCTCGCACGCTTCGAGGAGAGGGCCGTTCTATCATAGAAACCGCCTTCCGAAATCAGGATTGGCTCCCACATGCATATATTAGTGACGGATCTTTGCCTCAGCCGTTAGTGCCATTCCTGCCGTCATCTAATGTATCAGTACTAGTCACTGACCCTATGGCTACCATCTGGGATGAAGTAGTAGTCAATATCTGAGTAAGCAATGACGAGGTATGGACTGTCAACAGGGCCATGCTGGATCCATCTTTTTGGCAAGACTCTGAAGTAGACAACCTCAAGGCAAAAATGTAAGCAGTGAAAATCAGGGAGCAAAAGGCCAGAAGTGATCTAATGAATTTCTGGACCAAGGATCATGAAATAATGCAGAAAAGGGAAGCTATCAGGGTTGGCAAACGGAAGGTCAATGAAGAATACATGAATTTCTGGGGCGAAAATCAGGAATTGTGGGAAGAAACGTCAACAGAATAACCAGAAGTAGTCGAGTCTACCAGCCAGCCCATCTCCAAGGTGGGAATCCCTCCAACCATGCCGCGACAGGAGATTTCGTTTGGGATGATCCCATTTTCGAGGACACAGCTCCTAACCATCCAGAAGTTATCATTCAACAGAACTCGGCTACTAGGCCACCTCCGAAGAATTCCCCGGTAACAAATGATCCGATTCAGAAACAGCTTGAACGAACCCCAGCCTCAGTGTCTATTTGGGGGTTACTCTCTTCATCTCGGGAGCACCGTCAAAAGCTAATCAAAGCTCTGTCAAACATGGAGGTGCCACCAGACACTCCTCCTGAAACGATCGTAGCTCTGCTTACACCAACCCGCGCGAAGCATGTTGTAGTCTTCACTGAAAAGGATTTGTCGCCAGAAGGAGCTGGTCACAACAAGCCATATCACATCACCTTGAAATGCATGGGAAAATGGGTCCCGGATGTGTTATTGGATAATGGATCTGCCTTGAATGTCTGTCCCATGCGTACAGCTTATTATTTGGGTTTTAAGAATAAGGATTTTCAGCTGTCGAATCTTGGAGTGCGTGCCTATGACAATACTCGACGAGATGTGATTGGGACAATTCAGATGGAGATAATGATCGAAGATTTCAAGACTAATGTTGAGTTTCATGTGCTCGACATTCCCTCATCATTCAACCTATTGTTGGGCAGGCCATGTCTCCATCGATCAGACATCATGGTTGTACCTTCCTCTCTGCATCAGAAAGTTCAACTCGAACTGGCCACAGGAACCTTGACCTCTATGGGGATTCTGGAATTCGTCCGCATATCCCTGACAATAGGGGTGAAATCGGTTCGGTTTCGGTCGGTTTGATCTGATTTGTAACGAAACCAAATCGGTTCGGTTTATGATGTTTGGGGACCGATCCCGACCGTTTTGAAATCGGTTCGGGGTGGTGTCGGCTTTTTCGGTATATTCGGCTTTTTCGGTTTTTTCAAAATGGGCCAACTTGGCCCAATATAAAATTTCAATTGGGCCAACCAAAAAATAAAGAACCTATTATTTGGGCCAATTCAGGAATTCAAAATAGTTATTTGGGCCAACCCACACAATAAATAATTCAAAAGTGTCTTAAGGTAACCCAATTCAAGAATTTATTTGGGCCAACCCACCTAAAAGTCTAAAACAGTAATCCAACCCACATTCAAACTTCTGCCAATTGCCAATAGCAAAACCGTTACTGATTACACTATCCCAATTCCAAATACCACGTAATCAAGATGAAAAACCCAAGAACAGTTATCGGGTGATAGTAAATTAAACATTACAACATGATCTGTTCTAAATCTCAAATTCAACCCATCTGAATTTACAAAACAAAATCCCATCCGAGTAGCATGAGTATGGACTTAACAACAGAGAAATTGGGGAGAAGCTCCTATTATCCATCCTGAGGCAAAATACCAAGCTCAAAAAGGCTACAAAATCACAAAGAATGAAGGAAGGATCAGATCATAAACATCACCAAGCAAGCATTAGTCCCAAGCTTGAATTACAAAACAAGCTTTATATTAAAAAAGAGTTATTCCAGTACCATGATCCAAGTCCCTCCACCCAACATGTCTTCACATATATTCACACCTCCACACATGATCCAGTAGACACCAAGGAACAAACAAAAAGACAAAACTGCACAATGAACCATTGACAATGAGCATCTATGCAAGAGAGAAATTAAATAGTACTCCCTCCGTCCCAATTTAAATGCTCCCTACGGTTATGCGTGCTTTTTTAAAACTCTTATAGTTTTCATTCTATAATGTATTTTATATGCAATATGGATCTTATTTGATAGATCTCAATTAGTTCTATTAGACAAATTTTTTAAAAACTTTGGAAACCTTACCAATAAAAAGATATAGACGTTTGAAAATGGCACAGATATACGTAGGGAGCATTTAAAATGGGACGGAGGGAGTATTAGATAATGAGTAGTTCAAGTGCTACAATTCCATACGTTTGAAGATGTTGCTGCTGCAATTCCTTACTACTGCTGCTGCAATTCCATATCTGTCATTACTACTGCTGCTGCAGATTTCCTTATTGGCACTTGGCAGACAGCAACTATAAGAAATAGCAACTATAATTGAAAGCAAGCAACTATCAACCTTATTGGCAGATTTCCTTATTGGCAGACAACAACTATAATTGAAAGCAAGTGTGGAAAACTTACAAACTACTGCTTCTCCTTAGTCAAACCATTAACCTCTTAGGCCTTATCTTTATCACTCTCCTTTATGAGAACTAAAAACAATACAAACACAAAGAAAAACAACAACTTATCCAACATAGAAGTATTTAAGTACCATAAAATAAAGAAAAGAAAAACATAAGTAAAGAGTAGTACCGGAATCCAATTAATGCTCCAACTCATCAAGTTGTTCTCTAATGTTGATTTTAGTTGGTTTCTTTATCCATTGTTGAGCGCAAATAAGAGCCTCCACGGTATTGGGAGCGAGATAACTTCAATATGCATCAATCACACGTCCACTCGTGCTAAAAGCAGATTCAGAAGTGATCGTGGACACGGGGATAGCTAGCACATCTCGTGCTACTTGGGAAAGAATTGGATACTTAGAGGAATTGTCTTTCCACCACCTCAATATATCAAATCTCTCACTATCATCTTCACTAGCCTCCATAAGATACTTCTCCAACTCCGATTTGCTTGCCATGTTTGTTTCATTTTGTTGGTGCATCTTAAAAGAGATTTCAAAGATCTTTGTTCTTGAAAATCATCATCTCCATCTAAAACCACTTTATTTGATGCTCCCCCAACCCCATCTAGACTATGCGCATTCACTCTTGCAGTATTTTTCACATACCACTCAAACAATTCGGTAATCCCACTTGTTATCTTTTCCGTCATCTCATTTATCAACTTCTTATCAAAGCCCAAAGTATTTAGAAAGCAATATTCAAAAAAACCAACTTTGCATCGAGGGTCAAGAACAACCGCATACAACATCATTGAGTTCATCCTTTCAAAACTTCCCCAATACTTATCAAACTTTGCACTCATACCACGGGCCAAAGGATACAAAACACTATCATTGGTTGCACACAACTTTTTAATAGCTTGTTGAATCAACACCATTTCATCAAAAAAAGCATTGCACGTCACATACAAAGAACCCGAGAATTTTAATGTTGCAATGTAAAACACTTTAAGAAAGTGCATGTACGACTTAACCTTTTCCCAATCCGTTGAAGTTGGAGGCCCAACATTTCCTTTCCTCCCTTTCCCCCTTCCTCTCCCCCTCTCTCTCTATCTCTTCAATCATCCCACTATCAACCTCAAAGTCACAATACTCAACATCATCAAATTCCTCATCAATTTCCTCCTCTCTCGCATTTAATTTGAAGGCCGTGTCATCACATAATCGATCAAAAACCTTTTGATAAATTCGAGCCCTATCCAACATGAAGTATGTGTAGAGGGGAAAAATCTGGGTATGCTCTTTCCACGCCTCTATGAGATCAACAATATGCACTCTTCGACGGAACCCTAGCACTGCAAGACAATAAACGGTTAGAGCACCTTTGCCTCTTGTTGGCAAAGGCCCTCCGATGTTTAAGTCAGTATCACGTACTAGGAGGAAACCATAAAACACGTAAGGCATGTAAACACGAATTACCACGTCCCTTTCTTCGTGGGTATTGCTCCTTATTTATAGATGCGGGGTGCTTGTTGTCCAAAGATCCTATTCACATAGGAGTCCTTTCCTATACGGGACTCGTTCCATATAGAAACACAATCTTTATTCTACAAGGATTCCTCCCACGTTAGGAATCCTTGCCATTATCGGAATCCTCTTTAAGTTAGGAGTCCTTTCTCTTTATGGGATTCGTCCCATATGGCAATACAATCAGAATTCCCTTCTTGTAAGGATTCTGTAAGAGGCTATTCTAGATCCCTCTAGAATGACCCACCACCTTATAACGTAGGCGGTTAACTCGGCAATATACTTGCCTATTCTTATATGCTGTTGCTGACCAGATACATAGCTCGACATTGGCCTCGTGCACCTTCTCATGGTGCTGCCACCATCTCGTGGTGCTATCCTGGCTGCACACTTGGCCTACCCTGCTCGGCCATAACCTGGGGCATCTTCTTGTGGTCCCCCCGAACTGAGCCACCCTCACGTGGTGTCCAGGCTAAGTACGTGGTTCGTACGTGCTTGGGTATTTTTCCTATGTGTGGACGGCCCACTGGAATTCGGTGAGATTCGCGTTCGAAAAGATTGTGATTGTTTGAGTCGCCACCCGGATTTAAGGTCCGAACCCGAGAAACCGATAAAAATATGACTCGTTGCCCATTGAAAAAGATTTTACTAGTCCTTGTGAAACCAAAGATTTCTCGGATTCGGGGGTTTGGTTACGAGAGGGGAAGGGTTTTACGGCACCCCTCTCGCCCGGTCCATGAACCGGTCTCTACTCAATGTTTTGTGGGATTTTAGAAATATTTGAAATTCAGTTTGTTCACAAAAATAGGGAATCGGGAATGGGAATCACATAAGCAGTAAAAATGTAAAACGTGAATCTAAAGTGGATGCTTGTGCTTGATGACTTACATGAATGATGACGATGATAACAAATGAAATTACCACAATTATCCACAGGAAATGAGAGATTACAGAGACTGTACAGCAATTTCAGAAATTATTAACATGAGACATAACTAATACTGTTTCACAAACTGGATCCCAGAATAGGGATTGAGCGCTCAAAGACAAGGGCTTGAGCGCTCAACCTCTTCAAACCAGTTTGAGCGCTCAAGGCTCATGGATTGAGCGCTCAAACCAGTTCCTGGCTTCTGCGAAATTACACCTTTTTGCAGCTTCTTTATGAGATCAAACATTTATCAAACACTTTCTTATGAGAAACAAATAAGAACATACAGATTGATCTCTTAAAGAATGATGAAAAGAGTATAATCACCACAAATTAACAAAGAAATGTTTGAAAATAGAGAAGTGAGAGAGAGGTCCAGATTCTGAACACAGTGATAATAACTCACACACATCAGGAACATGCTAAACCAAGATTCATCATTGAAATAACCAGCAATTAGCAAACTGCCCCAAGAACAGCTTGAGCGCTCCAGTGCATTACCTTGAGCGCTCAAGCCATAATTTGGCTTCCTAGTTTCTGACTTGAAAATGGAATTTTAATGATTCTCAGGACCTTGAGGACTTTAAACAGAAACAAATGAATATGATTTCAGTCACCATTTTGTACTCAAAGATGAGAGTTGCAAAGATTTTGACTTTCGGTCATCATAAAATAATTAACCAATGTTCATGCATATGATTTTGAAATGGAAATAAACTGTTTTGAGGACCACATGAACATAGGTGACTTTTAAATGATGATCAAAACCAGAAAAGAACACCACAGTCAGGAAATCAGAAACTTATTCAAAACTGGGCTTGAGCGCTCAAAGCCGGAGGCTTGAGCGCTCAACCCCTGCTGTAACTGCAGATTTGAAAAATGTTTTTAAACAACTTTTAGACCTTTGTGAGTTCAATGCAAGTATAAAGAACTTGCTTGAGCTCACTGGACTTCCTCAGATGGGCCAAAACAGTGAATACATCACATGTTTCACTACCTTTTGGAAATGCTTGTAATTTGAACTTGATTATGGGCTTAGGGATGACGATTGTGGATGTTTTTGGTTTATACTCTGGACGAATTGGACAATGTGGGTGATTGGTTGATGATCAAGGACTCAATTTTGGACTTGAAAGGTGGTTTTTGCCACTGGTTTTGGTAATGAATGTATGGTTTTGTAGAGAGAGAGGGGGGGTGGACGATTTTCTGGAGATTTGAGGGCTGGAGTATGAGAGTGGTTAACCCCCAAAACCAGGGGTAGTGAATGGGTTTTATAGAGTGAGTGGGAGGGAAGAGAGGAGAGAGAGGAAGTGGGTTTTATTTTGAAAGTGGGGGAGAAGTATTTTTTTGTGTATTTTTGGAGTTAGTGGAGTGTATTATACATATAGAGATCGTATAAGATCATCTCAGACGCTCCCATGCAGAAAATCTCATGATGAGATACTCTGCAAGTTACTGACTGGACCAGAGTTGAGCGCTCAAAGCCGTGGGCTTGAGCGCTCAAGGTGTTTTCCCAGGGTTGAGCGCTCAAAGCTTCAAGCTTGAGCGCTCAAGGCTCTTGATGGCAAATTGATGGTTTGAGCTTGGTTCAACAGTGCTTGGGTTGGTTTGGGCTGTTTTGATTGCTTGGGGTGGTGTTTGGTTGATTTTGATCAAATTCAAGTCATTCTCACAAGTTCCAGGTAATCATGATTGGTCCGTTTCATCATCGGGGATGCTCGAGCGCATCTCGGGTTCAAAATTGGGGTGTCTACACTATGTAATTGGATTCTACCCTCTCCAGTATGTATAGTTCCACTGAGTAGGCACATCCAAGCAAGGTCTAAGTGTACATGAAATCTCCTCTTTCTTAACACATTCCCAAAAATCCCTCATCCTTTGCGGAGAAGACCTCACATACCTCACAACATTCCGCACCCTCACAATAGAGACATCAATCTCTTGTAATCCGTCACGCACAATTAGATTCAAGATATGTGCCGAACATCTCACGTGCAAGAAGTTGTGATTTAAAATAGTTGTATTCCCATCTTTGGTTTTTTTTTTCAAGTAAGCAACCAAAAGATTATTAGAAGATGCATTATCAACTGTCACCGTTAAAAACTTATCAATCCCCCAACTCACCAAGCAACTCTCAACTACTCTACCAAGTGTGTCACCCTTACGATTAGGAACAACACAAAAATTGAGGATTTTCTTTTGGTATTTCCAATTCTCATCAATAAAATGGCCGGTAAGACACATATAATTCAAGTTTTGGACCAAAGTCCAAGTGTCCGTAGTAAGACACAACCTTTGACTCTTAAGTGTTTTGTTCAAAGATTTTTTCTCCTCGTTGTATATGGTCATACACAGCTTGGCAACCGTAATCCTACTCGGAATCTTGACCCACTTTGGTTGAATGACACGCATAAAGTTTTTGAATCCTTCCCCCTCAACAAATGAAAATGGCAACTCATCAATAATTATCATCTCCGCTAGTGCCCTCTTACATGCATCAATACTAAAGGTCGTAGCCACGAGGTTTCCACTTCCTTCACCCTCGCCTTCTTTTACTTTTTGAAAACCAAGGATTTTTTGCCTAGAACCCGAACCCGTATAACTCTTGCTTATAGGGTTTAATTTACACTGATTTGCAAAATGATGAGACATGGATTTCGTACCATTGAGCTTTGAATGACATGCATAGCTTGCTGTACAAAAATTGCAACCAGCCCTAGGTTTTAGATTACCTTTTTCCGTAAGTAGATGAAAATGGCTCCAACATTCAACCCTCTTATTAGCTACTAGACCATCACCACCACCTATTGTAGTCTGTTTTTTCTCTTTTCCCAAGCACTTCATTATCATTTTCCACATTAAAATGTTCAGGTAAAATGAACTCAGCACCCTCATCCATAATATCATCATCAATTTCTTCATTCATCTAAACAAAGGAAAATCGAAATCAACATTTTCCTAAAATTATATTACTAACCACACATGCAAGTAATGAAACTAAAACACACACAATCAGACACAAAAAATAACTAGGGTTTTGAGATAACAACTTTACCTCGAGGCTAGCCATTTCTTCCAACTCAGAAATCCAAGCAACACTTGAGTCGTTGAGGTCTTTGAGGAGGATCTGCCAAAATGAAACACAAAGGATAACTTTGTATGTACGCAAAGAACATATTGGTACCAATTTATGCCAAAGCAGATTAAATAAACTGTAATCGTAACTATCAGTTTACCCTTTAAAGGATGTGCTAACTCACGGTTCTCTGTCCAGGGATAATCCGTGAAATATAAGATAACTTCATATTCCTTTCCTTTCCATGAGAGTACCAGATCAATGTTGTTTCATCTTGTTGGGAAAGTACAGACAAATAACTAGGGTATTGGTACCAGTGTATGTCGATGAGGTCATATTCATGGAGAACAGATAAAGCATTATGTTTGAAATATCTCAAACAAGAGTAAGATAACTTACTGGAGAGATTCTGAATGGAAAACTTCGGCTTCCCCTTCCGTCTGTACTTTTGATTTACACAGAGAAAGAGAGAGAGAGAGAGAGAGAGACGCAGCCGAACTGCTGCTGCTGTAAATTTTGATCTGTATGTTTTCTCAGCTAGGGTTTGGATTAAATAAGGAGAGAAGGGGACGGTGTAGATTAAAACAAATAGAGATCGACGGTATAGATAAAAGAAGGGGGTTTACTATTTCGGTTCGGTTCGGTCCTCTTTCGGTCTACTTTCGGTTCGGTCCTATTTCGGTTCGGTTCGGTTCGGTCTATATTTCAGTTCGGTTCTGTTCGGTCTAAATTACAAGTACCCGAAAACCGAACCGAAATTTTCATTTTTCTGGTCAGAAACCGAAACCGACCGAAACTATTACAAAACCGACCGAAAACCGAAAAAATCGGTCGGTTTTTTCGGTCAGTTCGGGGCCGTCGGTTTTTTTTTCACCCCTACCTGACAATGCTCCCCTACTTGAGATTGCTCACGGAGATGAAGACATCACTCTTGGAGGGTTTTCCTTTGATACTTCTGACGGTGTAATTACTATCAAGATGGACGAGGATTTCTCGATAAGATCAACGGCCCTGGACATGATGCTGAAAATGGAGTATTTGCCCGGTCTAGGGCTTGGTCGCAACAATCAAGGAGTAGCAGAGTTCCCTAAGTTTCTAACAAACAACCACCGTTTTGGTCTCAGTCATGAATTAACTAACAACAAATCTGGTCATGGTGGGAAAGTACAAGCCTATGCCAGGAAAGGACCTATCCATTTCATAAAAGCTCCAGAGGCTATCTATCAAAGGGGACCCAGAGGCATTCTGGGGAATGGAAACAAGATCCAAGCTGCCAGGATTTGAAATCTTTGCTGACAACACCTAGGATAGTGATGATGAAACAGAAAAATGGGAAGAGCCGGTCAAGATGCTTCATGTTGACTGGATCGAGGTTCTTGACTCAGGGAATCTTTTATCACTGTTTGGGGAAGAAAGTCCACTAAGTATGAGAGGAGGCGAGCCTGTTGCAACGTTTGTTGATTTAAAGCCTGCTGAGGATATGGAGCTGATGATGCTGAGTCAGAAAGCTCTGGAGGATGTTACCACACTCATTGTGGATGCCGATGGAACTTATAAAAATTGCACTTTTGTACCTAGAATCATTTACACTGACACTAATTTTGAATCTGAGTCTGAGTCTAGCACTGCATCTAGCACTGAGTCTAGTTTTGAGTCAGAGCATGAATCTGTTATCACTCCACGTCACCATTTTTCCTTTGAGTTTGAGTCCACTCTCATGTATCATGCCCCTGGGGCCCCCTCCTTTGGAATAAATGAAATCGACTTTGCTTATCTTGTTGCGTCCGAAATTAATTGTGTCAACCCCGATGATGAGGGGATCAAGTGTGAGGAAGAAATTCCAAAAAAACTCCGATCTCTAATCGAAAAGGAAGACGAAATGCATGCTCAGCCTATAAAAGAAGAAGTTGTTTCTATAAATTTGAAAGATGAGATTAATCCGCGCATGGTTCAAATCAGCTCCGGACTGTCTTCAGAAGAATTCAAAGCTCACTCGGATCTCCTAAAAGAATTCAAAGATGTTTTTGCATGGTCACACGCAGATATGCCCGGTATCGATGCTGAGATAGTGGAGCATCGAATTCCATTGTACCCTGACACAAAGCCTGTCAAGCAGAAACTGAGAAAGATGAGGCCGAATTGGGTGTTAGAAATCAAGAAGGAAGTTCAGAGGCAGATAGATGTAGGGTTTCTAATAGTCACCGAGTTCCCTCAATGGGTCGCCAATATTGTGCATGTTCCTAAAAAGAATGAGAAGATAAGGATCTGCGTAGACTTCAGGGATTTGAACAAAGCAAGCCCGAAAGATGATTTTCCTCTGCCACACACATAGATGTCTTGGTAGATAACACCACGGGGCACGCACTGCTGTCAGTCATGGATGGATTTTTAGGTTATAATCAAATTCTCATGGCTCCCGAAGATCGTGAAAAGACTACTTTTACCACGGAATGGGGCACCTACTGCTACAGGGTTATGCCGTTTGGACTGAAGAATGCAGGACCGACTTACCAGAGAGCTGCCACAACATTGTTGCATGACATGATCCACAAGGAGGTAGAAGTATATGTGGATGACATGATTATTAAGGCCAAGGAAAGAGAAGGTCATCTACCCGCTCTCAAGAAATTCTTGGAGAGAATTCGCAAATACAGGTTGCGCCTCAATCCTGAGAAATGTACATTCGGAGTCACGGCTGGAAAAATGCTCGGATTCATGATCACCACACGAGGAATCAAGGTGGATCCATCAAAAATCAAAGCCATTCTGGAAATGGAGCCACCTCGAACAAAGAAAGAAATACGGAGCTTCCTCGGAAAGATCCAGTTTATCAGCAGGTTCATCGCTAAGTTAACCTCCACTTGCGAGCCAATGTTTCGCTTACTCAAGAAAGGTGTGTCATTCAAGTGGGACGATAAGTGTCAACAAGCTTTCAAGACCATCAAGAAGTATCTCCAGAACCCTCCGGTATTGATGCCACCCATACCAGGGCAACCTCTCATTTTGTACTTGTCTGTCACATCTTCTTCTATGTGATGCATGTTGGCGCAAGAAGGAGAAGGAGGAAGTGAGAAAGCTGTTTACTACATAAGCAAGAAAATGATGGGATGTGAGGAGCGATACACGTCACTAGAAAAAGTCTGTTGGGCATTAGTCTGGGCTTCCAAGAAGTTGAGGCACTACATGTTAGCTTACTCCGTGAAGCTGATCTCTCGAATGGATCCACTCAAATATCTGTTCGAAAAGCCAGCACTGACAGGCAAACTGGCACGATGGTTGCTTATGCTGGCAAAATTTGACATCAAGTACGTCACTCAGAAGTCAGTAAAAGGGAAAGCAGTTGCGGAGTTCCTAGCAGATCATCCTGTGGAAGGGTCGGAGGATGTAGAGTTCGAATTCCCTGACGAGAATGTAATGACAGCAACCAACGACATCTGGATGTTGTATTTTGACGGAGCCGCCAATTGGAAAGGATTTGGAATCGGAGTGTTGCTGGTCTCACCAGAAGGGTCGCACATCCCTCTTGCTTTCAAGTTAAATTTTGAAGTCACCAACAACCAATTAGAATATGAAGCATGCATTGTAGGGATGGAAGCTGCCATAGAATCGGAGTTAAGAGAGTGGAGGTAGTTGAAGATTCCAATTTGGTGGTATCACAAGCCAACGGAGATTGGAAGGTGAAAGAAGACAAGCTTAAGCCTTACCACCAAGATCTCGAAGATCTAATTCCACGATTTCAGATGGTAACATTCACTCATGTTCCGAGATTGAAGAACCGATTTGCCGACGCTTTAGCAACTTTGGCCTCAATGGTGGAGATACCAAATGGAGTTAAGCTCAGACCAATCATGATTGAGCAGAGGGACAAACCTGTTTTCAAATATGTCATGGTTGTCGATGAACCTGACGACGGTCTGCCATGGTATCACGACATTTGGAACTTTATCGAGAAAAGGGAGTATCCGGCAGGAACTTAAAAGAAGGATCAGATTGCTCTTCGAAGATTGGCCTCTCAGTACATCATTTGCGGAGGAAAGCTATACAGGCGGTCGCATTGCGGGATGCATAAGTTGTGTGTGCATGGTACGGAAGCCACCATGATCATGGAAGATATTCACGAAGGAGTCTGCGGTCCTCACATGAATTGGATAATGCTCGCAAAGAAGATTCTCCGTCACGGATATTACTGTATGTGAGACGATGTCACAAATGCCAGATTCACGCCAATCTCATGCATGTACCACTGTCAGAATTACACTCCATGACTTCACCTTGGCCTTTCTCTACCTGGGGCATCGATGTCATTGGTAGGATTACACCAGCCGCGTCTAACGGATACAAGTTCATCTTGGTGGCGATTGATTATTTTACCAAATGGGTCGAAGCTGCTTCATATGCAACTTTAACAGCAGTTCAAGTCTCCCACTTCATCAAACAGAACATTATCTATCGATATGGTGTCCCTCAAGCTTTTGTGTCAAACAACGGGGTTCATTTCAAGGGTAGAGCCGCAGAAACTCTCGAAGAGTTCGGAATTCAGGTTCATAAGTCAACTGTTTATCGGCCACAAACCAACGGAGCCGTGGAAGCAGCAAACAAAACCCTCAAGACAATACTGGAGAAGACTACTCAGTCCGCGAGGAATTGGCACGAACAACTACCGTTAGCATTATGGGGATACAGGACATCCATTCGTACTCCGACAGGGCAACACCTTATTCTTTGGTATATGGCATGGATGCCGTCCTTCCGATTGAGCTTGAGGTACCATCTCTGAGGGTCATGGTCGAATCAGAGGTCAGTGAAGCGGAATGGCAAAGCTCGAGATTCGAGGAGCTTATGTTGTTTGACGAAAGGGGGGTCAAAGCTCTGTGTCACGTTCAGGGTTATCAGCACAGGATAGCACGGGCATTCAACAAGAAAGTAAAATCTAGAGACTTGCAAGAAGGTGACATGGTTTTAAAGGAGATCCGAGCTCCAATTTTTTATCCTCGTGGGAAGTTTCGACCAAAATGGGCAGGTCCGTACATCATCAAGAAGATCTTGTCCGGAGGCGCAGCACAACTCATTGATCTCGATGGCAACGAATTCTCCACTTTGGTTAACATGGATCAGCTCAAGAGATATTACCCCTGAGAGAAGATCGCTAGACTGAAAATCGCAAGGGCGGACAGTGCCAGGCAAAATTTAGAGCAAGCCTGCTAAGTCGAAAATCCACATCGGGCGATTTAGGAAAAAGTTAAGGCAAATCAATCGAACGAGCTCGCTAGACCGAAAACCCGAAAGGGCGGTACTAGGCAAAACTTAGAGCACAAAAGGAGAGTGTCAATACTCGAGTGAACCCTAGCCAAATTTGTACTTTTGAACTACGCCATGACCTGATTCCTGTAAAAGGGATACGTAGGCATCCTCACCTTGAGGACCGGTCGCCATCTTTCAAAATATCTCTTTGAGTTGATTTTTAGCCATCACGCGCAAGTCAAAATGCAACTCTCATAATTCATCTTTATTCAAATAAACTTCTTGGATTACATGGCTGAGCATGAAACTTTGAAAAACACGAAACAAACAAAGCATGACCTCACATGAAGCATCTCGTGGGTCTAAGCAATTTATTTCGGGCACATTAAGATTGAGTTCAAAAGTCAACTTTGACTTCCATGTTCTCTTGTTTCCATGTCTCTTATCAACCATCTCACATAACGCTCTGAAAGATTGACACTCGGATACTGCTCTCTAGGAATGGTCACCCGCTCCCTCCAAGTGGTTTGATAAGCTCTGAAGGTAGCAAAGTTGTGGTTCGGCATGACAAAGTTCTCTGGCGGCGGTATTATCTGACGAACGCCAAGATGACGGAGAATGCGGTTTGGAATGTAGAAAGTCTAGCAAGATAGACCGGCCAAAATCACCCGCTGACGCCCCATGTTGCTCACAGCCATAGCAGGATTGTCAAGCCAAGCCAAACGCCAAGCAATTACCTCTTCTGTAAGCCGGGAAAATACTCTGAACCAGCCATGCACATCATCAAAAACTTCCAGAAAGTCCCTTTGAATGAATCCCTGTGTTTCATGAATCCGCCTCTGTGGCACAGGTTCCAGCAAATTGACCTTGTCACATAGCCATATCTGTATCAGAGAGAAAACAAGTAAGGAGCCGTAGACAGCCCAAACCCGAGCGTTGAGGTAAAACGAGAACATGAGAAAAGCCGGAAAAGGGAGAGCTGAGTGAGAAACCTACCTGTAGGAGCAAAGCGCTACCTTAAAAAACGGTGGTATCCCCAGCATGAACTCTATCCAAACCCATCAAAGTTTCTGCCAAAACCATCAAAGCCACATCTTTGCGTTCTTCAATTTGCATGGCAATGCCAACCAGTGATGAACTCGCCTGCCCGTCAGACCGGACAAACAAGAAAGTAGCAAGCAAGCAAAGACACAGTGCAAAACCTTCCGGGAGAAATTGTGCTATGATCCGTGGAATGTTGATAGTGCCTCCTTGGAGCATGGATTTCGCTGCTTTATTACTTATCCCGAGCTTAGCGGATAGCACATCGACAAAATTTACTCCATACAGAGGTATGACCGGCGTCTCCAGGTTAAACCCGCCAAGGTATGCATGAAGTTCCTCCACAGTGGGGCATATCTCGTGAAAGCCAAAATGGAACACGTGTACCTTCGGGTCCCAGAATCGAACAACGGCATGCAAGAGCTCAGGACGAATTGTTACGTCCCGGATATGGCGCAGCAAAGTCATCCGGTGACCCTGGAAGTTAAGCCATCCAATACCGTCAAGTTCATCGAGCCAAGGCCAAACCAAAGCCGAGAAGCTCATGGTTGAGTAAGAGATGTAAAGGAATGAGAGACTTTTGGTTTCTTAGAACACAAAGGGGCTGGAGGAGGCCATTTATGGTGTACGTAGATAGGAGGATTTTTGGATTGGTCACCTCGTAAAACGTGCCAACATTGAAGAGCGTGAAACTCATCTCAAAAGTTTGAAAGGAACTTCGGGAGGAGCAAGGCCGGGTGATTTTTGAAACCACAGAACACTCAGACGGCAACAGGAAAGCAAGCAGAAGTTCAGAGGTCTGCAACAAAACTCAAATTTTTGGCATTTCCAGAAGTGAGCCGTGTGGCTCACTTGGTTAAGCCGTATGGCTTATCTCAGTTAGCCGTGCGGCTAACTTTGTGGTTTTCATGAACAAATTTTGGCTCAAGCCTCCAGAAGTTGTTTCGGGTATATTTTTTGCACTTTTTCTACTCATACAAGTGGTAATGGGTATTTTAAAGACGTGGGAAAAATCAGTTTGAATTTTGGACCACGTTTGCATAAGCGGATACTCCGTAAGCTCAGATACTCCGAAACCAACGGGCTGAAATGTATTGCATCGCTCTTGTAGCATCAACGGCTCCAGCAAGCCATGCCAAACACTCACAAGGATATTATGGAGTTATTTGGTGAATTTTAGGGAAAAATTTGAGGTCCCAAGATGCCCAAGCCCAAAATCGCATGATATCGCCCGAACGAGGGGCTTTGGCAGGTCGAAATGTGTCTGAGTGTTAATTTCTTTGTTCCATTCATTCCGGCAAGTCACGACATGCATTTGTGACTTGTTGGAAGTATCGTTTGGCAAACATCGTGTAAAATCGAAGTTTCGGGCGCAATGGGCCGCATTATGCCTACAACGCTCAAGTTTTCTTATAAAGTTTCAAGTTTGTTGAGTCAGTTTGTATAGACACGTGTCATCCTTCCCATTTCAATCCAAAGTTGGGCATTTTCATTCTCCCAGGGGCATATATTGCATATTGTCAATATTCAGTCATTCACAGGGCAATCATGTGCAAAACTTGGCTTTTCTTTCAAAATGCGCCAGCGTGAACCATTCAAAGCAAAACGAATATGTGCAATCTATATAAACACTAAATGGCATCCATGTCATGAGCATAAATGTACATCTATCCAGGGCAAACTAGCCCAACATCAAAAGCTACCGCGGCTTGCAAGCCGTATCCATGAAAAGTGGGGCAAACAAGCGCCCAAATAAAAAATTGAGCATGCAGGCTCGTCCTAAAAACCACTACATCGCCTCTTCACGTGCTGGCGACGGCCCAGTGTCAGAAGTGGATCCTCCTCAGGAGTGTCCTCACTACTGCTACCATCACCACCGCTACTCTCTGCATCTCCCTCCCGGGGTAGCCACTGCTGCCCATGAGCTGAACTCCCAGGGACACCCTCTCTCTCAGCAGAAGAACGCAGCACTCTGCCAAACACTGGAATCACCAACGGGACTGTAGACGAACCTCCACCGACGTTCTTCATCAAAGGCCTCCTGCGAGGCTGTACAGAGGGAAGTATATCCTGCACAGAGAAGGGAAATTCATTAATGAAATAGTCAAAGCATTCAATTTCAAGAGTAAGGCACGATGGATACCTGATCCGTCTAACTGACGGGAGAAACTCTACGGGTACGCCGAGGCCTACGACGTCCACCTGACTCACTGTCTCCAGTCCCACGGTCACTGCTAGTACCACGACCGCTACCAGCCCCGCTGCTACCTCCAGCACGCCTGGCTCTACGGCCACCTACTGCTCCACCTCCCGCCTCACTACCTCT
The DNA here is from genome assembly GCA_963854785.1 of Vaccinium vitis-idaea. Classification (NCBI taxonomy): domain Eukaryota; kingdom Viridiplantae; phylum Streptophyta; class Magnoliopsida; order Ericales; family Ericaceae; genus Vaccinium; species Vaccinium vitis-idaea. Next base: position 40,940,701 of record OY978215.1, read on the forward strand.
GTGGCCACCTCCGGCACCGCGACCACCTCCGGCACCTCGGCCACCTTTCCGACCAGCTCTATCGCCACGTCTACCACCAGCTCCGTCATCCCCGTCATCATCATCTCCACCAGCATGGGGCACAATACCCAGCTCTACTCTCGGGTGCACCTCTGGAGTCCCGCCAATCGTGAGACTGCGAACCAAAGCTTCCAAGTCTCGCACCAGCTGAACAGCGGATGCAGCCCAGTTCACCGGGATCTGTAAAACAGAATCAAAAGCATTATCAGGTAACATGAATAAATGCTTGAATATAACATGAAGTTTAATTATTTCTTGTTTCCAAATTTCAGGTTACCTCTGTCGCTGTAAGAGTAACTGGTGGAGTGACCTCGGGAACCACCACGTACCTGTAGACACCCCAAAATGAGATGTTTGTGTACATTTTAATCCCCAATGATGAAAAGAAATACCCGGAAGACCTCTCGGATTGACATTCTTCAAGTCAACTTAGCCAACAGTACCGTACGATACTCGTCTCTCATGCACGATACAGCCTTAGTCACGTACAACAGCCTTTTGAATTTTGGCGATGGAAGTGTGCCGCACGGCACAGTTTGTGTGCCATATGGCATTGTCATTTGTCAAACAGCTTTTGCAGAGTTCCAGCAGCTCAAATGTTGACGAATTCGTTTCCCTGCTCATCATGATTTCGTGTGAGGATGAAAGGCTACCTCCTAGCCATCATCACCATGTGTGGGCATCAAGCAAGCTTGGGAGCCAAGTTCTTCTCTCGCCTATAACTCCCGATCGAGTTCAACGGAAAGAGGGACGGAAAAAAAACTATGAGAAAAAAAACCATGAAGTTCTACTACTAAACTTTGCCAAAAAAAACACTACCTTGGTTACAAACCATCTTCATTCTTATTTATAGTCTCCAGAAATCAACCCAATTGGTACCTCCAAAAGAAACTCCATCAAAAACCCAACCCCCTGTTTTCGGTCCCCAAAGTCGTAAGTTTGCTATTCAAAGTTTGTCTGAGTTCTTGTCATCAACCATCTCTGTCGCAGTACCTGATTGAGGTTGGAGTCCAGAGGAAGCCCAAGCCACATTCGGAAGTTCAAGAAAGAGTTTTAATTCGAGAGTTTCAAACAGGTATAATCCCGTTTCGCCAAATTCTTTAACTTTGGTACCCTGAAGGGAGGGGTGCCAAGTGTGGGATGATCTTCTATATCATCTCCACATTTGGTATACCCATGTTATAACAAAAATCAATTTTATTTCATACCTCCCGGTTGCATCGTACGGTGAAAATATCGCCTCGTACGGGGTGATTCAGTGAGGAGGAACATTCCCCATTTGAACACATCAATTTCCTATCCGAAATAATCTGTTTTCAATTAAGTTTCATGCCTTGTATGTGTCTTTATTTCATTCTTTTCGAAAATCAAAGTTTTGAACTCTTTGTAAAGGAAACTATGCCGCACGGCACTCCTCCTGTGCCGCACGGTACACTTGGAGTGCTGTACGGCACTCTTTTGAAAATTTGACCGTTGGAATGATGAACAATGCCGCACGACACACTTTTTGTACCGCACGGTACACCTAGTGTGCCGTACGGCACACTTTTGTAAAATCTGAAATTTTGAATCTCTTCCTTGTATGAGCAGTTTGAACCCTTGATTTTCTGCATGTTAGCTTTTCATTATTATCATCTGATTTGTTTGATAAAATGTTTATTTGTTAAAGTTTGGCATTAAAATATTTTCTAAAAAAAAAAATCCGACAAATGTTTAGTAAAGACCAATTTCTAATCGGGCGAGCGGGGTGCATTAAAACCTTTCCCCGCTCGTAACCTGGCTCCCGAATCCAAAACGAATCTCTGGTTTCCAAATTGTTTTCTAAATCATTTTCTCAATCTTTTTCAAAACGGTTTCTCGGGTCCTAAACCATTTTCCAAAACCCGGGTGGCGACTCTATTTTCAAAACATCATTTTCAACAAAACAAAACCGGCGTGGAGGTCGACCGTCCACATTACCCCATACTCCCATTCGGTAGCATCACATCAATCTCTCTCCTCAGCACAGGCAATACTGGACCCTCCACAGGTGCAGGGGCAGCTAGACGATTCTCCATATCTAGATTGTAAGCCAGATCACTCACCACATAACATCATAGTCCACGGAAGAGCGGAAGACCAACTCCGTGTCCAGTACCGTGAACGCCTCCACCTCAGCCAAGGTATACTCCTGCGTCCACTGAACAAACAGCGGAAGAGGACCCGACACTCTGAAATGATCTATGCCCATGGACTGGCGTGCCACCCTCTCACCCAAGTACCACTGCCATCCATATGGAGACTCCAACAGTACGCGCCCTCACGTCACCACCCTGCTCTGAGCCAAGTAGGGAGCATTCAGCCTGTCCCACACATTCCAGTTCACCTGCAAGGAGTCAGAGGTTACTTTCAAGAAATCAACATTGGAATTGAAATGTCCGGAAAAGAATTCAGAGAATTTGGTATCATACCGTCTCACCCCTGGACTGATCGAAGAAAACACGAAAGAACCTCAACTGTCCCTTTTTCCCACCTTTCCCGACATACTCCTTGGCCCACTTCACCGCCCGCGGAAGTACTTGTTTGTTCGCATGAGAATTCTCTGGGGCCGGCACTCCAAACACCTCATAAGACCATACCTACATTTTTCAAGGAATCCATCAGTAATGGGAATGAAAGCAGCAATGCATGAAGTATCTAAAGCAAAAGGAATGACAGGACATACCTCCAAGATCCTCCAGTAACCTCCAAGAGTGGTCGCCGCTCCTTGAACCACCGAGCCAAGGAAACAGTAAATTGTGCCCAAGGCAGCGCCACCCTAGTCAAACCGGCCAGCTGTCCTCAAGTCCGCCAAAGCAGGTAACCAACTCAGGTGCACCGAATTCTGCCTATTCGGAAATAGTGCAGTGCCAAACAAGAACAGCAAATAGATTCTCGCCATCTGTGCAGCCTCGACTGGAGACCCCGGCTCGTGATCCCATATCGCCAGCAAGTGATCACATCTCACCATCGCCTCATCTCTGACTTCTCTCCCCAGAAAGTGACGCACCGCCATCAGGTCCAAGTATAAACCTGAGTCGAAAGGTATCGGCTCACCGCCAACTCTCAACCCGGTAGTCGCTACAAAGTCCAAAGGGGTAATCGTCATCTCCCCGAACCAAAAATGAAAGCTATTGGTGGTGTCCCACCAGTGCTCCACCAAAGCCCCCAACAACTTTCGATTCGTCCGAGTAAGCAGCAAAATCCTGATAAAGATGGTAAAGCTAGTTGCATCCACCAACTCCTTCACAATCTAGGGCAACCTCCTGTACTGTGCCAAGTAATCGGATGGCCCGCCATATCCAAGAAGAGAACCATTCACCTATTTCAAGAACATTGCATGAATTCATTCAGTAATGCAGCAAAGGAAATGCAATAAAGAAAGCAACTCAAGGGAAAGGTAAAAGGTATGTACCAGAGGCCTGTTTGAGATATGTGTCGACGGGTCGCGCAAGATCAGTGACTCAGGGTAAAGCGACAACTGTGGCTCGTACACCTCGCACCCCACTGGTATAAAGAAGTGAACCGGAGGATCATAAGTCTCTGGGACAAAGGGCGGTCTGCTCCTCAAAGCCAACTGAACCTCCTCAACTATAGTCACACGAACCACCTCCTCTGTCTGTACTTTTGCCTGCTCAGGCTCAACTACCGGTGGATTCTCACCCACCAAGACCTCTCCCAACTGAGGGAACTGCTGCAAGTTCCGAGCCAAGGTCTCGTCAGTAACCCCCTCCAATGTGTCTCCTAAGGTAGCTCCTGGAGCTCGTGAAGAACCAACCCGCGAAGGAAACAAAACTGAGTCAGAAGGCTCATCACCTCTGCCAGTGTCAGCACTCTCCTCTGAAACCCTGCCCATGCCAAGTACCTGAGTCAAACTCCTGAACACACGAGCAACAGGTACGACAGGGACCACCCCCTCAGCCTGTACTCCCTCAGTCCCTACTCTCTCCATCCCTGCTCCCATAGTCTGTGCTCCCGCGGCACGTACCTCCTCAGCCTATCCCCCCTCCCCACTAACACCTCCACTATGAATCATCTCGTCACCCATCTCCTCATCACTACTGTCCCCCATCTCCCCGAGATCCTCCATGATAACATCTCCAGGCTGCCTAATGGTAATCAGAATACTAACAGAGGTCCCACCACCAATGACCAGATACTCTCTCACTAAAATAGCAGTGGCGACGTCAGAAAAATCACAACATCACTACTTGCACCCTCCTCAGTGGCCCTCGGGTCAATCAGAACATCCACACCACCAACATTCATTTCAATCTCAGGCAGAGGAGCATTTATATCAAGATCAACATGGATGGAACTACTAGAAGCAATAACGTCACCTACCGCTCCGAGAACATTACCGCCGCTTTCCAGGGCCTCAACTGGCGCCGAACCGCCCTCCATTGCCTCTCTCAGCCCATCATCACCACCAATCGGCACAAACCCACTATGAGGAGCCCCACCATCAACCGGGCGGTCATCTACATGAGCCGCACGGGACACCTCAGTTCCAGATCCGGCCTCGTCACCCACTTCAGCCTCTGTCGAACCAGTCTCTCTCAACTCTGGTGACAGTAAACCAACCACTGTGGCTTGGGCCGCCGCCTCCTCTGCCGCAGGGGCCGACGCCGACTGATCAAAGCCGGAACTAGCAGGAGGATTTGGGTCTTCGCTAAAATCGGCCATAACCGACCGTGATTCTCGGTTTCCTTGCAAGATCTCGAACGGGATTTGGGTAATCGGACAAAAAATGAGAAGGGTACTACTCCCACGAAATCTCTCAGCAACCAACCTCTCGAAATTTTTGAACAAGTGACGAAAAAAACAGACGACTCGAACGGTTTTCATCCGTGTTAAACCGCCCAGGACAGCCACACGGTTTACTTCTCTCGACCGCACGGTCTAATTGGGTAAGCCGCACGGTTTTCTCTATAGCATCTCTCCATCACACGATGCCACTCAGGTATTTTTGTCTAAACTGCACGGCTAAGGTCCTTTAAATTCCAAAAAAATTAAATAAAAAAAAACACGCGGGGCCTCCCCTGTATTTCTTTATTTTGCAACACCCCCTCAGGTTTTTAAGCCCTCAATGGCATTGTTCAAAATTCACTTTAAAGTCCTCTACGGCACCAATCCGATTTTTTTCAAAAATTATTTTGAAGCCCTCTATAGCACTGATTCAATTTTTCAAAAATCATTTTTAAGTCCTCGATGGCACCAATTTTTAAGTCCTCTACGGCACCATTCAAATTTTCAAAATTCATTTTAAAGTTCTCTACGGCACTATTCCATTTTCGAAAAAACATTTTTAAGCCCTCAATGGCACCATTCAAAGTCCTCTACGGCACCTTTCAATTTTCAAAATCATTTTTAAGCCCTCAATGGCACCATTTTTCAAAAATCGTTTTAAGCCCTCCATGGCACCACTCAATTTTGAAATATCATTTTAAGCCCTCGAATGTCAAAATCATTTTTTTAAGCCCTCTATGGCATCAATCAATTTTCCAAGTTCGCTCCTCAGCATCAATTAATTTTCAGAGCCCTCTGTGGCATTAAAATATTTTCCAAGACATTTGATATGTGAGTCCCTCTATGGCATTAAATTATTTTCCATGATATTTGTTATGTAAGTCCCTCCGAGGCATTAAAGCATTTTTATAGCCCCGAACTATGATTGGTCTGATCCCTACAAACAGGGTACGTAGGAAGCTCCGTGCTCGACCATATTTTGTTTATCTGTTTTCTCGCACTAGGGAGGTCAAAATTGGAACGTCTATATCTTTGACGCAACTTGCATCACAGAATGATGATTAAGTCTCGTCAAAGAGGGGCAACTGTAGACACCCCAATTTTAATCACTGTGAATCCCCAATGATGAAAGAAATACTCAGCAGTACCTTGGAATAGCCATTTTAGAGCTCAGAATTTTTGGACAAAAATACCCTAGCCGCACGGCTAATTCTCTCCCAACTCAGCCGTACGGCTAACTTATGTTAGCCGCAAGGTCAACCAGTTTAGCCGTACGCTATGTGTCAGGAAATCTTCGCAAAATCTGACAGCAGAAGCATCTCATCATTCTGGAAAGATTTCGTACAGATTTTTTCCTTTTCCATCCTATAAATAACCTCCTCCTCTCCCATTCTAAAACAACAACTTCCATACCACCCCGATACGCCAGAAAAATCCCCGGTCATCACTCCGTCCAAAAAAATCTCATCCGAAACTTTCGCCAAAACCACAATCCATTCTTCGCTTTCCTATTTTCACCTCCAGTAACCCATAATCCGCATAAGAATTCCCCGTCCGAAGTTCGTGTCCAAGGAATTCGAAGTTCTCAGCTGTTCAAAGCTTTCGCAAAGGTACAATCATATTTCGCGAAGTCGAGTTCAAAACCTCGGCTCTTTGAGGGGATCCTCCCGGGTCGAGGGTGACTCCAATAGTCATCTCTAGGCTTGGGTGGTCGAATATTTCATAAAAATCAAGTTTTTTAAACAAAACAAGCTCCTGTTTATAAAAAAAAAAAATTTTGAAAAATCTTCAAAAAAGTTAGCCGTGCGGCTAACTTATACAAACCGTACGGCCAACATTTGGTAGCCGTGCGGCTACCTTTTTTAGAATAAAAATTTCCCCTGTTTTCCTCTATTCGTGCTCTGTTTTCTGGTTTTCTGCAACTTGTTTATTACACTTTCACCCCTTTACTCTTCCATTATTGCTATTAAATCCTTCCATTTAATTTTATTCCCGTTATGATTCTATTTAATTCCATTATTTACTTGTTTATTTGTTAAGAGTTTTCAATAAAATGTTTTCCAAAATCCCACAAAAATTTAATAGAGACCGGGAATTTCCCGGGCAGCGGGGTGCTTTTCAATAAAACCTTCCTCGTTCGTAACCTGGCTTCCGAATCCAAGAATCTCTTTCGCAGATAAAATCCTTTTCCAAAAACGGCACAAGAGTCATCATTTATTTTTCGAAACGGTTTCTCGGGTACCCAAAATCATTTTCTAAATAAATCCCGGGTAGTGACTCACATTTTTCTTTTCATTTCCCGAAAACAAAGGCCGAGCCGCGTGGCGCCGTCCACACAGGCCACCCGGGTCCATGCCATTGGAACGATAACGACGATATCTTTGAAACGAGACTAATATTAAACAAGTTTATTAAACTTTAATTTGTACTACAATGGACTTATAAAATGATGGGAAGTTTGGTGCTTAATTTTTAGGGATGGAAATAGTGATGTATGGGTTGGGGTTGATCTTAGTCCAAAAGTTTACCAGTTTTAATAATTGAGCCCAGATATTTAATGGACACAATATTTATTTGGACGGTGATTAAGTTACGCCCCACCCCATACGCCCCACCCCACCATACGTTTGTAGCAATATGAACTATTATCTTGTGCAGCTCGCAGAGTAGTATATCCATGCCAAACATTTACTTAATTGGACATCAATAAGTATATTGAACACTGAAATTTGGTTTATAAAAAAGTAAGTGATAATGTCAAAACCATTTTTTATTGTGCCAAAACTCAAATACATATGTACATTGCAGATAAGTATAAGCACTTTATGCATTAGAGTTTTGGCACAATCAAAAACAGTTTTGGCATTAACATTTGCCTATAAAAATGGGTTGTAATGATGAACAATAAACAATAGATAGACAGTTGGGACTGCAGGCGGTAGCGGACAATAAGTAAAGAATAAGACGAAAAATATTCACATTTCAATGTACTTTTTATTCATTTTAATACACATTCACACACTTCCATACATTTTTCCTTTAAGTAATGATTAAAAGAAAACAAAACAAGAAATGACACAAATACTTCGGTACTCAACGGCCATATGATATCCCAAAACAGATCTGGATAAATCTAATTTCCAAAATTGCATTTATCGTAAAACACATAGAAGTTTCTAAGTTTTTCTATTTTTTTGTTTTTGTTTTGTTGGAATACCAATCCAACTGGCTTGCTGTCACGATATCCAAGTTTGTGGGTGAGAAAATAGTCATCCCTAGAGAACTACATGGCAGTTTCCTCAGTTGACTTTTGTTTTGTTGTAAGCATACAGACAGAAGCGTATAGATCTGGACACAAATCTTATATATTGTGTTAGAATGAGTTTTCGTGAGGAGGACCGTGATTGCGACGAGTGGCGTAGTTTTATTGGATTGTCATTGCAATTTTTAGTAGCACATGTGAGACATACTTATTAGCACTACTTAAATGTATCCATAGATAGATTATGTAATTTAAAATTATACATTAATTTTTCCCTTCCAGATCCATAATACTTGTGTAACGCCCCCAAGATTTGGGCACATTAATTATTATTACAAATCATAATAAAGTTTAATCCCAAACTTTAATACAAATAATAATGTCTTCAAACACTATATAAATAATAACCGGGGTGGTTCTAGGTCTTCGTCTATCCCTGCGCCGGGTCATTCCCCACTCCGGCAGCATTTCCTGCTCCACAGGATTGGTCCCCATAGTATTGTTCCTGTCCATCTGGATAATCTGACATAATACGTCCGAGTCGCGCAGGCAACATCATGGTATTATGCCAGGGTTACATGAATGCAACACCGTGAGCAAAGCCCAGTAGTTCACTATGCTAAACGTCTAAGTAGCAATTCTAGAACAATAAGTTCATGAACAACATATAATACTTGTGAACAGTAAACCATGCAATACATCATGCGTGTCTATACGGATCAGAGTAAACATGCGCAGAAAACAATATCTCATTTCAGAATCTCAAACGGTGCTACGTGTCGTTTTCTGAAAATAATACTCAACCAGTTTCTCAAACTTAACTCATTTATCAATCCGTTTTCCCCAAAAATCAGTTTTTCTCATTTCGGTGCCTCTTTCAGCATTCTTCTTCAAATTTCATATATCTCCCGTCACTCGAAAGTTATTGGTCTGTTTAAGCCTCCTTTCAGCTGACGGTACCAATCTTTCCGCTCGAGGTTCCGGTTATCGTGCATCACCGAACTTAACAGCCTGTTTGCACGGTCCGTCTACCCCGCGACTCACACGACACAGTCCCGGCCGTCTTGCATCACCGAACTTAACAGCCTGTTTGCAAGTCCGTTCACCGTGTGTTGTGCACGATTAGCCCAACATCCTAGTTCTCTCCGCGAACTGGAATGGCGCTTTCGCTGCACTACCGCAATCAAAACCATTCCTCCAAATTCTCTCCGCGAATTTGAGGTGGCAAACAAATCATCTCATCAAATCTCATTTCATTTCATTTCCCAAAAATCTCATTTCATTTCTCAAAAATTTCATTTCGCATTTCAAAACTCATTTTCATTCTCATCTCTATTTTCTCATTAACAGTTATTCAATTTCGCGTCCGGTGACATACCTATCGCGTACGTGCTCGGTGTCACATGCTCAAAATAATGCTCATGCAATATTCCATAATTTTCTCTAAATTCACATTCTTTCCAATACACATTTCTCACATAAAATCATGCATGAAAATATATCAACTCTCTAAAATAGATTGTTTCCTCTAGAAACTTTTCCCACATAAAATCATACATTTTAATGCACCAATTTTCCTTCATGATAATATTCCTTCTAAAAATCCTTTCTCATAAAATCATACATTTCAAACTCTCCAAAAATAATATCACCAATTTTCTCAAATTAATCCTTATCAAAAATCTCATTTCTTCCTTGTCCTTTTTCAAAACTATTTTATTTCTTTCCAAAAGAAATAAAACTAAACAACTTGCTCTCTCTCAAATAATTTAAACAAAACTCTTTTCTAGAAATTTCTTGCCAAAAATCCATCACCACAATTTATGAACTTTCTGAAAATATTTAAATCTCTCCAAAAATATAATCTTTATTTTTCTAGAAAACTCTCTTTTTAAATAAACTCCAAATAAAACATCATTTCCTCTATCTAGTAAAATCACAATTTTCTTTCTAGAAAATTTTAATCAACTCCATTTACTCTCCTTCTTTTCATAGCCATAAAATAGACTCACAAATAATTTCATAAAAACGTTCTTTGAAAACATTTATGAAAAACTCCTTCATAAAAACTCCATATTTTCTTACAAAATTCCCATAAAACAATTAATATTTCTTTCTAGTGAGAACAAATCTCCCACTAAGTAAAGTAAATCTATTATCTAAGAAAAATCATCTTAAATAATAACCATTGATTAAATAGAAAATGAATAACTAATTCATTCATGAAAATAACCATAATAATACTAGGTCCTTGTCTAGAAAAATACATATCTTCTAATCAACTTCTAATTGCTTCTAATCATCTTCTAATTACTTCTAATCAACTAATCCCACTTCTAATTTCATGAAGAACTCTCTAATTAGAACCTCATAAACCTTCTTATTAATCTTTTCAACATGAAATCCACTTTCTAAATTACTAAGAAACATGCTTAGCAATTTAACACATGCATAAATTAACTTAATCGAACCCTAAAATCATGCTTAGAAACTAAATTAGAACAACATAATTAAACTAGAAATAACTAATTAGAAGAGTAGTTTAGTAAACTACCTAAATTTCCGGGTGTAAACCGGAAGCCGATTAGCAATCCGTTGGTGTAGAAATCCCTTAATCTACCTAGCTTACCTACTAATTAACTTAGTAAGTAGCTAATTAGAACTGAAATAAGGTGGCTAAAAGGTGGTAGAAGTAGTTGGTTGGTTGGGAATTTGGAGACAACAAATAAAGAAAGTGGAAAGGTGGGCCAAATGAACAAAGGGTATCCTATTTATAGACAAGCTAGAGAGACCCTCTCTCTCCCTCTTTTAAAATTTTCGGTGCACACACCCTATGTTGGCCGAAAGTTTCATGTGGGGTGGAGTAAATGTGGTGTTTTGATGGCACAAGGTCAAGTACACAAGTTGATGTAGGTCCTAGGCTAGGAATCTAGGCTATTATTCTTGCAAAATGAACAAATATGGGCACATACAAGGTAACCAACGTGGGCATCCATAGTGGGGGAAAAATATGCTCCTCGTTGTGTAGGTTTTTGCATGGTCACCTTTGTTACGGGGTGTTTTTAGGAGCTAATATGAACAATTGGCATGTGAAACCATTAAATGGCTAAGGGGTAGCCCTAACTAGCTATAAGTAGGGGGAATATTCCCTCCTTAAATTAAGGAAGTGTGTCTCTAGGTTACTTGGAAGCCAAGGTCAAGATAAGTAGGTCTAGGTTGTGTAGCATGTGCTCCAATGCATGTATTGTGTGTGTATGTATAGGTTACTCCTAAAATAGCAAGGCTTGTTCTAACTAGTTCTGGGTACAAAATATAGGCTTGGGAATCTTCTTCCAATCATCCACTTGCTTGCACAAGTGAACAATGCATTAACTCATGCATGTGCATTGTACTAATTCATGCACACACACACTATTCTCTCTCTCTCTACCGAGCTCTCTCTCTCTCTCGGCATCTCTCTCTCTCTCTCTCCCCGTGGCTCTCTCTCTCTCTCTCTCTCTCTCTCTCTCTCTCTCTCTCTCTCTCTCTAACTCTCTCTCTAACTTGGTCAAAACCAAGTTCCAAGGTGCGAAGTGACTAGACTTATGACGTACCGAAGTTGGTTGAGTGAAGTAAAAGGAGGTAGTTGGGTAGGTTTCGGGTATTAAACACGGTCCCCGGGTGCTACGGTAGTGTAACGGATGTTTACTCGGTCTCGTACGCGCATATACATGACTAGAATTCTATTTATTTGAATTAAAAGAATTAAATAATATTTAAATAGAAAAATATTCCGATAAACCGAAAATTAAAAGTAAATAATTAAATTATTAGCGAAATTTTTATTTATGAAAATCCGGGTCGTTACAACTTGACTTTTCTCATAGTGAAAGATTGATTGTGTATTGCAGTATTTAATATATTATGAAAAATTCAATACTTTTTTTTTTTTTGGTCATAGTGATTTACTAGATCAATATTGAACACTCAAAATATTGCAACATATATATAACAAAAGAGAACTAAAATTTAGATGGTACTAACTAAGGTAACAACAGATAACAAAAGAGAGATAAACATTTTTTTTTTTACCAAAGAACATTTCACCATATACAGGTAAAAATGAAAAGAAATCGTGAGCAAAAGTAAAACAAAGTTAGGAATGAAGGTTGGCCACACTTCCCAAACTAATAAGGAAATTTCTTTTTCCTTATTAATTCTCCATATATGTACGTTTAACGGAAGTCATTTTCATACTAAATTCCCATATGATTGTTTTCCAATATAGAGGCAAAAGGAGAGAGGTGAGACACCATTGTTTCTTCTTTGTATTCCCTTTTGTAGAGCATTTTTATGCGTCACTTTTCTTTTCTTCACAGCATTGTTAATTTTTTAAAGAGATATCTGAATTTGTTAATTTTTTCCTTAAAATCTTTTCATTTTTGTTTTTGGACATAAGACACTGCCGAGTGTGATTCATGAGTGTTGTCCATCATGTAAATTTTGTTAACGTCACAGGATGAATCGTGAGAACAACAATCCGAATGTGAAACGGTTCTATAAAAAAAGAGCAATATTAGAATCGACTGGAAAACAACCCATGGAAAACTGCATTAGAAATGGGTCAAGAAACCCGAGTGTTGAACCAGGTTGGTTTGAGTACGGGTTAGCCATATCCATAAAAACCCGACGCAAGCCTTTCTTTAAAGAATTTCCAATATTATTTTAAAAAGAATTTTAATTTGTTAGCTCTATGTACAAAAAGATTAAAACACAACTACTATGAAAACATACATATGAGTTTTACGTGAGACATGGCCCAATTATTACTCATTTTCAAATATGAGCGAATTTTGGCATGTTTAGCTGGAGTGCGAATTTTATTTCGTAAAGATGGAGTGCGTAGTTGGTCGACAAATTTATTTATTTTTTGTTTGGGTAAATTAGCTTGAAATTAAAAGATGATAAGTGAATATACAGCCTACAAGGGGAGTATAGTAGGAAGGACAAAACAAACCAATAAAGAAAAAGGAAAAGTGCGTACTCCCCGGCACAACCCGCCGGGGTGGGATAATAGGAAGTCCTAGCACAACCCGACAGGATAGGTATAAATATGCAAATGCAGTAAGCGTAGCTAAAAGATGTCAGATGCCTTGCACAACCAGCAAGGCTAGGATAAATAACTTCAATGTTTTTTAATGCGAGTTAACATATGCCAAGTGTGGAGAACAGAAGCATAACAGAAAAGAGGACCAACTCCAATACAACCATGGACATCGAACACCTATCCAAAACTAGAAACCCATTTTGGTATTACCCCCTCCGTTGTGACATCACGACACATAACGAAAGTGAACTGGATCGCAAAGGAAGAGCAATCCAATATTGCGTGGAGTCGAAACTCATATCTGAAATGCATCCGGGTAGCCACACCAGAAATTTAGGCAGCTAGCAAATTGGAAATCCCAAACTCAAAATAATGCCACGTGAGCATTTAGCCGACTGGCCCACAACAGTCACTATGTTAGTGGTGTTAGAATTATGCTCCAAAAACCAATTATTATTTATTTTAATAAATTATTTGACATTTTCTTTTGCATTCTTGTACATTATTATTTTGGGTAATTTTATTATTTAAAGTCACATAAGATGTGAACATAAGGTCCCTTGGGTAACATTGTAGGAAAAGCATGCTAATGGTTAATGAACCAGAGGCGGGGAGTTATGTTTTTTCAGTGCCTTGTAGACCCAATAATATTATAGGCTATGGGTGTTGATTGGGCCTCACACCTATTATGACCTACACTTGTTATGTTGCTATACGATAGGATAATTTACGCCATCATTGAGGACCTTAAACAAACAAGTGGATGATATGTAACAAGTACATTCATTGAAAGGATCAGTTTAAGAACACCTATGGAAGGAACACTTTCAGATTAGAAAAGGTAGTTCTACTACAACTTACTTATTTTCCTCTGACCTGAGAGGCTTGTATAAATTAATTGTTTATTCATTTAACTTTGACATTATCAGTCGGTGATACTGAATTAAAGGCTATATACGGACATGTTGGGTTATGTGGGTGATAGTTAATTTATATAAGTGCTTAATAAGGAATCCACCATTCTCAATGTGAGAAAGTATATTCAAGCAATTTTCACATTTGGACCAGGAAAAACCGGCCGGTGTGTTTTAGTAAAATGTTTTCACTAAATTATATGCATGTATACTATGCTACAAAAAGGATTTTTGAATTGCTTTTTGGGTCCAACTAGAAAGTGAAAATTAAGAATGTCGTGCATAAGTTAGGGTTTTGACGGTGTGAATTTATCCATGCCTATTAGCTTATAGGAATATAAGTTGGTGGAAGGAAATTAGTAGACAATTATAGGAAAGGGCCTCACTTGTAATTCTCTATTTTCAGGGATTCAATTGCAATGTGTTGATGGACATTATTGTGATTGGTGGAAGCTATATAATTATCAATTTATGTGATAATTAAAAAAGAATAAATAGGATAAGTGTTATCTTGATACAAATAAAAGAGAAGTCTTTAATTTGTTTCCCACAACTGAAAGATAGAGATCCCTAAGGATCTCACCTAATTGCAAACTCTATCTATGCGAGTCTATTTAATAGACGTTAGACACCAAAAATTGGCCATCATAATTTTTGAGTGTCTCACAAAAGTAAAACACATAGAGAGAAGATTGTTGCACGGGTGAATCACTGAGGAGGCGAGACGCTTGGATCGCTAAGTGAGGAATCGAAGGCATCTAGACGAAAGGTGAAATCCATCAGTGGTATCAGAGCCGCCCACTTAAATGCATAAATCTGTTTACATTAAATCAAAACGGTTTTTGATTTACCGAGTTATTGGGTTTTAAGGCTATTTTGATCATATCCCTGTAAAGTTACGAGTACAAGTGTTTGCCAATCACGTGTTAGTCTGATATACTTCTTGAAATTTGCATTAATTTGGAAATTGTCACCAAGTCCATGTTTTCGATCACTAAACCAACCTCCAATAGAGTGTTTTGTCATGTTACCAACTACGGGGTATTTTGGCAAAAATAAATCAAAGGGTAAATTTCACTTCCCTCCCCTAAAGTTTCTGATAAATATAGAGACCTCGATCCCTAATACTTTCTGAAATTCTGTTGCATTCTCTTACTTTAAGGCTAACGGTGTTAACTTTTGCGTGAAATGACTATAGTACCCCTTAGTATATATTCTCCATCCTAAAAAATACATTTTTTTTAAATAGAGTTAAAAAAAGCAAATTCCAAATAAACTAAACTAAACTGTTTCTCATTTTAATAAAAATATGTAGTTTTTATGAGATGGATGTATTAAAACATATCACTAATTAACACATAAAACATAAAAAAAAAACTCCCTATCCAAACCCGCGGTCTCGAGGTCAATGCAAACCTGGGCTCTAATACTAAGTTGTAATGTCCCGAAAATTGAGCACGTTAAAAGTAATAGTTAAATCATTTTTCCTAAAATGTCAACTTTATTTAATCAATAAAACTTAAAGTCTCAAATTTAATAATGATAAGTGAAAGAAATTTTTTAACTTAGGGCAATCCAAAAGAAATACTTTCAAAACATAGCAATGTCTAAAAATAACAATTTTAACTTAGTAATAATCTGACTAAAAGCAACCATTGCCATCTAGAAATAGTGAACTACTGATAGAGCCAAGGCTTCGCTAGTGCAACTGCATTAGTCCACTCTGCCGCTTCAATATATGTGAATGGCTCCTCGTATCCCTCATTGTCTTCAGTACCTAGCGTAAAACACCAAGGCCACAAAGTAGCACCGTGAGTGAAAAACACTCAATAGAGCACCCAAAACTACCTCGTTTCTAAAGTATGTTCATGCAACACTTAATGGCATTTATGACATGTTACGAGAGAATTTAATAACATAAGCAGTAAGGATCCGACAAGATTAAATATACAAATTTACCAACAACCCGTTACCGATATCCATGTGTTCGCGACACAGCATCAATTATCACCTTGCATTGCATAATCCTTCAATTTTCCATTATCCAATCTTGCTATCTGACATCAGCTCCCATCCACAAATATCCCACTACGTTAGGCTCCCATACACCAAGTCTATCCTAGCACGGTTCAAGACCTCTGGCGATATCTGAATAATTGGTTCACGACCCTTATCGGAATGGACATGTCCCAACCCACAAACTCGTTTCAATATCTGTACGAGGATAAAATCCAAGTATGAGTGTGACTCTGTGCCTCCTCCCCGGAACCCTAATTCTGCAAGATAAACAAAGGGTTAGAGCACCTTTTCCTCTCATCGGCAAAGGCCCTCCGATGCTTAAGTTAGTAACGGATCACTAATTAAGCCAAAGACAATGCGTATAACTGAGTGTTACAGCGTACCTTTCTTCATGGGTATGATGCTATATTTATAGGTGTGAGTTACTTGTTGATCAAGGCTTCTCGTAGTCCCCGTTTCCTATTTGCATTAGGAAACCTCTCCGAATAGGATTCACCCTATTAAGTATAGCGGTGCTATATACACAAGATCGCCTTTTGTAATAGGAATTCCTTCCAAATAGGTTTCTTTCCTATATGGATATGCAAGTAGACTGCCTCTATAATGTATTCCTAGTTGTATTAGGAATACCTATGTCAACCCCTTAAATCACGGGATTTCCTTTTATCACGGAAAAGACCAATCCAGATCCTTCTAGAATGTTGCACCGCCTTATGTTCTTAGGGCGGTTCTCACTATCAACTCGACATTGGTCCCATAGGACCTAATCTGCATATAGACTTGTAATGCAACCTCGACCTTATTTGTAGCCTGACTAACTCGGCCGTGTCCTGGGACACCCTCACATGGTTTCCCCCAAGCTAGTCCTAAACTTCACTTGGTGTTCATGTTATTGTTCTGACCTTATTCATGGCCTAACCTGTTTGGTATAGGGTTAGGGGACCCCTATAAAAACGCCAAGTTGGTTATCTTCATGTGGTATCCACGCCGAGTACGTGATCTGCTCGTGCTTTATATTTTTTGCAAGTAATTGGAGTTCACCCACTCCAATATCCATTACCTCTATCCATCCATTTAATCTTACAAAATAACTTTTGTAGCATAATTATGGTTTCATGCATTAATGTGGGCTCAGATGTTTCACCCACTCCAATATCCATTACCTCTATCCATCCATTTAATCTTACAAAATAACTTTTGTAGCATAATTATGGTTTCATGCATTAATGTGGGCTTAGATGTCACATAAGTCCAACAATCCAACATGATGGAAAAATAAATAAATACGACGTAAGTTTCGCTACTATATGACAATCAACAATTTCAATTATTAAAAATAGTAAACTGATCCCTAAAATTACAAAACTTGACAAAAGTACAGAATATCCAATTTGGAACAACTTTTAAGTTTCATGCAAAGCCTAACAATCATCTTAAAGAAAGTCAAAACGGGTTCGAAGACAGTACATTCTTGCTGTCCAGAAACAGTTCTTTAAAAATTCATATCTTTTTGAACGAACTTCGGATTAGATCTTATCCATCTTTGGCCCCAAGTTTTGACGATACTGCAGTTACATAGTGGAGGTTCAAAATGGTCTCTGGTTTTTATGATGTTATTTTATTCACATTTCCTAACCTGGCAGGTGGTGCATGGCATTAGTCAGTACTTACACACCATGACATTAATAGATGTTATGTTTTACTTATTATACATTGTCATGCGGGTTGTGCAAGGGAGTACGCACTTTTTCTTCTTTCTTTTTTATTTTCTTTCTGTTTCCTGGGGACCTTGGGTATGCCTCTCGTAAACTTGTATATTCGCTTAACACCTTTTGTATTTCAAGCTACTTTACCCCCAAAAGAAAAAGTTCTCTATAAAAGTTGCTAAAAATTTCATAAGCTTCAACTTTGATGTAATAAGTTTTCTGTGAATCTTACTCAAAGTGCCTCAAAATGTATAGATCAGAGGGCGGGATATCCGTACTCGTTTTTCAACGTATGAACCATTTAAATTCCTATTGTACGTTATCAACTCGACTCCTTATAATGTCACCATTTTGATCATAAAATACATCCTTTTCAATTAATAAAAATGGTATTAAAAACCACGTAAGCAATAACTATAGCAAAAGTTAAGTTTCAAGTGCCCGACCTTTCCTCCAAAGTTTTTGGCATGCTATGAAACCTAAGGAGATTTAAGGTCGTTAATTGGTTGAGTTCTCCCAATAGAATCTGTGGAAGGAGAGGTGTCATTCGCGAGATGTTTATTGAACGAGATGTTTACCGCACACGAGAAAGACGAATCAAGAGTGAGAGTTGGAGAGAGGGGCTTTGCCGTGAGTGGGGTAATGGAAGGGGATTCACAGCCGTGAATGATAGGGAAGTGTAAAGAAAAGAAGGAATAAGAAAGGGGAATTATAGAAGAAGGATCATAAATGTAAAGACCCGGGAAATTTAATTATTATTATTTTTAAATAAAAGTTGGGTGTGATGTAGGGACTTGTACAAAAAAACACTTTTTGGAGAAGTTTCGTTTTGGCCTATAAAAAGTCCCGGTAATTGTTACTTGGATTTTTCTAATCAAAATGGTATAATTTGAAGTTTCTTTTTGGTAAGGCAAAGTCATCTTTCGCCCATTTTCTTCGGAGAAAAATGTGCCCGTTTTCGATTTTGTACTAAAAGTGGGGGGATGAGATTTTGATGTGATGAGAATTTCAAAATTTTGTAAATGTCATTGTTTCCCAATGGGGGGTACTTCCTTATTTTGATAAATAAATTAAAGTAAAGAAAATTATATTTTTTACTTAAGTTTGGTTTATGAAAATAAGTATTGTGGTCACATATTATATACTCAAGTCACATTTGGGTGTGTAGTGTAATAAGGGAATTATATTAGTAGTGTGTGGGGGAAGATTTGCAAAAATTAAAACATTACACTCTCTCCTCCCTCTCCACCCGATCGGCCTCTCTCTCTCCTCTCCCTCCTCCATTGTTGCACCCCCAAGCTCAAGTTAACCCCTCCTCACTCAACCACTTCAAGAACCTATGCCATTTTCACGTTCTACGCGCCGTGGGGAGCTTGGGTCACCTTGGATTCGCCCCGGGAGCTCACATTTCGGTTTGGGAGTTTCTAAACCTAGGGTTTTCTTTTCTCTTCACATTTGGAGCTTAAACCATGAGGTAGGGAAACAATTACTACCTCCTCTAGTTATATACTTGTGATTTGTAGCATATATCTTGTTCTTGGTTTCAAATCCCTTGTGAATCATGTTTTCCCTCTTTATATGGGTTTTCCTCACTTTAATTTTGTTATCTTTGAAATTGGTTGTTGATTGATGAAATTGGGAGTGAAATTGATCTCCCTCCATGTTTAATTGTTGCCTTGCATTTCCAATTTGAGCCTAAACTATCACATTTGTGTTTTGGGTTGAAATTCCACACCTTAGAGGTGAAAATCTGCCATTTTCTGGACAAGGCAGCTGCTGCCCCTGTTTCTATGTTGCTGCCCCTGTTTTCTGGGTGGTTTTCGGCCACCCGTTGACGTCCGTTTGACCCCCGATTGCCCATTCTTTCTCGTATTTGACCTTTGGTATCATTTGATTCATGTTTTGACTCGAGAATTATAAAATCATAACTAAATATGTCACTTAATGATGCGTGAAAGGTTATTGGATTTTAAATGCGTGTGAGTGTGCGTGTAACTCATTTTATCAAAAAGGGGATGCTTTGGTGAAATGAAATGGAGAAATGGATTTGTTATGAAAGTTTTAATCAAATGTTTGTGATAATGAGGTGTTTTAAACCAATGCCATCATTTGGTAAAATTTTTGATAAAGGCACGTAGAGCCTATGGAACCTGGTAGAGGCACGCGAGGCCTACAGAACTCGGTACAGGCACGCGAGGCCTATAGAACTCGGTAGAGGCACGCGGGGCCTATGGAACCCTGCAGAGGCACGTGGGGCCTATGGAACCCGACAGAGGGATTAAATCCCTAGTTTTAATAAAAATGATGGTTTTCTTCAATGAAAGAAACGGGAAATGAGATTTTGGACTATCTATGGTGTTTTGTCGAAACTCGACTTGTGGACTTGGTTTTAAACTTGCGTGAGTAACTTGGGTAGTTTTGGTGAAACAAAGATGGAAACTTAGGTGGTGTTGAGTACTTGGAAATGAAAATGTTTTGAGGTACATATGGTATTTTGGTAACAATGGATACTTGGACACGGTTTTTGACACGTGTGATACTTGTTGATGATTTTGACAAACTTAATGAACTAATGGGTATTATGGGACACCTTAAAATCTTTTTGGACACGTGATATTACTTTGGACATGTGGGTATTTCTTGGACACATATTCCTTGTTTTAGCTTTCACTGTGTTCCTTTGACCATCTCTTATCTTGGCAACCCACATCATGTGCATTTATCACACTCATATGCCTAGCGGTTGTAGTATGGTTTTCCTACGAGCTAGTGAGCCCACCCTATCTTTCCCAGGTACACGGCATGGAGCATGATATTGGATGCTTATAGAGTGATGCATTATGTGAAGCTTATGCATGCATGAAGATATTTTTTCATCTCAAGTTTTGTACGGAGTATTTTGATAAATGGTAATGTAACTTTTGTTTTTTTTTTCAATCTTTTGACAATTTGGACTTCCGTAATAACTCTAAACTTGTATTTTGGGGTATTTATGCATCCGAGGACGGTGTAATGCCTCCGAGAGAATTGTAGACTTAGATCAAGTATGTAATGGAACTTTGACCTAGACTTTCTAATGGAGGGTTGTGGACTTTTGACTTGTGCCACGTGGATATTGGGGATATTTGATTTGTTAAAAATCAGGACGTGACAATAAGAAGAGGAAAGGAGGGAGTATATTTTGAGAGATTTTTGTGAGGGCGAGGTTGATGGAAAATCAAATAATTTGTGGGATTTGGAGAAGGAAAATATAAAGGTCAATGGCAAGACTTTCTTTTCTTAAATAGGACCTAATTCTAATTAGGAAAACTTTGGTAGTCCATTTTAGGGGTGCACAAGAAAACTGATATAACGGCTAAACCGATCCAATCCGATCCGTACCGAACCGTTCTATTTGGTTAGGTTATGTGGTTTAATGGTCTGGTTATGGTTTTAAAAAAATAAGAACCGGTAAATATGTTTCAGTTATTGTTTCTCAATTTAAGAACCACAGTTAAAACCGAACCGGGCCGTATAATATTTATATATATACACATTAATATTTTATACGTGTACATAATTATGTATCTTGATTTGGTAAATTAATATTTTTTTCCCCAGTAAGGTATTCTTCTATGTCTATTTAGAGTAGAAATTTATTTTGTTAGGAAGTCTTTAATAAGGTATTTTTTTGGTTTCGAATCTTATAAAATCCTATAATATTTTATGAGTTGTTTAGTGCTTCAAGTTATAAGTAATCTTTTGAGTTCATGTGTTGTGAAAAAGTGTTCCAACATTAATCGGGTAGAACCGATACCGAACCAAAACTGGTCCGGTCTTGCAGTTTGGATCTGGACAGGTTCTACAGGTATATTGGTCAGGTTGTGGTTCTTAATTTTCTAGACCCGATCAGAATAGTCCGGTTACTAGATTTCTAGAGAACCGGTTCAATCCGGACCATGTGCACCCCTCGTCCATTTACACTTTGGAAAATGTTATATAATTAGAACATGAAAGCAAGTTATTATATTTAAATATAAAGAAAAATGCTAACTAAGGAATTAGTATATATAGAAACTAAATCATACATATATCATGGAAGTAAACATATATGTAAAACATTCAAATTAATAATATAATATCTAAGGGGCCGGTTCCCCTCACACTTAAAAAGACACATAAAAAAACACCTCATTTTTCCGGGCGCCATTGTGATGTTCTAAACCTTTGATCTTGTTTAAAGGAGTAAAATAAAAGGTCCTGCAAAATTTCAGCTGAATCGGATATCGGTAAGTGATTGATCCAAGCAGTTTTAACAACACTAATTTTTGTCACAGTTTTTGCAAAACTGTTTGGATCAAGCACTTACCGATATCCGATTGGCCTGAATTTTTGCAGGACCTCCTATTTTACTCATTTAAACAAGATCAACGGTTCAGAATATCATAGTGGAGCCAGGAACAAAATTGTGTGTTTTTTTTATGTGTTTTTTTAAGTGTGAGGGGAACCAGCCTCAATAACTACAGTATTTACCTAAGACGTCAAATTGGATTGAAAACAAGGGCCAACTGCACTCGGTGGTAGCTAGATAGCAATGGTGAGTGGGCTTGAGTGCTCCTCCCTCTCATACACGATCTTGGTTCAAGTTCCGCTATCTGTGGAACTTGCGTGGAGGGCACTTTGTCCATGCATGCAGTACCTAGGTGGTGTTGTAGTGACGACTATAGCTCAAATTAGAATTACGGTGGCCCAAGGGTAAACCCAGCAAGCCCAAGCTGGGGCAACCCAAAAAAAAATTTCTAGTTCGTATATATTATATAGTTGTTGTTCTATGATTTTTACAAAGGCAATGTTTGCCTCGGTGGTTTTTGTCGATTGAATACCTTCTTTTGGCCCTGGATCGAGTCCCACGCGGGCTGATAAGAACACAAATATATAGTATTAGCGGGCTTAACACCTCATATTTTTTCATATTATTATGTTTACTCTTCATTTTTATAATATATTCTGCATAAAAAGGTTTGCTTTAAGTGTTTAGGGGAGAAAATGGTGTAAATATGGTGCATCCGATGCTGTGGGAAATATGCATGCGCGTAACACTGGATAATTTTTCAGACCAGTACACTAACCAACACCATCAATGCAGGAGAACAAAGAATGAAGAAAAAGGTCAGTGGATGGCTGGATGCACAGTATTGGAGAGGAACGCGTACGGTTTAATAAATTTGTGTTGAACAGCAGTCGGCCAAACTTTTTTAGCTAAGCTTGTGAATGAAAACTACATGTAGTTTCGTCTGGACTCCAAAGTCCAGAGTCCAAAGACCAAAGTTCAAAGTCCAAAGTTCACACTATCCTCCAGAGTCCAAAGTCCAAAGTCCAAAGTCCAGAGTTCTGTCTGGAGTTTGATTTCAACCACCAAAATTCTAACAGACTCCAACTAATAGTCTAATGAGACTACAATTCGGTGGTCACCAATTCTCTTGTCCATTGTTATTGTTTAAAGCGTTACAATAATGTCACGCATTAATTGGTGTTCTAGTAAGGTGGTTTTTTTAATAAATTGGTTTTTCACAGTTTTTTATGTGATATATTGTGAGAAAATGACATCTCTCAGTTTTTGGAAAAAACTGTTTCTTTGTTAATGAAACACCTCCTAATGTTTGCAACAACTTTTAAGAAATTCTTACCAAAAAAAAAAAAAACTTTTTAAAAATCAACAGTGAAGAAAGGTGAGAAATGCGAGGGACCCATGGCTCTCAGTGATCCCAAATGGGTGATCACTCATAGAGCATCTCTAACCTATATTTACTAGTCCCTCGGTTCCTTTTTAAATATCTTGCTTCATAAATTTAATTTATTAAAAAACATCATCATTACACTTTTCACATTAATTTTTATCTCCACTTTACACTTTACACATCAACTTTTGCCTCCACTTTCCAAAATTATCATCAACTTTTACCCATTAACTCGTTATCTACTAACTTTTCCAAAGGGCAAAATGATAATTGTACAAACTTTTACCCATTAACTTTTCAAAACATAAACTTATTAAGGGACAGCCCAAAATAAAAATGTCTACACTAAAAAAGGGACGGAGGGAGTACCTTCATTTTTTCCTCCATTTCTTTCATTTTGAAGAAAAATTGGAACTCCTCCAACCCACCCCCTATAGTTTCCTCTATTTGGAATGATTAAGTTCCGTGCTCAAATTTGGAGTACCAATAATATAAATTATGAAGGATATTTCACTGCTCACTATTTGTAATCTCCATTGATAATCTTTACTTTGTGGTTCCAAACTTAAGTACCTATGGCCTACCAAGTCCCTTATATATTTGTAGGTTGGTAAAATACCTACTACATATACTATACTATGCAAGTCTATTATTTTCTAAGTTACGTTGGTGCCATTGGGAATATATTGGGGGCTTTAGTGAGCATTTCTCACTACAGGTGTATAGTGAGTAGTAGGGTTGTTGATCCTCGCAATCGATGATTCAGATTCGCTAAGAATTCTTACCAATCAAAATAATCTCTTAACGGTCAAAATACAAAAATATATCCAAACCATTAATTGTCAAAATGAACAGCTCAGATACTCACTATACGCCTATGGTGAGCAACTTATTACAGGCCACCCGGGTCCATGCCATTGGAACGATAACGACGATATCTTTGAAACGAGACTAATACTAAACACGTTTATTAAACTTTAATTTGTACTACAATGGACTTATAAAATGAAGGGAAGTTTGGTGGTTAATTTTTAGAGACTGAAATAGTGATGTATGGGTTGGGGTTGTTCTTAGTCCAAAAGTTTACCAGTTTTAATAATTGAGCCCAGATATTTAATGGACACAATATTAATTTGGACGGTGATTAAGTTACGCCCCACCCAACCATACGTTTGTAGCAATATGAACTATTATCTTGTGCAGCTCGCAGAGTAGTATATCCATGCCAAAAATTTACTTAATTGGACATCAATAAGTATATTGAACACTGAAATTTGGTTTATAAAAAAGTAAGTGATAATGTCAAAACCATTTTTGATTGTGCCAAAACTCAAATACATATGTACATTGCAGATAAGTATAAGCACTTTATGCATTGGAGTTTTGGCACAATCAAAAATAGTTTTGGCATTAACATTTGCCTATAAAAATGGGTTGTAATGATGAACAATAAACAATAGATAGACAGTTGGGACTGCAGGCGGTAGCGGACAATAAGTAAAGAATAAGACGATAAATATTCACATTTCAATGTACTTTTTATTCATTTTAATACACATTCACACACTTCCATACATTTTTCCTTTAAGTAATGATTAAAAGAAAACAAAACAAGAAATGACACAAATACTTTGGTACTAACCGGCCATATGATATCCCAAAACAGATCTGGATAAATCCACTTTCCAAAATTGCATTTATCCTAAAACACATAGAAGTTTCTAAGTTTTTCTATTTTTTTTTTTTGTTTTGTTGGAATACCAATCCAACTGGCTTGCTGTCACGATATCCAAGTTTGTGGGTGAGAAAATAGTCATCCCTAGAGAACTACATGACAGTTTCCTCAGTTGACTTTTGTTTTGTTGTAAGCATACAGACAGAAGCGTATAGATCTGGACACAAATCTTATATATTGTTGTAGAATGAGTTTTCGTGAGGAGGACCGTGATTGCGACGAGTGGCGTAGTTTTATTGGATTGTCATTGCAATTTTTAGTAGCACATGTGAGACATACTTATTAGCACTACTTAAATGTATCCATAGATAGATTATGTAATTTAAAATTATACATTAATTTTTCCCTTCCAGATCCATAATACTTGACTTTTCTCATAGTGAAAGATTGATTGTGTATTGCAGTATTTAATATATTATGAAAAATTCAATACTTTTTTTTTTTGTCATAGTGATTTACTAGATCAATATTGAACACTCAAAATATTGCAACATATATATAACAAAAGAGAACTAAAATTTAGATGGTGCTAACTAAGGTAACAACAGATAACAAAAGAGATATAAACATTTTTTTTTTACCAAAGAACATTTCACCATATACAGGTAGAAATGAAAAGAAATCGTGAGCAAAAGTAAAACAAAGTTAGGAATGAAGGTTGGCCACACTTCCCAAACTAATAAGGAAATTTCTTTTTCCTTATTAATTCTCCATATATGTACGTTTAACGGAAGTCATTTTCATACTAAATTCCCATATGATTGTTTTCCAATATAGAGGCAAAAGGAGAGAGGTGAGACACCATTGTTTCTTCTTTGTATTCCCTTTTGTAGAGCATTTTTATGCGTCACTTTTCTTTTCTTCACAGCATTGTTAATTTTTTAAAGAGATATCTGAATTTGTTAATTTTTCCTTAAAATCTTTTCATTTTTGTTTTTGGACATAAGACACTGCCGAGTGTGATTCATGAGTGTTGTCCATCATGTAAATTTTGTTAACGTCACAGGATGAATCGTGAGAACAACAATCCGAATGTGAAACGGTTCTATAAAAAAAGAGCAATATTAGAATCGACTGGAAAACAACCCATGGAAAACTGCATTAGAAATGGGTCAAGAAACCCGAGTGTTGAACCAGGTTGGTTTGAGTACGGGTTAGCCATATCCATAAAAACCCGACGCAAGCCTTTCTTTAAAGAATTTCCAATATTATTTTTTTTTTTTAAATTGTTAGCTCTATGTACAAAAAGACTAAAACACAACTACTACGAAAACATACATATGAGTTTTACGTGAGACATGGCCCAATTATTACTCATTTTCGAATATGAGCGAATTTTGGCATGTTTAGCTGGTTTAATCAGTGTGAATTTTATTTCGTAAAGATGGAGTGCGTAGTTGGTCGACAAATTTATTTATTTTTTGTTTGGGTAAATTAGCTTGAAATTAAAAGATGACAAGTGAATATACAGCCTACAAGAGGAGTACAGTAGGAAGGACAAAACAAACCAAAAAAGAAAAAGGAAAAGTGCGTACTCCCCGGCATAACCCGCCGGGGTGGGATAATAGGAAGTCCTAGCACAACCCGATAGGATAGGTATAAATATGCAAATGCAGTAAGCGTAGCTAAAAGATGTATGATGCCTTGCACAACCAGCAAGGCTAGGATAAATAATTTCAATGTTTTTGGATGCGAGTTAACATATGCCAAGTGTGGAGAACAGAGCATAACAGAAAAGAGGACCAACTCCAAAACAACCATGGACATCAAACACCTATCCAAAACTAGAAACCCATTTTGGTATTACCCCCTCCGTTGTGACATCACGACACATAACGAAAGTGAACTGGATCGCGAAGGAAGAGCAATCCAATATTGCGTGGAGTCGAAACTCATATCTGAAATGCATCTGCGTAGCCACACCAGAAATTTTTGCAGCTAGCAAATTGGAAATCCCAAACTCAAAATAATGCCATGTGAGCATTTAGCCGACTGGCCCACAATAGTCACTATGTTACTGGTGTTAGCATTATGCTCCAAAAACCAATTATTATTTATTTCAATAAATTATTTGACATTTTATTTTGCATTCTTGTACATTATTATTTTGGGTAATTTTATTATTTAATGTCACATAAGATGTGAACATAAGGCCCCTTGGGTAACATTGTAGGAAAAGCATGCTAGTGGTTAATGAACCAGAGGCGGGGAGTTATGTTTTTTTAGTTCCTTGCAGACCCAATAATATTCTAGGCTATGGGTGTTGATTGGGCCTCACACCTATTATGACCTACACTTGTTATGTTGCTATACGATAGGATAATTTACTCCTTCATTGAGGTAGTGACCTTAAACAAACAAGTGGATGATATGTAACAAGTACATTCATTGAAAGGATCAGTTTAAGAACACCTATGGAAGAAACACTTTCAGATTAGAAAAGGTAGTTCTACTACAATGTACTTATTTTCCTCTGACCTGAGAGGCTTGTATAAATTAATTGTTTATTCATTTAATTTTGACATTATCAGTCGGTGATGCTGAATTAAAGGCTATATACGGATATGTTGGGTTATGTGGGTGATAGTTAATTTATATAAGTGCTTAACAAGGAATCCACCATTCTCAAAGTGAGAAAGTATATTCAAGCAATTTTCATATTAATGTTGGACCAGGAAAAACCAGCTGGTATGTTTTAGTAAAATGTTTTCACTAAATTATATGCATATATACTATACTACAAAAAGGATTTTTGAATTGTTTTTTGGGTCCAACTAGAGTGAAAATTAAGAATGTCGTGCATAAGCTAGGCTTTTGACGGTGTGAATTTATCCATGCCTATTAGCTTATGGGAGTATAAGTTGGTGGAAGGAAATTAGTAGACAATTATAGGAAAGGGCCTCACTTGTAATTCTCTATTTTCAGGGGTTCAATTGCAATGTGTTGATGGACATTATTGTGATTGGTGGAAGCTATATAATTATCTATTTAGGTGATAATTAAAAAAGAATATATAGGATAAGTGTTATCCTGATACAAATAAAAGAGAAGTCTTTTATTTGTTTCCCACAACTGAAAGATAGAGATCCCTAAGGATCCCACCTAATTGCAAACTCTATCTATGTGAGTCTATTTAATAGACGTTAGACACAAAAGATTGGCCATCAGAATTTTTGAGTGTCTCACAAAAGTAAGACACAAAGAGAGAAGATAGTTGCAAGGGTGAATCACTGAGGAGGCGAGACGCTTGGATCGCTAAGTGAGGAATCGAAGGCATATAGACAAAAGGTGAAATACTCGGAAAAGGTATTTATGATTATGTATTCGAGTGATGTTATTTTGTTCATCAAAAGTTTTTGATAAACAAGAATATTTTTTCCGCAATCCAACAACTGAAACACATCCATAATTCTCAAAATTAAAAGGAGATCCTGGTCCCAATTATTTAAATATCCACCGATCCAGAAGTTGGTCTAATTTTGAAGGCCACTATCATTTCTTTTTTTGTGCTCGCTACCCAACAACACAATAGGAACATGCATACACTTACACCATGTTCGGGTTGGTTTTTAAAAACCAGGTTTTCACTTTTTCTGTGGGCCCAGCCCACTTTTTTCTCTCTCTTTTGCATTTTTGGGAGCACTACTCTAGTTCATACATTGTATGAAATGTGTCCGTGGAGCCCACTTCAAAAACCCACACAAATGATCTAAGTCATTCATTACTTTTAAAATAATGTTTTTGAGTATCTACTAAAAAATCAGCTCATTCGAAAAACTATAAGTGGTTGATCTATCTTCTAATTATTCATTCAGAATTTAAGATCTTGAATACTGACAAAAGTTTGAAAGAAAGTTAGACAACTGGATCAAGTACATAAAGTTATACGATTGATTTGATTCTTTTCTGGATGACTGAAAAAATAATTTTAGAACTAATGGACAGCTTGGATCATTTGTGTGGGTCTTTGAAGTAGGCCCCATGGACCTATCTCATACAACGTATGAACTAGAGTAGTATTCCAAAAAATATAAAGGAGGGAGAAAAAAGTGGGTTGGGTCCACAGAAAAAGTGAAAACCTGGTTTCTAAGAACCAATCCGAACATGGCCTTATAGCCCACCAATGAAACTACCCCATCGTTCAATTTAAATAAATACGAATTTGTTTGATAAAAACTTAACATTAATTGTGTGCACTTGAAAGCGTCTTGTGCATAGCACGAGTTCATACTAGCATACATTGTAGGACTAAAATGAATGGAAGATGTCAAAAAATTATTTCACAATTGTATTTCTTTGACATGGTATCAAAGCCATATTTAATGGGTGATATTCCACGATTAGAATGAGTTGGAAGATGATATTGAGACACTTGAGATTCAAAAATAGTACCATCATTGAAAATAGAATTATGATTAGTGGATACCTCTAAAGGAATCTCAGGAGAATATTGACCCAGTGGTTGTGTTGGATTGTTAGGAGACATTGTACTATCATGGAGAGGATTATCTTCGACATTTGAAGTCGTTGGTTCAACAATTGGTAACTCTTCCCTTTCATCCGCAAATTCACCTTTGCCTGTGGCATCTTTGGACGAAGAATTATTTTTTGAATTTCTAGGAGAAAATGCCCCCAGTTCTTCTTGATTTATCACTTCTTCTTGATTCTCCCCCTAAAGTGAAAAATCAGTAGTCGCTGACCTATGAAAAAGTTCTTTCTCATGAAAGGCAACATCCATGGAAACATAAAGGCTTAAACTGTTCACCAAGAATAATCACCAACGGTTATTGGATGCTGTGGAACGTATTTTGAGATATTTCAAGTTTCCCCAGGTAAAGGGTTATTGTTCACCAAGAATAATCACTTGAAGGTAGAAGGTTACAATGATGCAAATTGGGCTGGTTCTTTTTTCTTGCTTGATCCAAGGTACTTAGCCCAAAATAAAGCAAATGGTAAACATACAGACAAAAGCGTATATATCTGTAATCGGTCGATACATGTATGTCACATGTGGTAGATATACGCAGGCCCGGCCCTGAGATTTTCGTGGCCCCAGACGATAAATTGGGGTTTTATCAAAATATTCCTTGTGCTTTTTAGAAAGCCTTTTTGTAGTGTTTTGGTTTTGTCCCACATTGGCTAGTGAGGAAAAGTTGAGTGGTTTATATATGGGAACACTTCTATAATGTTCACATAGTGTTAAGTGGCATGGCACCTATGGTGCTACGCGCTTTACCGGTGTAGCCGGTGATGGAATACACTCATACGAACCCGTACCCGTGCGCGAGCGTGCGTGAGCGTGGCAGTGCGCTGTGTGGCGCTTTGATGGCGCACTTTCTTATTGCGACTTAGCGTACGGGTCTGCGCGCGGATTTCAGGCGCGAATAAGACATTGGTTCGCGGTTGAGTGTAACTCAACTTGGACAGTTGTGACTTGTACGAAAGGGTATTAAACCAAAGGTTGTAACCCAGTGCGGAATGGTGCATTTGAGTCTATAAATAATACCCAAATCACATTCATTTGACACAGAATTCTAGCCTTATTACTCTGCCAAAATATCCACAGATTGCTTTCTATTTTTTGCTATACCGTTACTCTGCAGAAATGGTACCAGCAATTCCTTGGTTCTTTCGATCCTATTTTCGACTCGGTATTCTGTCTGTCCTTCGTTTGTGCGGACGCAGGCAGAAGATCACTGAATTGATCGGGCTTCGTTGTATCCTCGAACAGATTCGCTATCAACCCGGTGCACACCAAACGGTGGGGGTGAATACTGTTTTCGTAAAGTGACTCAGTAATGTGCCTCGAAGCAAGTACCATCATCAAGCCGTTCAGTTTCTCGAAGACTCCCGAATTTTTGCACCAACAATCAAAAACAGTATTCCGGAATGGCGTCAACATCAAGGTCTCTGCGACAATTGACACAGGATTTCGTGAAATTGGACAAGTTTGATGGTGGGAATTTCAGGCGTTGGAAGATGCATTTCATGCTTACGACACTGAATGTCGTGTATGTTCTCACTGCACCGTATCCGGAGGAGAAAAAGAATGAGACATTGGAGGAAACACGGGTGAGGATGAAATTCGAGAATGATGACTACATTTGCAAGGGGCATATTCTGAATGCACTCTCGGACGCACTGTTCGATGTGTATTCGAATACGGAGACGGCAAAGGAGATGTGGGATTCATTGGAGGGCCGCTACTTGAAAGAGGATGCAACAAGCAAAAAGTTTCTGGCCAGTCAGTTTATGAGTTATAAAATGGTAGACAACAAGTCAGTGATTGATCAGTTGCATGATATTCAGTACATTTTGAATCAGTTTAAGATTAAGAACATGAACATGGATGAATCGATCGTGCTGTCTTCTATGATCGATAAACTTCCTCCTTCCTCGGAAGACTATAAGAAAAGTCTTAAGCACCAAACCGAGGAACTTAAGCTGGAGCAATTAGCTGTTCATCTCACTGTGGAGGAACAGACAAGGCGTCAAGAGAAGGAAGAACTTGGGGCTGGTACCTCTAAGGTTCATGTGGTGGAAGAAGGAAAAGGTTCCAACAAGGTTAAACATAAGAAACAAAAGGTCCGGCGAGGCTACGACCAGGGCGATGACCCGAAAGGGAAAAAGCCAAAGGTTGAGTGTTGGCGTTGCGGTCAATCGGGGCACTTAAAAAAGGATTGCAAGTCTAAGAAGAAGAAGGATCCAGAGGCATCGGGTCCAAAGGGTAAATTTCTGGCTGTTGTGTTCGAGATTAACATGGTTGGGGATGCCGAAAACTGGTGGATGGACTCAGGGGCTACAAAACATGTTTGCATTGATAAGAGGTTCTTCACCGACTATGAAGTGGTTGATGATGGTTCGTTTCTCTACATGGGGAATTCTTCTACCACTCCTATCAAAGGCAAAGGCAAAGTGGATTTGGAGTTCACTTCTGGGAATGTTTTGACTTTGACCGATGTTTACCATGTACCAGAAGTTAGGAAAAATCTTGTATCTGGTAGCCTGCTTGATAAGCATGGCTTTAGGCTAGTGTTTGAGGCGAAGAAATTTGTTCTGTCTAAGAATGACACATTTGTTGGAAAAGACTATGTTTGTGAGGGCATGTACAAACTCAACGTTAATAACACATTCTCAGTTTCTGCTTACTTGCTTGATTCTCTTTCTTTATGGCATAATCGTTTAGGACATGTTAATACTAGGAAGATGGATATGATGGTTAAATTAGATTTAATTCCTAAGTATGATGTCGATATGGTTGATAAATGCAATGTATGTTCACTTACTAAAATCACTAGAGTTCCATTTCCTAAGATTGTTAGAACTATAACTTTGTTAGAACTTGTTCATAGTGATGTATGTGACATGCATAGCACCCCTACTAGAGGAGGCAAGCAATACTTTGTAACTTTTATAGATGATTTTTTTAAGTATTGTCATGTTTATTTGTTGCACTCAAAAGATGAGGTTCTAGAAAAGTTTATCACTTTCAAAACTGAAGTTAAAAATCAATGTGGAAAAACAATAAAGCGTTTAAGGTCTGATAGGGGTGATGAATATTATTTTCCTGATTACTATGAGTCAGTAGGCATAATTCATGAGAAAACAGCACCATATACTCCACAACAAAATGGAGTGGCTAAACGGAAAAATCGGACTTTAACAGAGATGGTTAATGCTATGCTTAGCAATTCAGGATTAGGCACTGGTTTGTGGGGCGAAGCCATACTTACCGCTGCTTACATTTTGAATAGGTATCTCTCAAGGCACAAGGAATATTTTTGATAAAACCCAAAACTAAAAACCCATTTATTTTGATAAATTTCCAACAATTTGGTGTTGAGAGTGGGACACGTGGCAAAGGTAAATTCTTGCAAGGATAAACGTGTTAAGGTAATTTCCAACATTTTATTTTAGTATTTTGTCATGGTTACTTCTCAGTAAATCACTTATGGGTGAGGGTTAGTAGTTATGATTGTGATGTTAGTCCGGACATGAAAATCACATCATGAACTATGATAGTTTATAACTATGGAAAATGTTGCCCTCGCGGCAAAGGTAAATTCTTGCAAGGATTGTGATGTGGTAAACATCAATAGGGATGTGACTTAGCCCATTTAATTTGATCACTCCTGATGGAAACTCGACTCACCGCTTGTTATATACTTCAAGTCTTGCGTTCAATGAGCAAAGTACACCATATGTCGTGATTGCAAACACTTAATGAAATTTTTTTTATACATCCCAAGGTAAAGTGCTTGGTACTTGTAATGTAGAAAAATAGGAGGATGAGCTACTTAGCTCTTAATAGGGTTTTAGTGTTTTCTTTACAGGGACACTGATAAAATCCTACCTATGTGAGTATGGAGGTGGTGTCGCTTCCTATAGGTCTCGGGGGCTTTGACTTTAGAGCACTCACGAAATAGGATATAGACACACGGCCAACCCACGTGTCGGCAATTTTGAATACTTAAGTTTGGTAAGATGCATGCGTGAAACGTGTCTGGTTGGTCATTATAGGATCGCTGGTTAAAAGAAGGGTCTACCATGCGTTCCGACTAACTTTGATGTGTTTCACTAGGTGATGGTTAAAATCGTGAGATACCTTCATTGATGCACAAATCTTTTCAAAGGAACCAAGGCTTCGTCTTCTTTATTTTGGAAATGGTGGGGGATTGTTGGAAATTTATCAAAATAAATGGCTTTTTAGTTTTGGGTTTTATCAAAAATATTCCTTGTGCCTTGAGAAAGCTACTAAAAAAGTTTTGGGTTGTTGGCTACTTGAAAGGATGCGACCTTTCGTGAAAAGGTACATCCATTGGTGAAAGGGTGCGACCTTTGGTGAAAAGGTGCATCCCTTGGTGAAAGTGTGCGACCTTTGGTGAAAGGGTGCGACTCTTGGTGAAAGGGTGCGTCCCTTGGTGAAAGGGTGCAACCTTGGTAAAAGGGTGTGACCATTGATGAAAGGGTGCAACCCCATGCGAAAAGATGTGTTTGGGTCTATAAATAGAGCTCTAGGCACAGTCATTTCGGACAGATTCTTAATGCCATTACTCTGCCAAAATTCTTTCTAGTTGTTTTCTTGTTTTGTTACGCCATTACTCTGCAGAAACGGTGATAACAAATCCTTGGTTTATTTGATCACAAATTCGACTCAATATTCTATCTGTCCTTCGTTTGTGCAGACGCAAGCAGAAGATCATTTGATTGATCGGGCTTCGTTGTATCCTCGAACAGATTCGCTATCAATCCGGTGCACACCAAACGGTGGGGGCGAATACTGTTTTCGGAAAGCGACTCAGTAACGTGCCTCGAGGCAAGTTTCTATAGGTTCCATCATCAAGGAGTTCAGATTTTTCGAAGACTCTCGGATTTGCACCAACAATAAAAATTAGACTCACTTTTTATCCATGGTTTCCATGCTTAATGTATCAGGCGCCTTTGTATCCATGAATAACTTATGGATACCCATTACAAGCATATAAACCAATCCTCTAAATTATTTAATTTAGAACTAAAATTGTGGGTTGTAGTTGTCTAGAACAACTAAGTAATTAAAATGGTTGAAACTAATCATTCTACACATTTTATTTCGCATTACTTGATTTAGCCTTCAATGGTTACTATACCATTTATTTTAAATCAAAGGGCCACACCTTCTGGGTTACACTCAATGGTTAAATTCTTAACCTCCACATGTAGAACTCAACATGTATTTACAAAGGTGTCTTCTGTTAAAAATGTCTTCATATGTACAAAGAATTTTCAACACTTAATTATATTCACTTTATGCACAAAGATTTTGCATGCAAAATTTACAAACATACGAAAAAATGTTCCTTATCAAAATGGTTTCCGAATCAAGAATATTAAAAACTCTATATACGTTAAGCATTTGCAAAAAACAAAACATCCGATATAATTTAAATAGCCACCAATTCGGTTAACTACCGACCACGTGTCTCACAATACTATAGCATTGCCCCTATGCAACTTGATTATCTAATTGGTGGTCAAGACCATCAAAAGACTACTCATTAAGAGCCATGTAACACATCCCATGTCACATAAGTATCACCATGACACACCTATCAAGTCGGGTTTCACCGACGACAGGCTATATAAATCTTGGCTATAAAAATATATCCGAAACTATCCATGAAAACAAGTTTCCATCAATATAACCTAAATCTCACGCTCAAAAGAAACATAGTATAAACATAACCGTTGCACAAGGAGTAAAATAGCATAAATAAATAAATAAATATGAACCCAATGTCAAGAAACCCCATTGGAACTAGATATGCTCTACATATATAAGGAAAGATGCAACTGATTAATAGCAGTTTATAATAAGCCTAGAACAATAGATGTTCAAACCGTTAGAAAAGATTGCATAAAATATAGGAACACCAGTTAGAACATACCGACTAAAAAACAATGCTCCCCCCAAAATAAAACAATGCGAACAAAGCTAATATTGCATATGGATACATAATTCGAACAATAGATAAATACCAAGGCAATTGGTGCCTTAAATAGCAATTGGTGCCTTTATCTCAAGGATTCTCCGAAGAGTTACCTCGGCAGTTAAAGCATTTTGGTGACTCCTTCAAAAGTCACCCCTCTTATCAAGAAATATCAAGGCAGTTAATGCCTATTCACTTGATAACCGACCGCACCGTTTCTTACTAAAACGGTGCATGCCACGATCACCCTTGAAAACAATTGCAACTCTTGGATCTATTTGCCAACAGGCACCAATTAGTCTACACCTAGTGGGTCCAATAAACATGTCATAGCCCATATAAGAAATATGAATAACCCTTTATCTACATGGAGGAGAATGCTATCCAAGTCAATTAGAGTTTACTTACTTGACATTCTTCAAAAGAAAGAGACCAACAAAAAACCTGCACTCCAATAAATCCTTTTCCAATTGACCAATAGAAGCCGATCCATACGTGCCACTTCAGAATATGCGTCCGCGGGTTTATCTTAGTTTGTTGCCGTATTCCGCCACCATTCTCTAGTTCTTGAAGTATAAATTTTTCCGCGCCTCAAATTCCCGCCATCAAACTTGTCCAATTTCACGAAGTCTTGTGTCAATTGTTGCTGAGACCTTGATGCTGATGCCATTCCGAAATACTAATTTCGATTGTTGGTGCAAATCCGGGAGTCTCCGAAAAATCTGAACTCCTTGATGATGGAACCTGTAGAAACTTGCTTCGAGGCACGTTACTGAGTCGCTTTCCGAAAACAGTATTCGCCCCCACCGTTTGGTGTGCACCTGGTTGATAGCGAATCTGTTCGAGGATACAACGAAGCCCGATCAATCAAATGATCTTCTGCCTGCGTCTACACAAACGAAAGACAGACAGAATACTGAGTTGAATTTGTGATCAAATAAACCAAGGATTTGTTAACACCATTTCTGCAGAGTAATGGCATAACAAAACAAGAAAACAACTAGAAAGAATTTTGGCAGAGTAATGGCATTAAGAATCTGTCTGAAATGACTATGCCTAGGGCTCTATTTATAGACCCAAACACACCTTTTCACATGGAGTCGCACCCTTTCACCAAAGGTCGCACGCTTTCACCAAGGGATGCACCTTTTCACCAAAGGTCGCACCCTTTCACCAATGGATGTACCTTTTCACGAAAGGTCGCACCCTTTCAAGTAGCCAACAACCCAAAACTCTTTTAGTAGCTTTCCTTGTGCTAGTGAGGAACAAACCTATTGCAAAACAAACCTATTCACCAATTTCGGAACCAATTTCTTATGGGCCTGAGACAGAGGCAGAACCTACGAAACAGGTGGAACTTAGGAGAAGTAAAAGGGCTCGGGTGACTAAGTCCTTTGGTCCTGACTTTATAGTGTATCTAGTTGAAGGAACTAGAGACACTACTTGTAATCATACCATGGTTTCATATCATGTAGATCGGATCCCTTGACCTTTGGGGAGGCTATGAAATCGCAAGATTGTGCTTTCTAGAAAGAAGCAATCCAAGATGAAATGGATTCTATCATGGGTAATGATACATGGATTCTTGCTGATTTGCCACCGGGTTCCAAAGCCATTGGTTGTAAATGGATTTTCAAGAAGAAAATGAAAGTTGATGGCACGATAGACAAGTTTAAGGCACGGTTGGTTGCCAAGGGCTTTACGCAAAAGGAAGGTATTGATTACTTCGATACCTATGCACCAGTAGCGAGAATCTCTACTATTAGAGTTCTTCTTGCCATAGCTTCGATACATAAACTTCATATTCACCAAATGGATGTAAAGACTGCATTTTTGAATGGTGAATTGGATGAAGAAATTTATATGAAGCGATCGGAAGGGTTTGTTGTGCAAGGACAAGAACACGAAGTATGCAAACTTGTTAAGTCTCTGTACGGACTTAAACAAGCACCTAAACAGTGGCATGAGAAGTTTGATAAGATAATTGTATCAAACGGGTTTAGGATACACCAATCAGATAAATGTGTTTATAGCAAATTTATCGAAAATCGAGGTGTAATCGTGTGTTTGTATGTGGATGATATGCTTATCGAGGTGTAATCCGTCTAAATCATTTTTGAGGATTTTTAATCCGTCTAAATCGTTTTCGAGGATTTTTAATTCGTCCAAATCATTTTTGAGGATTTCTAATCCGTCTAAATCATTTTTGAGGATTTTTAATCCGTCTAAATCGTTTTCAAGGATTTTTAATCCATCTAAATCATTTTGGAGGATTTTTAATCCGTCCAAATCATTTTCGAGGATTTTTAATCTGTCTAAATCATTTTTGAGGATTTTTAATCCGTCTAAATCATTTTTGAGGATTTTTAATCCGTTTAAATCATTTTATCTATTCGACACCCTGAGAACTACGCTGGTCTGATCCCTGCATACAGGGTACGTAGGCAGCTCTTTGAGCACGACCGAATTTTCAATGTTTTTTAGTGTTGTGGAAATTCTGGGGCAATGGATTGGAGACGTCTTTGTCTTTGACGATACTCACATCAAATAAATGATGTCGAGTCACGTCAAAGAGGGGCAACTGTAGACACCCCAATCCGGACCCTCGGAATTCCGCAACTTCCCCGAGGATGAAAATGCCTAAATGGAGCATGTAAGGTTTGATCAAAGGCTTGAGGACCCCACCAATAACCTTCCATAAGATTACCAAAATACCCCTTGAAACCTTGAAATGGCCCAGAATCTTAAAAGACATCCACCTGGATTACTCTCATAGGCACCTGGATTGGCTAAATCCACGCGCCTAGAATGAGTCCAGGCGCCTGGATCTCATGAATCCAGGCGCCTGCATTCAATCCAGGCGCCTGGAAATGCACAATCCAGGCGCCTGGATATCAGTCCAGGTTGAGTGTAGTTTAAGTTGATAGTGGGCGGGAACGATATCTTTGGTGGATTTGTCGCAGAATCAGTTGGAGAGGGGTGTGAGAGAGATGATTACTCCTATGGTTGGACCCCTAATTGACCCCTCAACCTCCTTTAGGGTTCAAGTGGCCCTTTGTGAACCTTCTCTTGCTTATTTAAGCAACACTACTCTTCCATTTTAATGGCTGAAAAAATTCACTCTCTCCATCTCACTGTTATGCTGTCAAAGTTTCTCCAGAAACTAATTTCCAGTCAGTCTCTCTCAAAGCCTTTCATTTCCACCCTCACAAACTCATTTCTACATCACTTACACTCTTGATATCATACTTTCTTTACCAAAATCCCATCAAATCCTCCACATACACAGTCCTTATTAGCCAAATATACTCAAGTCCAGTAGCTTTATATTTACAAAGCCCATCAAAAAAATCCTTTTTCAAGCCCTTTGATCAAATCAAAAAGGTAGATTCTTCTATCGAAATGCTCAAATAGGCCCTGAGGGGGACTCAATCAAGTTCTCACTGGTCTTCTATACCAGTAGAGGGTTTGGGAGAGGTTTGAAATCATCAAGAAGGAAATCTGTTTTGTGCATCAGAACTCCATCCAGGCGCCTGGATCATCACTTTCCAGGCGCCTGCATTGAGTCCAGGCGCCTGGATTCACTCCATGCAGGCGCCTAGATCCCCCTCCCTTTTACCATATTTTCTGTTTTCCGTGCATTTTAACTATTTCATGGTTTATCATTTGTAGACATTGGTTTTAGATTGATTGTTTTTCATATTCTGATCCTCATGTTGATAAGCATTTGGAGTGTTTCAAGGACATAATCATATTTAATAGAATAGTTACATGAGAAAGAAGCATACATGTGAGTCCATTTGTCATTTATGGGTTCTGGTTATTTAGTTTTGAAGGTGTCTAGAAAAGCTTTCATGTTACATGAGTATACCCCCATTTTAGGT
This sequence comes from Vaccinium vitis-idaea, assembly GCA_963854785.1. Lineage (NCBI taxonomy): Eukaryota > Viridiplantae > Streptophyta > Magnoliopsida > Ericales > Ericaceae > Vaccinium > Vaccinium vitis-idaea. The sequence goes on from OY978215.1 coordinate 40,980,320, forward strand.
GTTTAAAATAAGTATTTATCATTGCATTTTAGTAATAAATCATTCAAAATCAAGATTCTTTTAAGCTCATGTCATGCATTTGAGTTCAATTTAAGTCTCATGTCTGCTACTGTGTTGACATATATCCTTTTGAGTGCATGTGAGTTAGTCAAAAGTATTACATTGGGTGCTTGCTGTGAAAAATGGGATTTTAGAGTTTCTGTCTGGGAGGCCATCTAGGCGCCTGGATTGACCATTTCCAGGCGCCTGTATTCAGTCCAGGTGCCTGGATCTGCCTAATCCAGGTGCCCAGATTGCTTTCCAGGTGTAATTAGTATGATGTTGGTGGTTGATTTCTGGGGCCTTTCAGGGCAGTCCAAGCATGGTTTGGTGAAGTTCAAGTGTTTATATGCAATCACTCATGACATTTCGCACAACCATCCACGTTCATTTCACTTATCTTTTTGATGTATTTACGTGCTTTCACATGTATTTGTAATTAAAGTCCATTCAAACAATATTTTCTAAAATCCCTTATGCATTGAGTAGAGACCGGTGGTCGCACCGGGCGAGAGGGGTGCTTTAAATTCCTTCCCCTCTCGTAACCTAACTCCCAAACCCGAGAAATCTCGTTTTGAGAGACCAGTAAAGCATTTTCTAATCCAAGGGCAAAATAGTCATTTTTCAATTGGTTTCTCGGGTATGGTCCTCAAACCCGGATGGCGACTCCATTCAATCAATCAAATTGTTTTCCAAACCGAAATCAATTTCGTGAACATCGCTCCGTGGGGTGTTCATAGTACCCGCACACGCGCGTGCGTGAGCGTGGCAGTGGGCTGTGTGGCGCTTTGATGGCGCACTTAGCACGTCGGCACACGGCGCCTTGTAAGCGCCCTTTCTTATTGCGACTTGGTGGTAAGGTGTCGCTGACGTTGCGTACGGGTCTGCACGCGGATTTCAGGCGCGAATAAGACACTGGTTCGCGGTTGAGTGTAACTCAACTTGGATAGTTGTGACTTGTACGAAAGGGTATTAAACCAAAGGTTGTAACCCAGTGCGGAATGGTGCATTTGGATCTATAAATAATACCCAAATCACATTCATTTGACACAGAATTCTAGCCTTGTTACTCTGCCAAAATATCCACAGATTGCTTTCTAGTTTTTGTTGTACCGTTACTTTGCAGAAACGGTACCAGCAATTCCTTGGTTCTTTCGATCCTATTTTCGACTCGGTATTCTGTCTGTCCTTCGTTTGTGCGGACGTAGGCAGAAGATCACTGAATTGATCGGGCTTCGTTGTATCCTCGAACAGATTCGCTATCAACCCGGTGCACACCAAACGGTGGGAGCGAATACTGTTTTCGGAAAGCGACTCAGTAACGTGCCTCGAAGCAAGTACCATCATCAAGCCGTTCAGTTTCTCAAAGACTCCCGAATTTTTGCACCAACAAATAAGGGCTATGGGAATTGAACCCTGACATTTACTAGGAAACACACAAACCTTTCTACTATGTCAAATGCTTCTCTATTTCTTGTAGTGCAGCAGTATATATTTATTACTTGGTATGAACATATATATACCTAACTGGGGCCCTAAAAATAGGTTATTTTTTATGGGCCCCAGACCCGGGCCTACCCAGCCTGCCCACAGGGCCGACCCTAGATATACGTGGAACCCACATGCATCAGACAACTACGAATACATCTGTTCTCCGAATAGATGAATATATGTATGTATTTGAAGCATTTTTTGAAAACAAAACGAAGAATACAATACATAGAAGTTTCTAAGTTTTTTTTTTTTTTTGTTCTAGAATTCCAATTCAACTGGTTGTCTGTCACATTATCTGAGTTTGTGGGTGAGATTCAGTTCAAAGATGATGTCCATATCCGGATGGACCTACTCATGCACCTCAGTCTAGGGTAACCTCCAAAGTCCAGAGTTCTGTCTGGAGTTTGATTTCAATTTCCAACCACCAAAATTCTAACAGAGGCTCCAATAGTCCAACGAGACTCCAATACGGTGGTCACCAATTCTCTAGTCCTTTGTTACTATTGTTTAAAGCGTTAAAATAATGTCACGCATTTAAGAGAAAAACTTGGGTTCAAATAGGGCACCACGTTCCTTCGGCACATCTGGACCGTCTAAAAGTGTATTGGACGGTCCGGATTTGGAGAGAGCAACAGGAGAGAGGAAGCGGCGAGAGAATGAGGTGAGAGAGTGTTTTAATCCGGACCGTCCAATACAGTTTTGGACGGCTCGGATGTGCGGAAGGGGCACCACGTCAGATGCTACCCTCTCGGCACCCAAGTTTTTCTCCGCATTTAATGTTCGCAACAACTTTTTAGAAATTCTTACCCAAAAAAAAACAACTTTTTAGAAATCTCGGGTCATATAGTTTAGAAATCAACAGGGAAGAAAAAAGAGAAATGTGAGGGACCCATGGCTCTCAATGATCCCAAATGGGTGATCGCTCGTAGAGCATCTCCGACCTATATTTAATGCCTTCAATTTTTCCTCCATTTCTTTCATTTTGAAGAAAAATTGGAAATCCACCAACCCACCCTCTATAGTTTCCTCTATTTGGAATGATTGAGTTCTGGACTCAAATTTGGAGTACCAATAAATTATAAATACCTTTGACATATACTATGGCCTTGTTTGATAACTGTATTCAGCACTTAAAACTGAATAGGTTAAGTAAAAATAAAATAAGTTGGTTTGATAACCAAAATTAGGAGGGCTGAATGCTTTGAGAGCTAGGCAAAAGTAAGGAACAAAATATTAAGTAGCTCCTCCCTTACTTATCACTTATTACTTAACACGCTCAGCTGCATGACCTGTTCTTATTTTTTCTCAGACTTTATTTGTCCTTTTGCCTCCCTCGCATCTTATACCTGAGAGCGGCACACAGATCGTAAAAATTTGTGGAACTCTCTCCCCAACGACACCCATCAGCCATCTCCAGATTTGCGCTCTCTTTCTCTCTCTCTCTCCCTCCCTCCTCCATGGTCGGTCTCTGGATTTCAGTTCTTTATATGGGTTTTCTGTATTTATTTTGTTTGAGATTTGGGTCTTGATATCTTTAAGAGAATGGGAGAGAATAGAAAAGGATATAATCTCGTAGTGCAAGCTATGCTATGCATTAATTCTTAGATGGCTTCCACTTCAAACTCTGAATTAAAAGATAGTTGCAGAAAGCGATTAGGAACTCAAGGATATCGATCTCGTGAACAATAAAAAATTACGCTAATTCAACCGCGTCTCTTTGAAATCCATACAATTCTCCAACACGGAAGAAGTCTCGTCGGATCAATACTTCATTTTTCCTGTGTTCTACGAGGTGGATCGTCGAAAATTACCAAGCAAGCCCAATAATTTACAAAAGATTTCTCGAATTTTTTGTTTGAGACTTTGATTTTGTTAAGGATGCCCACTTATTTACCTGGGAATTCTCGATTTATTTTAGAGCAGTTGTGGCTCTGTTTCTTGAAACTGAAAGATAAGCAATTTGAGGATGTGATGTACTATATACAAAAATCCTAGTTCTACTGGAAACGCCATAATTGAATTGAAAACACCGTAATTGAATTGCAATTGCTTTTTACGGGAATCCAAATGTTTTTTTACAGCAATGCTCAAGAACATGAGAATAATTTAGAAGCATTTGACAGTTCAATGATCAACCATGTTGCTGATATTGTGTGTATATAGTTATAATTTTGATAATTGGATATTTTTTTATATAAAGGGCAAAGTTGGAAAATGAGTGAATTTAATACTTCAACTCTTTGTACATATCAAACAGCTTATCTAATTCAGTGCTTAAAATTTAGTACATATCAAACAGCTCATCAGCTTAAAAATTTCAGAATTCAGTTTTCAGTACTTAATTTTTAGTTTTCAGTTTTCAGTTTTATCAAACATAGCCTATGCAAGTCTATTATTTTTTAAATTACGTTGGTGCCATTGGGAATTGGGGGTGCCTTACTGAGCATTTCTCACTACAGGTGTATAGTGAATAGTAAAGCCGTTGATTCTCGCAATCGATAGTTCAGATTCACTAAGAATTCTTATCGGTCAAAATATTCTATTAATGGTCAAAATACAAAAACATATATGAACTATTGATTGTCAAAATAAACAGCTCAAATACTCACTATATGTCTGTAGTGAGCAACTTACTACAGGCCACCCGGATCCATGCCATTGGAACGATAACGGCAATATCTTTGAAACGAGAATAATATTAAACACGTTTATTAAACTTTAATTCGTACTACAATGGACTTATAAAATGAAGGGTAGTTTGGAGGTTAATTTTTTATCTTAGTCCAAAAATTTACCACTTTTCCAGAGTCAAACAGATTGAGCCCAGATATTGATCATCTTTGACTTTAATTATTCATGTTTATTTATTTATCTTAATTAATTTAACGTGGACGGTGATTCAGTTACGCCCCACCCCACCATAATTTTACGAACAGAAGATCTTATTTTCATATTTGCCATTTCTTATCGTAATTTTGAATCTACTTCTTGGAAGAAAAAAAGTTTTGTGAAATTTTGAATCTTGAATTGTATTCCTACTAAAGGAATGTTAGGATTGAAAAATCGCCTAATTCTCCGAAGCCTTGTTGGGCTTCTTCGAAGCCTTGTCGGGCTTCTCTGAAGACTGTTCATCTTGTACGGCTCCCAGAGTAGTATATCCATGCCAAAAATTTACTTAATCGGACATCGATAAGTATATTGAACATTGAAATTTGGTTTATAAAAATGGATTGTAATAATGAACAATAAACAATAGACAGACAGTGGGGACTGCAAGCGGTAGCGGACAATAAGTAAAGAAGAAGACGAAAAATATTCACATTTCAATGTAATTTTTACTCTTTTTAATACACATTCACACACTTCTATATATATTTTTCTTTAAGTAATGATTAAAAGAAAACAGAACAAAAAATGACACAAATACTTTGGTACTCGACGGCCATATGATATCCCAAAACAGATCTGGAAAAATCATCTTTCCAAAATTGCATTTATCCTAAAACACATAGAAGTTTCTAATTTTTTTTTTCCTTTATTTTTTGTTGTAATACCAATCCAACTGGCTTGCTGTCATGATATCCGAGTTTGTGGGTGAGAAAATAATCATCCCTAGAGAACTACACGGCACTTTCCTCAGTTGACTTTTGTTTTGTTGTTTTATTCTACTTTTCTTTTTTCTTGCTTGATTCAAGATATTAAGCCCCCAAAAAAGCAAATGGTGACATACAGACAGAAGCGTATAGATCTAGACACAGATATATATGTAATTGATCGATACATGTAGGTCACATGTGGTAGATGTACGTGGAACCCACATGCGTCGGATAGTTACGAATACATCTATTTTCTGAATGGATGAATTTATGTACGTATCTAAAGCATTTTTTCAAACAAAACGAAGAAAATGAAGAATAAATACATAGAAATTTCTTCGTCTTGTTTTTCTTCTTGGAATACCAAAATTCAACTAGCTGCCTGTCACGGCATCTGAGTTTGTGGGTGAGAGTCAAGTTCAAAGCTGATGTCTTTATCCAGAAATTTCTTCTTCTTGTCCCTCAGGAGACGAATGCGTGCATGTTTGAATGCCCTTTGAGTGAAAGAATCAGAACAAGATTTGAAATTTGGAAAGCCATGAGATAATTGTGAAACGATACCAGACACTAAAAAATGAATGCTTGAGAGTAGGGTTTATTGCCACGGCCCACATTCCGACCGTCTAAAGGAAAATAAATAAATAAATAAAAATTACGAACAAAGTCTTCTTCAGAAATGTGAAACCATCATGCATTCAAGCTCTATATCAGGTTCCATTTCCCTGCATTCTTTCACTGCTTCTCCCACTGTACTCTTCCTACTTTTTTTTTTCCAACATCATCTCTCTACAAAAATCTGTGAAATTCCCACAGAACTGTCTCTCCTTTCTCTTTCAAAACCCAAACAAAAAAAAACCCCACATCTAAGCAAATCTTTGGTTATGATGACCAAATATCATTGTCTTGCATTCCTAGTAGCTCCACTTGTTTTACTCTCTTCTTGTATCAATGCTCAAACAGTACAAAAATCACAAACTGATGCCCTTCTCAAATGGAAACAAAGCATAGTAAACCAATCGATCCTCGACTCATGGGTCATTCAACAAAATACCAATCTTTCTACTTCAATGCCATGCAATTGGTTTGGAATAACATGCAACAATGAAGGACAAGTGATTGGAATAAAGCTCAATAACACCGGCCTAAACGGTACGCTCGAGCATTTCGATTTCTCTTCCTTTCCACAACTTCTTCGCCTTGATCTCAACACCAATCGTCTCACTGGCACAATACCCTTCACCATTGGCATCCTCACAAAACTCCAACTCCTTGATCTTTCCACAAATTCCCTCACTGGTACGCTCCCACTTTCTATCTCTAACCTCTCCGAGGTTGTTGAGCTAGACGTTTCGCGAAACATGATAACGGGTGGACTTGATTCGCGCTTGTTTCCTAATGGCACAAAAGGAACAAAAACTGGGCTAGTTAGCCTAAAGTGGTTCCTCATTCAAGATACATACCTAAGTGGCCGAATTCCGTCAGAATTAGGGAATTGCAAAGAGTTGAATCTCATTGCTTTTGATGGGTGCCATTTCTTAGGCCCCATTCCTCCTTCTTTGGGAAATTTGAGTGAGTTAACCGCTTTGCGTCTAGCTGAAAATCAACTTTCTGGCCAAATTCCCTCCAATATTGCAACCCTGAAATTAACCGATCTTCGCCTATTCAAAAATCAATTATCCGGATCGGTTCCTAGAGACTTAGGAAACCTTTCTTCATTGGTGACCCTTCATTTAGCTGAAAACAACTTCACTGGTCAATTGCCTCCACAAGTGTGTAAAGGAGGAAACCTAGTCAATTTTAGTGCAGCATATAACATGTTCAGTGGTCCTATCCCAACCAGCCTAAGAAATTGCACAACTTTATTTAGAGTCCGACTTGAATATAACCAACTAACCGGTGATATAGGGAGAGAGCTCGGAGCATATCCGAATCTCACGTACATGGATTTGAGCTACAACCGGCTAGTAGGCCGACTCTCCCGGCAATGGGGGCAATCCCGTAATTTGACACTGCTGAAAATTTCTGCGAATAGTATTAGCGGTGAAATCCCGAAAGAAATATTTCTTGAGCTGAACAAACTAGTAGTGCTGGATCTTTCTTCGAATCAAATTTCCGGGGAAATACCGGGAGAAATGGGAAGATTGTCTAGATTAGCCGTGTTAAGCTTACGAAATAACATGATTTCAGGGGGGATTCCTACAGGAATCGGAGGCCTTTCGGATTTGGGATATCTTGATTTGTCAATGAACATGCTAAGTGGACCAGTTCCAAGTCAAATTGGTGATTGCTTAAGATTACAGTTTTTGAGTTTGGGCAAGAATAGCTTAAATGGTTCAATTCCACCTCAAATTGGTAATCTTGTTAGTTTACGAACTTTACTTGACCTGAGTTTCAACTCACTTACTGGAGAGATATCACCACAGCTAGGGAAGCTTAGTAGCTTAGAAAATTTGAACATTTCCCACAACAGTCTTTCTGGGTCCATACCCAATTCTTTTGGTGACTTGGGGAGTTTATTTGCCATTAATTTGTCCTATAACAATCTTGATGGTCCTCTTCCTAATACCATGGCGTTTCGCTTGTTTCCACTTGAATCTTTTGCTAATAACAAGGATTTATGTGGTGAAATACGAGGATTGCGGCCGTGTAGTAACACATCAGTTACTAAAACCAGAAGCCAGAGAAGAGGCCGCTCTCTTTTGGTGGTTATTGTTGTCAGCTCTTTGGCTGCCCTCTTGTTTTTCATATTTTCTGTTGCTTGTGTTGTTGCACTTAACCATCGACGACACCGATGGGGTAAGGAGGCACCGGAGTCCACATCGAATAGTGAAAATCATTTTTCAGTATGGAATTTTGATGGGAGACTCGTGTATGGGGACATAATCAAAGCCACGGAAGATTTCAGCGATGATTACTGTATTGGGGTAGGAGGATCAGCAAGAGTTTACAAAGTTACGCTACCACAAGGGCAAGTCGTGGCGGTGAAAAGGCTCAACCCTACCACCGGAAGCACAGAAATCGAGGACTGCAAGCTTTTAAAAAACGAGGTTAAGGCGTTACTAGAAATAAGGCACCGGAATATTGTGAAACTTTATGGATTTTGTTACCATGAAAGGCACTCATTTTTGGTTTATGAGTTCATGGAAAGAGGAAACTTGGAAAGTATTCTTAGGAGTGATAAAGCAAAGGAGCTTGATTGGCTCACAAGGGTGGAAATAGTTAAAGGTGTAGCCCATGCTTTGTGTTACATGCATCATAGTTGCATGCCTCCAATAATTCATCGGGACATATCGAGCAAGAATATTCTATTGAACGCGAAAATGGTGGCTCATGTCGCTGATTTTGGCACTGCAAGGTTTTTGAAGCCTGATTCCTCAAACTGGACCCAGGTCGCCGGCACTTATGGGTACATGGCACCAGGTAATTAAGTTCATTCAAGTGATTGAAATTATCTTCATTGTTATATACCCATAGGAGGAATATTATGCATTTGAATTTGGTTTAATAAATATAACACAGAAGCTTACACAAAGGATGATTGTAACAAATCATAGATGTAAAGATACATACCACGAACACACTGATACTATAACAAGATATTCCTAAGTATGTGTCGGCATATTTGTATCGACAAGCCATATAAACATCTATGTGTTAGCCGATATCAGATGTTAACAACATTTTGTTTCTTGCCTCCTTTTTGTTTTTGGTTGTTGTTATGTTCCTTGGAATGGCAGAATTATCATACACAGTGGCAGTGACAGAGAAATGCGACGTATATAGCTTTGGCGTTTTGGCACTTGAAGTTTTGAAAGGATCACATCCAACGGAACTAATTTCAGAGCTATGCAACTCGATGTTCGATGATCAGGCCATTCAACTTGAAAATATGTTAGATCCTCGTCTCTCTCCTCCTACCATGCATATCACCCATGAATTGGCCTCCATCGCAAAACTAGCTCTATGGTGCCTGCGTGGCGACCCGCATACCAGGCCTACAATGAAATCTGCATCTCAGGTGCTTGAAAGGAAGGCTGGTGATCACTAGAGAGAAATCCTGCATAGGCTCAATATAGGCGTGCGGATATTGAACTACAGTATTGTAATGTCTATTTTTATTTTGTTTTTGGATAAATATGTAATGTCTATTTTATTTGCATATGTGGGGTAATAACCTTGTTAAACTGTGTAATCGTTCTCATAATAGAATCATACTACTTTCGGTTAATTTACAACCTTTCGGACAATGAGTTGATTGGTTAATGAGCAGTTGTGCTGCTGTTACCAGGTCTGGCCCTGAGACGGCACCGGTAACATGGTCAGTTGCCTTATGTCTCCAAAAAAATTCCAATAATGCCCATTTCAGCAGAAATTGTACTACAATACATTGAAACCGTAGGCCTCAATCAATTTCAAACATAAAATTTATATCTTAGTAGTAAACAATTTGAACATAGGCTCCATGAGTGCAAGGAAAAAGGAGTGATGCACGGGCAGTAGGCTTGAGTAAGATTGCCAAGGTGCTAGAGTCATTTTCTGAGGCTACAAAGCAGAGCATGAATCTCTTGGCAGATAGCATTGGATACTGATTTGGCCGAGGAGGAAGGTCTATGGAGAGCTGTTGAGGCTATCTAAATTCATTTTTAACGAGCAAATTAGGGTAACAAGCATTGTGGAGGCGGGTTTAGGTCTTTGTCTATTTGTTGGGTTTAGGGTAACAAGGATTGTGGAGACGGGTTTAGGTCTCCTTCTATTTGTTGGGTTTTAGTCCTAGGGATCCTACTTAGAGCACCCCAAACAGCCTCGTTTCTTTACCGTGACTCACGGGAGCAGCGAGTCACTGTAGCCCTGTCATCTCTCATGGGGAGGTTCAACAACAACTTTGACGCCGACTCCAAAATCAACCCAGTGGGTTTGGTTTGGAAAAAAGGGCAATTTGAGCATTCAAAACCCAAACGGCAATGCCGAAATTGCTCGTGTATGCCTAGGCTGTTAGGGTTTTCACTCAACAAATTTTTAGTCATAATTGCTCGTGTATGAAATTTCTTGGATCCTTGGCAAGGAGCTTTTTCTCAATATCTAGACGAGAGTTTTTACCACCTTCCCCTTTGTTACCAGACCTATAACCGTGGTGAAGTGTCGTCACTATGATCTTTTGCCAAAAAGATCTCCCCATGAGGATTTGATACCCTCCGGCCTCCGCCAATGACATGGGTTGTGAGACATTTTACTTTTACTTGAAAGGCTCGTGCGCTAGATCCTCTTGGTCGTGGCATTAGCATCTAATCCTTTGTCGTGAGACGGAGTTGAGTTTTCCCCTGATCCAGCTATCAAGCTGGGAATCGTATTATGCTCAGACATTTGGTCGTGGCTGGTAAACAACTAAATCCTGGAATTGCGAAGCTAAGAATTATCATATCATGTGTCGTGATTACAGCCTTCTCGGCCTTTATCTATGGCCGAGATCATCAACTTATGGATTCACGAGGTATATGTCAGATCCTCCTATGAGCTTCGATCCAGGAAGGTGTTCGCCACTCTTTTCAGTGTGAACCTTTCACTCTCGGAATAGGGGTCTAGGGAAAACATGCCTCCAGGGGCGTCAAAGGGAGTCACGAGGAGGTTGAACGCCTTCCCATCCAGAGCCCCTTCATCATCGAGCAAATACCCTATAGTGCGGTGTTTGTGGAAGTCTCACCCGCGTTGGGTCTTAATGATTCCTTTCAGGCCAGAGGGATCATCACCAAGAGTGCCTTTTTTTAACACATTCATACCCTGTTTTGTGCACAAAACAACTAAAAGAAGACGTTATAAGACATTTCCCGTCGCCATGCCCAGGCTTCATCTGCTTTGGAAGCTTCTAACATCTTGCAATCGAAGTGGTTTATATCATACATGCTTTCAATTTTCCCCAGGATTTGATTGATGAAAGATTTGGTATTGAGGTACAAAACTACAATAACTACTCAGCTAAAAAGATTTTGCAAAGGATCTTATTTGGTTCTTTGATATGATCACTTGTATAGTATCCCAAACCTTTTGAGGAAAAATTTAGTTGTGTACCTCAACTAGTGTGGCACCGGAACAGCATTGCAACTTGCAAATTAAGATCACTTGAATTGCTCATTTAACTATGCTGCTGATATCAATGTCTCCAAGCCTGAACAAACCTCAACCATCCTTCTCCCTTGAGCATCATCATCGCTGCACAAAACTGGAGCAATGAGACAGACCATAAAGTAAAGTCAATGCAAAGATTCTACGATCGGCCATTAGATCCATAGCGCTTCTGTTAAATATTCTTAACTTTCGAGTACCATGCAGAGAGTAGCAGATTTAATGAGCAAGGATAGAACAATAACGAAGGTCAGGCAAGAAACTAAATACAGCAGTGCTACATATACAACAACCCACCACAACACCAATTCTGATAGTTTTTCTATAGAAATTCCACAATCAAATACTCTAGTAAATTCAGTGGAGACGCCACAAAAGAATTACCCACGGAGAAAAAATATTTTACTATTACTACATAAAAATTTTCTGTTAATTTATAAATGACCCCATTAAAATTCGATATTGACGCCACATTAGACAATTTTCTAATCTTTGAAACTACTAAAAGTTATGAGAAAATACCAAACAAAAAGACTAAAACCAATTTGATGTTGTCACCACACAAGATAATTTTCTGCTCTTGAAACCCAGTAATTGTAAAACCAACAGAATACAAATTAGATGGCTAAAATACAGCTCCTCTTTAGTCTTCAACGTAGAGTTTTCAATACAACAGTTATTTGTAACGCCCCTCTCACAGAACCTATGGATACATGGGCCCCACTTAATATCAGAGGGCATTACAATTAACCGTTGTATCCAAAAAAATTCAGTCTTCACCCCCTCCGTTCTCTCTTCGTCCATTTGTTGGATAGTCGATTGGAGGCTCATTAGTTTTCTCGTGTATCTCTCTTGTAGAGTTAGTGTTTACTTCTATGATTTACGTTGATGTTTATGAATGACCCCATACTCCCGAACTCTTGGAGTCGTCACTGAGTAAATTCCCCGGGAAATCAAAGTTTGTTCCACACCGCAAAAACCCACATGGCTACCAACTTTATTTGACAGCCGTAGGCCCATTAAAACTTCCATCCAGAAACGATGGAGAATTGGACGAGCTGCATAATGAATGAACTTCACTGGATAAAGCAAATTGAAAACATGATATGATTGTGCTCATTAGAGTTAAGCAAACTATAGCTACTATATCATTGTCACCCAATTAATCCTTCATCTATTCAAATTCAACTACCCAACGACTGAAGCACAATTATGTAAGCCCTAAAATGAAATCTAGGGCACACGGATCAACAACCATTACAAATAGGCAGTTATGAAATCTACCTTCTGGGCGAATGTGGCGACATTGTGGGAAGAGTAACGTCTCAGGAGCTGCCGCGGCCGCCGGCGACAGAGAAGGGTTATCGGTGGCGTTGAACGAAGGCTAACACACAAACAGGGTGTTTTAGGAAAAACCTGTAAGAAATTCAGAAAATACACTGATCTCCCTTGCTTTTGAAAATATTATACATATTCCCCCCGATCGTCAAATTGGCATAAACAGAGATCTTTGTTCGTTTGGTAGTTTAGTTTAGTTTTGATGATGTAAAAGGTGTAATGAGTGGAGAGAGATAAAGAAAGAAATGAGAATAATAATGATGTCATCAAAACTAAAACTAAACAAAAACTGGGAAACGAACACATTGAAGAGATATATGCCCTTACGCATCTATGAATCACCTCAATTTCTATTTGCTCCTATCTACCTATTGCTTTTTCATGCACAATTCATTTAAAAGGAAACGACGACCCTGTAGTATAGAGGTGCACTACAGGTAGGGATGGCCATCTCGGCCAACCCTTCCCGATCCAACCCGTCCCCTCCCCGAATGGGTAGGGGATTCAAGGATTTTTTCGGGAATCTGGTAGGGTATGAGGATTTTTTTTTTTTTAAATTTCGGGGATCGGGTAGGGGGTGGTATAGTCAGTCCCCTCCCCAATCCCTGCCCCTTCCCGTTCCCCTCCCCTCCCCTCCCCGCATTCCCGTTCAAGCGTTCACATATATACTTATATTATTATAGTATAAGTTTATAAGTTTTTTTTTTCCTCTCCCGGATAAGTTTATAAGTTATAACTTATAACTTGTTGGTTGGTTGTATAAGGAAGTTTTTCTCCTTTACTTTTGTTTTATGTAGCACTTTTGAGTAAAATTTTAATCTACTCAGAAACCAAAAATAAAAAAAGAAAAAAAACAAGAACAGCTGTAGCACTTTTGAGTGACTTGGTACGTTTTAATTATCTTTGGAAACCACTTTTGTCATTAGCTTTGGATTTTAATACAATTTTTTTTGTATTCACTTGAATAGTTTGAGTGAACTTTTAGATCCCCGATTCCCCGTGGAGATCCCCGTTCCCCGCATTGAGGCGGGGATGGAGGTTAATAAAAAATCTCCAGTGGAGATTGGAGAGGGGATGGAGATTGATATGAGTTTGGGGATTGGGGATTGGGGATGGAGGTAGTGGTATCCACCACCCCCTACCCTCCCCCATGCCCATCCCTAACTACAGGATTGTAGGGTACATCCAGACTTTCCAAAAGCATTTTGAATGGTTCTGATTTAAAAAAACTCTTCTTAAAAAAACTTTTCCATGGAATAGTTTTTTAAATCCGGATCATCAATTCCGAAGATCAACGGTCTGGACGTGCCTTACGACCTTGCTACAGGGTCCCGGATCCCAATCTAAATGGTAAGGCAAACATACATAAGGTTATCTCATTATTCTCCCGATATTTTTTTTGTCGATTTTGATACATTTGTCAAGGTATTAAGAGATGAATGCAAATAAATAAATTGTGACGTTTGAAAGGTGGCATAAATTTTGCCAATGTAAATTGTAAAAATACTTGCATAAAGATCATCGTATATATTATCAATCAACATATTGAGTTGCTAAGATATGGTCATGTATAATTATTACAATATTGCACATCTCTATCTAGACGAACCAAACTAAATGTTCTGAATTATTTTTTTATTTTGCTAATTTTTTCAAAGATTTTGATCAATTTTTTTTATAAAAGAAAAAACAATTCAAGACGTATATTTTTTACTATTTTTTCTTTAGTGATTTTTTTAAAGATTTTGATCGGATTTTTTTTGCTTTTTAGATTTTTCTTGTCAATACAAACCAATAATACATTAAAAAATCGACTCAAAATTAACAACTGCTGAAAAATGAATAAAGGTAAAAAAAATAAAAATAAAACGGCTTAATTATTTAGCCGGAACGTTCCTTAATATCTCTTATTTTTAAATCTATTTCAACATGGTGTACCAATATGAAATGATTCTGTGTTCAAGGAGAAGTTAAAAAACAATATAAAAATATTACCCGAGATTATTATAGAAATCTCTAAATTTTAATGATTCTAGCAACAATATAATTGGAATTACTGATTAATAAAGAGATGAAATTCATCAATTCACCCACTACTAGTTTTTTTTTTTGCGCAAGAATGCACCAACGATACATTACATGGCTTTTTAACTTTTACAACGCCTCCCTTTTGCCATTTCTAACTACTAATGTAATTGAAGCCTCCCATGTGCCATTTTATGTTTAACTACCTTCTTTTCACATTTCTGCCAAAATGCGTCATAAGAAATGAACTGAAGAATGCAATGTTGGAAAAACTTGGTCTTTATCCATTTTTAATTAATTATTTAAGTGGGTCCCACGCATCCACGTGGCCGGACCCACATACCATTGTATTCGTCTTAGTTAGGAGATTAAGATCGAACCCTTGGTTGGATAAAAACAAGTTAAGGTGAATGAGAAATTGACCTTGAAAGTGCCTACATGAACATTGGTAGAAGGGGGAAAAATGTGTTGTCCCACATTGGTGAGATACAACTAATTCATTGGATATATGTATCCCAAGTTGGGCAATAAGGGTTGGCCCATTGGGTCATTACAACTTTTGTTGGGGGAGAAGGCATGGACAAAGTGGGCTTTAGTCCATATAACACACGCGCGCGCCGCCATCCGTCCGACCAAACCGGATTGGGTTGGGTTGCATCATTAGATAAGATGGGCTTAAGCCTAAGAGGTTCTTATCTTTTTACTGAAATTTTACACACGGACTGTGTCAGGTCGAACCGGGTCCGTTTCAGTAAAATTTAATTCCTCTCCTCACCGAAACAGTGTCCCAACCGAAATATCTTTTTCCTTTCCCGTGCATCTGCTCACGAACAGTCATCGGACATGACTATTCACTTCCGACGGGTTGTGTCCGTTCCGAACAGCCGCACCTTATTGCTTCGTACCTTTCCGTTCAGGTGCATGTTTATCTATAAATAGGACACTCCTCCTCTCATGCATTTGACGTTTTCACTTGCATACATTTTGCACTTCCTGCATAAAAACTTCTGAGAGTTCTGTGTGGTTTTCTGGTTCGCCTACCGATCAAATTGCAGTGCTGCTTCCGACCGGTGAAAGTTGGGTATTCCTGGGAGGCAAACGCCCAAGTTCTCCATCAGCACCATAGTGGAGGGAGAATTTGCCTTAAGGACAGGGTATTTTGATACTCGCCTCGACTCGAATCGTCTCTCGCCAATTTCCGGTGTACTGAAATTGGCCCAGTACGTTTTCTAATTATACTTAATTTATGTTTTCATCTTTATTTCCAGATTATTTTGAACCGTGTTGCCAACATGCAAAATTTTGAAATCACCTCTGTATGAGCTTTTAGATTCTCAATAAAAATTTACATACCATTCTTCTACAAAAACTATTCTACACATTCGTATCCAAACATCTGTCAGGGGTAACAAAATCTAATGATATTTGTTTTGCATAGTTTTTTATTATAATGTCAAAATCTTTATAATTTGGCAATTCCAATACTAATTCGTTTTCAATTTTTCAAAACTAAGAGGTCAAAGTGGTATTTTAAGAAATAAAGGGCATGCCAGTGATATTTCAAAAATAGTGAGGGACGTTAGTGCAATTTACCCTAAAGTTGATTATATACTGTAGGTGTTAAAAAGACCGAAAGCATTATCAATGGCATACTCAAAAAGAAACATATTTTCTGATACCCAGAAAAGGCTCACAATGGCATTTGGATAAATACTAAAAGTTAGCAATATTTTCTTATAAATACTCAAATTTTGGCATTTGGATACTCAAAACTACCAACGTTTTCCCAATAATCAAACTTGAATACTCAAAACTACCGACATTTTCCCTTCTTTTGATTATGGACAAAAATGAACCATTGTAGACCTTCATATTGCTAACTTTAGAAACTCATTAAATGAATACTCAAAAGATGATGTGACAACATTTAAGTATTTACATTTGAGAATGTCATACAAAGAATGTCAACAGATTCAACACCACCAAAGTTTTTTCCTATGGCACTTCGAGTTGTACAGAAAAAATATCAAATAATGAAAATAATTTTCCCCCTTCTCAAAAAAAAAATAAAAAATAATTTCCCTGTAACTTTCTAAGTGTAGATGCAGTCACCAAAATAGTCTTTGAACCTTCTCTTTAACTTATTGAGCGAGAAGCACTTTCCTCATAAGTAGAATATGTAAAAAGAATAAATTCTAGTTTTTCTGCAAAAAAAAAAAAAAAAATTCAACAGAATACACACAAATTTTCTTTTCCTTTACTTAACTTTTCTTGAGAATAAATTACCATTTTATATATATAATAAATTTTTTTTTGAAGTAAATTTTACGAGCATAATCTTAATCAAACTTTAATTTTTCACTTAACACTATCCTTAATTACCTCTAATTTTCACTTAAAACTATTCTCACAATGACTAGATTTTCATTCTCTCTCAAGCATCCATATACAATAAGTATTTCGTTACATATTCTAATCATGATTGTACATTAATTAGTTACAATTGCACATTAGTTACCATGCATCTTGATTTACTTTTTTTGAGAGTTGCCAAACTATAAAGCTGCTTCTATTAGGGTTGAATCGCATTACATCTCATGAATATCTTACCGCGTGCAAATCTTTTAAAAAGTTTTTAAATAAAAAATTAAATATTTATCCTAAAACGTGTACCTAATTTTACCGAATTTATGTCCGATAAACGTGCAGATATATCGTACGTGTTTCGCACATAAATGTTAAAATTAAATGCTTAACCACGCTTTTTTGTAGGGCTGCTCAAAAAAACCGGTGAACTGTGAATCCGGTCCGGACCGAACCGATCCGCACGTTTTGGATTTTAACCGTGGATTAATGGTCCGGACACAGATTCAAAAAATAAAAAACCGTGACTCGCGCGCGGTCCGGACACGGATTTTGATTTTGAAACCGTGGATTAACCGATCCGGACCATGAGATTTTTATTATATATAATTTTTTTAAAATAAATATATACGTAGTTTTTTTTTTTGTATTGGACTTTGATATAACAACTGAAATATTTATATTTCACTCAACTAAACTGTCTTTGTTTGTCAACTGGAACTATCTACATACTAGGATGAAACTATCTACGTACTAGGATAAGTTTGTAGTCTTGATTGGCTTCTATTTCTGCAAGTACCTTTGTTTGTGAATTGAAACTATCTACGTACTAGTATAAGTTTGTAGCCCTGATTGGTTTCTATTTCTGCTAGTGCATCTGGTACTTGATTTTCTTCATGTAGGGTACGAACAGAGGCAAAATTTGAAATTGAGTTGATGTATTTTTTTTCTTTTAGAATAAGTTGAAAATTCGTGGACAAATCCGGAACCGATCCGTGACTCGCGGATCGAATTGGAACCGAACCGTGAGACTTTTGGAACGGACACGGATTTTATTTTCAAAAAACCGTGACCCGCGGATTAGGATTGGATTCATGTCAATCCGGACCGTGAGCACCCCTGCTTTTTTGGACTGTCAGCCAAATTGACAGACTATAAATAAACCCAAAAAACACTCATCAAATCAAAATCAAAAAAAGAGAAAAAGCAAAAGAGAAAAGAGAATATTAGAACCGAAAAAAGAAACGAAAAGCGAAAAACAAACAGTTGGCAAAAGTAAAGAGAGCATCACTTGACCCTCTCTCTGTCTCTCTCTCTCTAGATTTCCCTTCAGCAACCAACGTTACTCACTCCACACAAGCAACCATATTTAACAACTTTCCTTTCTTCCATTCCATGGCATCAGTGCAGTTCAAGGCAGCGGCGATCAGAATGATATTGCTATCGTTAGTGGTTGCGCAGCTGCCGTTTTTCAGGGTGGCAGAAGCGGCGGCGTGGTGCGTGACTCGGAGCGACGCCAGTGACACGGCGCTGCAGACTGCCCTGGATTACGCGTGCGCGGCCGGGGCCGACTGCGCGCCGATTCTGCCGTCGGGGCTTTGTTATCTTCCTAATACACTCCAGGCCCACGCCTCTTATGCCTTCAATAGTTATTTCCAGCGCAAGGGTAACGCCCCTGGTAGCTGTGATTTTGGTGGAACTGCCACTATAGCCCAAACTGACCCTAGTTAGCTCTCTCTCTCTCTCTCTCTCTCTCTCTCTCTCTCTGTATATCTTGTGTATATATATGTAAATGTAATTTTGTGCACGGGGAAATGATTTTGGCACTCAAAATATTGATAATAACATTTCAATGTTTGTCACTAAGTGCATGTTATGTGTGTTTTGAAGACTAGAAAATAAATTTTATAGTGTGGTTAACAAAAAGTGAAGTGCCAAAATCAATTACCCCATATATACTCTCTATGTTTCGAACTGCTTGTTCACTAAGAAAGAATCTGAGCATTTTTAGAATAAAAAATTTTCATGAATAATTTTCTGGGTTTCTGTAAACCTTATATAAATTACTTCATGAGTTTCCAATTTCTTGTAAATAAAATAAAATAATTTATGCACAAAAGTTATTTATTTTTTGATACCAAAATTGCACGACTTTTCTTTAATTTTGGACAATTTTGGGACAGAGGGAATATTATAAAAAAAAAATTTGCTCTTTTCTCTTACTAAAAACCTCCGCAATAAGACCTCCGCAATGTAGTTCGTGTCCATTTTTCCCGCTTAAGTATAATCGTTCAATATCAATTAAAAATGTCCAAAAACCTAATTTTATTACACAATTCCGGACATAATTGTAGCTGAAATCGTTCAACGTATGCATGTTCACATGCTTCAAATCATTTGAGAAAACAATTGTGTCCCCAGTTAATTTCGAAAGTTTTGCCGCGACCATTGCTCATTTTAGATCAGTCTATATACCTCTCATTGTATGCTTCAAATCATTTGAGGAAACAATTGTGTCCCCAGTTATTTTCGAAAGTTTTGCCGCGACCATTGCTCATTTTAGATCAGTCTATATACCTCTCATTGTATGCTTCAAATCATTTGAGGAAACAATTGTGTCCCCAGTTATTTTCGAAAGTTTTGCCGCGGCCATTGCTCATTTTAGATCATTCTATATACCTCTCATTGTATGCTTCAAATCATTTGAGGAAACAATTGTGTCCCCAGTTATTTTCGAAAGTTTTGCCTTGACCATTGCTCATTTTAGATCAGTCTATATACCTCTCATTGTATTCTTCAAATCATTTGAGGAAACAATTGTGTCCCCAGTTATTTTCGAAAGTTTTGCCGCAACCATTGCTCATTTTAGATCAGTCTATATACCTCTCATTGTTTTTTGCATTTTTATCTTTTTAAATAAAATATTCAAAAGTTTAGTCTAACCGGGACTTGCTTTTTTATTTTTTAATCTGTTATTTTTACTTTGTTTCGATTTTTCAGGTTATGGATCTTGTGTGTTTCCGTCGTCCCCGAGGTACCCCTTTAGCCCTTTAATTTTTGCCCTCTTCTTTCAATTTCCACTTCCATTTTCAGAATTTGTTGATATTAATCCCTTGAAAGCACACCGCAATATATACTAGTAATAAATGCATTGGCTCTGTTAATAATAAAAAGAAATGCCATTGCATTGAGAAAAACTTGCATGCCGACAGGTATCACGTGTTTTGGACGGTCTAAATTTAAGAGTGACATTTTTGTAAATTTTTTGGGCAAATTTACCCTAACAAATCTAAACCGTCCTAAATATATTTGAACGGCTTGGATGCAGCGACGAGTATCACGTGGCGGTACCATATCCACATGCAAGTTTTTCTTTGCATTGCTTTCATCAATCATGTGTAGATTTCATGGGTGGGCCCATTTTGCTTGGTTCATCATTTACTTATTTTTTTGATAATTGGATTTTCAAGCTATCTTACTCATACCTAGATTAATTGTGGGGTTCTAACTTTAACAACGGGACAAACCCTCCAGTATTATCAAGGTTTTGAATGTTTAGTCTCCGTGGATTTCAAGATACGACCACAACCACATAAAGCTCAAGTATTTTATTGCGCTCTTATGCTCACTAGGTCAAACCCTCGAGGTTTTCATCATTTACTTATTACTCTTCTTTTGGCTATGTAAATTAAAAGAAATAAGATCATCGACACCAAATAATCATCTCCTTCAGTTTTTTGCTTCCCCATAAACAAATAAATACCAAATGCTTAACAATCAACAAAAGTTCAATAGTATTTTTTTTCCTCCCAGTAGTTGTGTTCAAGTTTTCATAGCTATGTAAGGCGTGATTCCCCTAAATTAATAAATGATGTTTTTTTGTCAATCCCTTTGAATTCTTGTTAAATTTTGAAAATAATTTAGATTAGTTAATCATTCTTCTTAAAGAGAAAAATTCTAAAATGATCAAAAGCAAAAGTAGAAAATTAAAAAAAAGGCAATTTTATGGTCTTTTCTATTTTTTTAAAAATTCTGTCAATATTTTTATACCTCTTCAAATCCTCTCGTTGAGAGAAATGAGTAATCTAAAATCTGTCAATATTTTTATGAGGGGAAGAGTACTCAAGAATACCAAAACTATTCTTGGTTTTCCATTTGCTAAAATGGGGAATCCAAAATTGGTTGATTTTTTAGCGTCTGATTTTCGCGTTTGCTAAAATCACCCACTTAATTTTACGGAATTCCCATTTTAGCAAATGGGAAACCATGATCAATAACATCTGAGTGCAACTCCAACCCACAACTTTAAATTTTCTTTTGTCGAGGGATTATTGGTGCTCCTGCCGCAATGCTTGTGTTGCTGTCATTGTTTGCCCCATTTTTTTTGTTCAATTTCCTATCTTGAACACATCCAATAATAGTCTAGATTTTATACTTTTTTTGAAAGAAGTCAAGATATCATTAAACGCCATCCGGCACCGATTACAACAAAAGATAGAAATGAAGTCCAAACCACTAACAAGTGAAAAGAGAACGGCATTAGGCTAACTAGGCCACCGACTCGTAGACACACCTGCCGAAGCAGGCCTGACACCTAAGGGACGGAATGATGAATCCGTTTTCAAATGGAAGTGATAGAGAACACAAATGATTCCCAGCTCACACCAAACTACTACAGCGCAGAGTAATCGGTATAGAAATACAAGAAAACAAACTAAAACAAAACTAACTAAACAAAACCCAAAGGAACTAGTGCAGCCAAGTCTCACTGATTACCACCAAGTGACACCAAGGACCACCGAATACAAAAACCCAGAAGCACTGGTACACAGCCGAGATTCACTGAGTCGTCCCACAGAGTTTCAACGCGTAGCACAGAATTCATCCGAGTTCAGTGAATAGTCACTTCCCCGGGCAAAAGAAGCTTCCATAGCCGCCGCCCGTTGCATCAAAAAACTTTATTAACTGGAGGGGGGCCGTAACACCAAAGATCTACCCATTGTTGGTCCAAAAACACCCGAGAGGTAAGGATCGAAGAAGGTGGGGGAAACAGAGGAGGGAGGCGGAGGGGAGGGAGCGGTGGGGTGAGGGGAGGAAAAGGCGACGGATCCGGCCATGGGAAGATGGTTGGTGTCCGGCAAAGGGAGGGGAGGAGGGGTGGGGCGAAAGGGCGGCAGCCCCAGCCCTAAAAAACGCGAAAAAATGGGGAAGAAACGGAGAAGTAGTAGATCTAAAGGTGGAGAAGGGGAGAAAAGAAAAGAAAAGAAGAAGGACAAGGGAGGAAAGGTGGGAGAATGTTAAATTTCTTGGAGGGTTCCAACCTAAAACCAATTGGGAATAGGTGGAGTAGCCTCAAAAAATTATTAACCAGACTTGGGTGACTTAGATGAGCAATGTGGGATAATTTAACACTCCCCCTCACGTGCAGCCCGGATGCAGGTAGAGGTACGATTTGAGAAGACTAGGAGATTTGACTCGGGCAAAGGAGAATTGACTACGTGATGAGGCCACCCAAGACCTAGCTCTGATACCATGTTAAATTTCTTGGAGGGTTCCAACCTAAAACCAATTGGCAATAGGTGGAGTAGAGTCAAGAATTTATTAACCAAACTTTGGTGGCTTAGAGCAATGTGGGATAATTTAACAAAGAAGGCCGGAAAGGGTGGGCTGCCGACAGGGGAAGAGGGATTAACCCTAGGGTATTCTAACTTTTACAGAGAGAAGCTCTTTAGGTAGTAGTAGGCCCGATCAAAACTCTTTAGATTTTATACTTTAGACTGAGTTTTCCGTTTAATTTTAGCAACTGAATTGTTAAAATTTTTTGGAAAACTAGGCCTTCAGTCTTTGTTAGTAGATGATTTTAAAAATAGTGAGAATAACTAAATGCGAACTTTCGATTAGTGATTTTATTTTTAAAGAAAGCTAATCAAGAAAATGTACATTGTTGATTTGATTGAAAAGAACGATCTCCCAAAAAGAATTTGTATCGGTAGTAATTAATGGTCATTTGAATTTCAAAAATTGCAGCACAGCGGGAGGGGGAGGGACAACGCCCGGAACAGGAACAGGAGGGACGACGCCCGGAAGAGGAACACCGCCCGGAACACCGCCAAGAACACCACCCCCACCAGGAACCACCGGGCCGTACGGAGGTCTGACACCTGGTTTGGGAACCACCAGCAATTCTAAAGCTTGTTTGGAGCTGTCAATTCTGAAAGTCTTAATTTCACTCTCTTGTTCGCTTCTTGCGTCGTTCATATGGCAAGTCATTTAGGTTCAGGTCATTTTGCAGTGGAAGAAGACTAGGTTTACTACAGTTTTGGTAGAAATTGCGGCCTTCTTCCGATTAGATTAGCATTTGATCTTTAGCTGAATTTTGTGCTCTAAAGGTAAAAAAGTTGTCAGCAAATTAAGTAAAAGAAGAATGGTTCAAACTCCATTCTATGGTAGGTGTTTCAAATCCAATTCAATTCAATTCAATAGTCCATTATAAATATTTTCTGGTTGTTTATAAGCATCACTATCATGGCAATTTACATCTCGTGGAATACAATTAAGCAGGTCTTGTGTGTCTATTGGCTATTACGCTTTGTTCAGATCATCGATAATCGAAAACCTTAACAAAGTTAGGGTTCCATAGTTTTGGAAAGCTTTATAAATTCCATTGCGACGACATGGAACCACTATGTTGCTGCGTAACTTATCGCCCAAGCTCTCCTAAAAACACTGAAAGATTATTTTTATTTTTATTTTTATTTTTATTTTTATTTTTATTTTTATTTTTATTTTTTTGCGGAAAAAATCACAAATATTCAATGATCAAATAAAATAGGCCTCGCTTCCGATCAGATCTGAACAAATGCTGAATATTTGTCAAAGTGAAAACATCAACATCTCCACTCGCTTCTTTCAACCGCCCTTCTTCCTCCTTTAAGAGGAAGAAAAGAGACTTATATGCATGGAAAGGCTGAAAACAAGGATTTTTTTTAATTATCAATGCTAATAGTTTATGCAATTTTCAGTTATTTCTAGATTACAAATTTCAGTCTGACAATTCACCATCCGTGCAACAAAATATTCTCTATTGTCTTCTTTCAAGCATTATGCATGGTACCTATGAGAACTCCTTACCTGATAAAACCACAAAAGGGTAGGTCATTTGCAGCCCTATATACTAAGGCTGAAGTTGGCATACTAAGGCTGAAGTTGGCCTAATTGATTCAAAATAATCCAACTTTTATCTTCTAAACCTTTTTTTTATGTTTTAGTGTAAACATGTTGAAATTTATCCCACATTGGTTAATTATCACCTCGAAAAACTAGTATATGAGCTTGAACAGCCTCTCAACTCATTGTCAATTGGTTTTGAGTTGGATCCTTTAACATATTATCAGAGCAAGGTGTTTAGAGACTTTTCGACTTTGTTTGTGCCATAGTTGCACTTTGTTTCATTGTGATCCGTATGTTCCGGATCCTTTGTTGACTCGACGTGTGAGTTGGGGTCACATGTGCGGTGGAGTGTTAGAAATTTTCCCACATTGGTTAATTATCACCTCAAAAAACTAGTATATGAGCTCGAACGGCATCTTCACTCATTACCAATTAGAACTAGCATATGAGCTTTCACTTAGTATCTTACTTTTTTGAATTTTCTTTTCTGAATTTTTTTTCAAGTTTTGGTCAAAAGTTCATAAGATACAAAATAACTTATTATTGAATAGACAAGTTCAAGACAACCTACTTTAAGAGCTAGTCAGTTAGATGGTTTGGCTTTCGAGTTTGAAAGGGAACTCTTTATTTTGAGCAATGCTCCCATAATTAACTTCATTTCCGTTCTACTATGATTCACGATTACCTTTCACTCCACTGGGCACCTTTCAGGTTGCCTTACAATGAAGATCTGATCTCCAGCCATGTCGTACATGTCCTGATTCCGATACCATGACCATAGAGCATGGGTTTCGTTCTTCACCTGTCGCAAAACATTGCCAGTTTCAAATTCTTGCACTGAAATAATCAGATATTAAGTACTGGATGAATATAAGTTAACAGTGTTAGAAGGCAGAAAAACACTCAATCAGTACCCCAAGATCGGATAGGTTAAGCCACCCAAGTGTAACAACAATTTATGTAAATATTTCAAAATGTTAAACTTTATCGCTTGTGATTTTCGTGCTAAGAATCCTCTTAATACATGCTAAAGAAAATTATCGAAGTGAAATACGTCACTGTTTCAAAATTGAAAGTTCAGCCATACTGTGAAAGGTTTTCTACAATATTCCATTCTGATAGCAAATGAGTGAAGTCTATGGCTAGTGGAACTCTACAAATTGATATATTACCTGCCTAACCATAACGTTTGTAGTTGCTTGTCTATCGTAAGTCCCTACCCATAGTTTTGGGTTTTATAGAAGGTATTTTTAATTTTAAGGTGTTTGTCCCTACCCATACGTGAGTGTCCTGCAGATTTGAACGACAGACATTGCTAGAGGCTCCAAAAGACTTCTCACACTTGTTGAGCATGTCAAAATTTGGCTCAAGTATGGCAAAACAGTATCTGACCAGAGTTTTGGAAAAAGAGTTGGAAAGTCATTGGACATACTATAAAAAGATCACCCACGTCAATGCTCAAAGTTGATATTTCAGCAATACCGTGAAAGGCTTTCTAGTTTTTACAATCACTCATTCTAAAAGCAAATGCGCATAAGTGGAATTGATGTCTAGCAGAACTCTTCCGGTTTTGAAATATCATATGCCAAACGGTAATATACTTGGTTGTCACGAAAATGGCTCTTACACTGATGGAGGATGTGGCAGGAAAATGGCTTCACTGTTTATTGAGTAAAATTTGGCTCAAGACTGGCAAAAACAAGTTTTTGCCAGAATTTCTTTCACTGTTTGTAGGATCTACAACAACAACAATAACAAAACCCATCTACTCCCCAATCATTGGGGTATGGGCAGGGGATGATTGGTTGGATCTCATATCAAAAATTTCTTTACCAACATATATGGGAAGTCATTGTGTATGCTATAACAAAATCATCCCAGTTGTATCAATCAGGATCTTTGTGTCCAGCTCGGCATAGTTCTGTTCTGTTTTTTGGCTGAGACAGAACATTTGATAACCTGATTGCAAGATAGTGGTTTGACCAAAGATTTGATTTGTTTTTGCTCTCAAGGTGTTTTGTATCATGGCAACCTTTCCCAAGAAGAATTTCTCAAACGATTTCAAATGGGTAAATACTTACACTGGTCACATTAATAATATCCTTAGAATGATTTATCAAGATCATTTGCAAAAATGTTCAATGAAGTGTGTCGGAAAGAAAGATGGGTACCTCTAGAATTCCATGGCCAAAGCTAGTTTCCCTTAGTGCACTGTAATCAGGTTGCCTATCCCAGCAGAACCTACCGGCTGCTCGGCCGAAGGTAAAATTGTATGCGCAGAACCCACCCATAAAATCTGGTGTGGTTGACGGGTCAGGACAATTACCCGGTTCGTCAGCATGAGGGATTGCCATCTTTTCTCGGTTACCACCATCACCAACTGTAATATAGACAGGACCACATGGATCCAAGGTATAGTTATATACTCGATTGGACCTCTCATATGCATGGACCTGTTGATTTCTGCCACACAGTTAGAACCATTGCCAGTCTAAGCATGTACTCAGTCATGAATGCACAAACCAATACGTAACTCACAAAATCGATGTTAGAACCATTGCCAGTCTAAGCATGTACTCAGTCATGAATGCACAAACCAATACGTAACTCACAAAATCGATATACTACTTGTTTTCTTTTAGGCATATAATTTTCTTTGGTTCTACATGCATGTCATTTTTTTATCAATACAATAACCAATATTGGGAAGCAGCAATTACACCACCATAAGGAAACAGTCATGCAAATGCCCCAAGTTTATTTGACTGAAGATCACAAGTCGTAAATTTGACTTGCTATGAGAAAAAAAAACCAAAAAATGATAAGATTTTCAATATCACATATATTTTTTATTCAGTCTCTAGCTCCTCAATCATAATTTGGTAAAACATTGAAAGTATCATAATTTCGTAAAACATAGTATCAACATTTTCAACTTGAAAGTATCAATTTATGGAAGAGACCGGGGGAGATGGATAATTTTAGTCTACTGTTAAGCTTGGAGAGAAGGGTCCATCGTAGAGCTCAACAATGCGTTTGAATGTGACAGAGTAGGGAAACCTAGATGGGCGAATCATGAAAAAATAGTTTTTAAGACTTCAAAATTTCTTGCTAGAAGAAGTTTGAAGCTGCATGGTTAGTTATTGTTTGAACAAGAGGTCAGTCAAGCTTCAAAAGATTTGCGTGCCAAGATCTTGTAGATGGGTGCGGCAGTCTCATCAGCTTCTTTTGCTCAAATTTATCATGTTAGAATTACACACTACGTAACAAACACCATTATTCACAAACAGTACTCAACGGAATTTGGCACTTACATGTCCATTAAAGACCAAGTCAACAGAATTTTTATAGAGCAGTTCTTCCATTGCTACCTTCATGCACTCTGCCTCTCTGTAATGTGCCTTGTAGGTGCTGTACCAAGGTGGATGCCAAGTAGCTACCAACCATGGAGTCACTTTTCTGTCAACTTTAGCAAGGTCTCTCTCCAACCATTTGTATTGATCCCCTGTGGTGGGATTCTGGGAAGTTAGCAATCTCATAAGTTACACTCACTGGTGAGTCATGACTCCATCATTTCTTGTCATCATAATTTGTATTTTCATTATCCGCAAGTCGAATAAAATCAAGTTAACCAAAATAGGTCTACATTGTATGAGGAAAGTGTTTACTGATGACTAAGTTTTGGCTTACCCAATTTTATAATTCCAAATTCCAAGCTGACCTAAATTGTTTGGGACTTAAGGCTCCCTATTTGGTTTGGTTTAGTTTATAAAACCAAATCTGAATTTTTTGTTTACTAGATTGAATCCGAAGTAGTAAACAAATGAATTAGAATTAGTATGTACTGACATACACGGAAAGTTTAGACTGCCTCCAATATCCTACATGAAAATACATTTTAGAATTCTAATAGGTTTCTATACTACCTTGTATTAGCGCCACCCTTGGATCCTTGTATGCCTATTGTTTACTAGATTGAAACATTTAGCGCAACCCTGGTTATACACTGTCTTTTATTAAAAGGAATCATGGTTATGAAACAATCCTTAGAAGCAACTGCTTAAACTAGAACAAGAGATGTAATTGTATCTGTAGAAATGTAATGGTAGACAAATGGATGACGGCTGAAGTTTTATGTTTACCTGATTTGTTGTAATCAATGTAGGCCCCAAGCATTATAAAATGTATGCCCCCAGCATTGAAAGAATAATAGAATGTTGACAGAGATTCACTTTCCTCAGATGGGAAAGCAAATCGAGAACTGTAAGCTGCAAAGGTCATATTTCCAGCCTGTAGCTCTAGTTCATGGTTTCCTTCTACCACCATTATCGGAACTTTGGAAACCAGAGGTTGCATAAACCTGAAATTTACATATCTCATGACTAAGATACTTTGCAACTGCATTGCGGGAAAAGAAATATTGCAAGTAAGAAAAGGCTAAAAGGAACTCAAAGAAATATAAAATAGAAACATGCAATGGTTGTAAGGCGTGAGTGCGGAGTTGAATCTAGGAGAGCACTTCACCTAGATAAACTGGAAACATGTACCATATCCTAGTTGGGTTTTGTTATTTATGTATCGCCAATGCTTGGCACATGTTTTCCAACTTTCAATATGATTTTGCATAATAATAATGCATCCAAACAACTAAGCGTTATCATTCACAGAACTTTTATGCCCATGACTGTTTGAAATCTTCAAAACCAGTGTTATATGGACAAATCCATGCCTGATGTATATGAAAAAAAGTAAGGGTGTTGGATATGAGTGACACCCATATTGAATCTATATGCTTGCATTGTCTAGTTCTTATGCTATCAGAAGTAAAATAGGGTTACATTAGCTAAAAAATAATTATTTTGAGCCTTCCTCCAGGAAGGGACATAGAATTCCATTTTTGCTTAACCCCTTTTAATATCAATTACATCTCTGAATGACATACAACAAATTATCTAAGAATTGTAATACAAATGAGTTTCGGGACTATACCCAACTTTTGGATAGACATGCGTGCACTGATACTCGAATCAGGTAACACAGTTCTAAATCCGTTCACTTCTTCAAGTGTTTAGATAGCGAATCCCATGCTCTGGGACTCGCTTATGAACTTACAATTAGTTTTCTCAACAACTACTTACAATTAGTTTTCTCAACAACTACTGATTCAGCGGATTTTATTGTTCAGAAGCCTATCCTGTTTGATCTTATTGCCCACTAAAAGACTTGGACAGATTTGTTGTACCAAATAAATAAAAAGGAGGAAAATCAACGATGACTATGAGAATGACATTAGGGAATTTACCTGCCCAAATAATCCCAACGAGGCTGATACGTCTCATGAATGGGAGTGTTTGCAAATGAACAAGAGTAACAGTCCGCCCCAGTACCATTTGTGAGATACAAGTTAGCATAACTAACATCCCCTACTAATAGAACAAGATCGGGACTGTTGCTCATCAAGTGGCTGATTGTGGAAGTGGTATTGTATGTAAGACCTGTGTCTCCCACCACTGCTATCCTTCTCGGATAACTCCTTGGACCAGAAACAGGCATTGTCTTGAAATAGAACACATTGCTCATTGCTGGTATTGAAGGATCTCCGCATTTGTAATAGTATACAGTATCAGGCTGCAACCCTGCAAAAACGAAATGAAGAACCTCAAGTGTAGTGAAGTATAGAAGTCTCGACAGTTGACACCACAATAAAAGCTAAATATCAAGCAGGACATACTTCAGTTATGTTTTTCTTTAGTTTATTTTCCCATCACTATCTATCTTTCCTTCTCTGAAGTCTATTGTAATGGATGTAATTTGCATAACTGTTAGAAGCATATTATATTATGGCTGCAACAGTGATGGAGCCAGGATTTTTAATGCTGGAGTGGCACCGTTCGCTGGGTCTACTCATGTCATTGCATCTTGAGCGGAAAATGTGAAAATACACCATAAAATGTAATATAGTTGTAGTTCCGTACATCTGTTATTGCAACACTACTATCAAAGCTGAAATACAGGTACAAGAACTCACAAATGCTTCGCGTCAACAGTGCTATAATGTGCAACTTGTTGGAGATGCTAGTTTAGTCCATTGCCCAAAGAACCTTAACCTCTCGGGACAAGTGCTGATTTATCGTAGTTCCAGAAGTCATGCGAGGGGAAGGTCCTGGGTTTAAGTTTCTTTGTTTGTATATATTTCCCGTCTGCATTACGCTTCTCTATTCTTGACGCACAATATCGAAACTTCAAAGTCACATTCCAAACTTCAAAGTCACAATATCCAAATTTTAAAGTCTGCTTCTAGAAATATTTGCTAGTTTCTTAATTTTGGTCAGTTTTGTATAGACTCCGGGCTGCCATTTGGTTGTTTTACTCTGAAAAAAAAGGGCCATTCATCATAAGATCAGTTTTGTCAAATGGCAAAGTCTACATGGATCATGGATGTCCGTGTCTACGTCCACAACCCTTGAAGCTGAATTAAGGATCCCAAAGTCATTCTAAAACCTGGTAGAAATCTACACACACACACACCATTGTTGAAAAAAGCAAAACAGTGGGAGCAGGGGCAGACAAAGGAAGAAACTGACTTGGCTGAGTAGAAATAGTATTCTCTGTTTGCTTGCTGTTTTCAAAAACAGTTTTCCACAAAACTTCGTGAAATTTTTTTCATGAAAACTGATACACTCATCGTTGTCATATAGTATTCATTTTGTTTTAACTG
Source organism: Vaccinium vitis-idaea (assembly GCA_963854785.1). Lineage (NCBI taxonomy): Eukaryota > Viridiplantae > Streptophyta > Magnoliopsida > Ericales > Ericaceae > Vaccinium > Vaccinium vitis-idaea. The sequence continues at coordinate 41,011,181 of OY978215.1, forward strand.
AAATTGACCTCAAGGAAAAGGAAATCTTTTTTGGTACTTCCATAAAAGTAGATGTTTTTCCGAAAAAAATCATTGAAGGCAAGTTCAGTAGCCGGCCAAAATTTTTCGGGAAGTGTTCTTGAGGAATCGAACACAGCTAACTACCGAGTTCATCTTTGGTTCTGAGCTTCTTTTTAATTGCCATCCATAGAACAAAACTATGAGTATGTATACACATAAGGAACCGAACCAGAGACCACATACTACATTCTTTTTGGCTGCACCTACTCCAGGATAAGGAAGCAAGACTGTCATTTAAGAGGAATCTCAAAAAAGCAACATATGGGATGCTGAGATTCCATGCCTTGTTGGATAATTTGGTGGTAGTACTACATTTGGCAAGAAAGGGACTCTGGAATTTTGCAAGCCATTCAAAAGTCCCACATCACGGCGCCATAGAAAATTTCTTTTGATGCTCGTATAAGTAGTTCCCGGTTCTCTTCTGTATAACTGACTCCCTAAAATAAAGTTATTTCTAGCCGTTGGCAAGTCCCCCATGGGATTTAGCCTCAGCTTTTTAGCTGAGCTTAGTTCCTTTATTTATTGGTTTGGAAGGTATGCCTTTCTTAGCTCTTGTAAGCTAGCTTTTGGTCAATGAACTTCTTATTAACAACTAAAAAAAGTACTTCATTGGAAAAGTTATACGTAATCCTTACACGCAGTTTGACATAAGTGGATTCTTTAGTGAAACACGAATCCCCCTGAATTGAAATGTTTTATGAAATCTAAAGTAAGTTTTAAATTGTGGAAATCTAATGTTGGGGAAAGCAGAAATGTTGACAATCTGTACTACTGATAATACCTGTGAGACGGACATGGTGTATGATTCCAGAAGTATAGTTCTGAAGGCCTTCAAAAGGATAAAGTTGACTGTAGACAAGAGAATGGCCAGTCGCTTGACGAGTCAATGCAAATTTTACCCACCCATAGTAAACAACACTTGCAATCATATCAGGGTTAAATGGTTTAATGGTGTCGCCGATTTGGTATTCCCCTGCACATGAAATTTAACCAAAACTTTCTCAAATAACTTGAATCCAACGTCTTTGTGTACGCAGTTGAACACAGCAGATCAATTACAATAGGTTCAACTGATTCCCCATAGTTTTTTTTCTATTTTTGAGTAGTAGCAATTTCATTCTATATCAACAGTGTTTGTCTTCGATATGAACAAAAATTTAAACCATGTCAATAGAACTTAATCAACCAGTAAAAAATGAAATCATTTCACTGTTTCGTCAAGGCCTTCTACAACACATATCAACAATTTGGAGAATGAACATTCATTGCATGTATCATCATTTTCCATTCATGAATTCACGGTTGTTTTGTTTGAATGACTTTGGAAGCGAAAATATTATTTTGTAATTGGAAAATAACCCAAGCACTGATTTCATTCGAATTCGTATGAATCACCCGATCAGAACTTAATCTCACAGTGCACTACGAACCCGATAATAAAAATATATAAAAATATAAAAATATAAAAAAATAAAAAAAACATACTAAAACATTTAGAAGTAGTTTTATGAAGAAAAAAAATTAGACACAGGAAAGAAACATACCGGTGATCCAAGAAATCCAAACAGAATCATAGGTTGAGGATAGAGAGACAGATATTTGCTCAGGCTCAAACCCTACAACCGTCCTCTGCACCCGTGGATCGTTTTCCGGTAAATCTACTGCCCTTCCACGGAAGCTGTCGTCAAGTGGAACAGTCACAGGCTTGAATGGTCCTTCAAGGGTCGTTGGAATTCTCTCACCATGAGCTAAAACAAAACTAACCACAAGAAACAGAGTATTCCCAATTGACATCGTCTCGAGCTTACATGAATCAGAGAGACAGAGATGAGAGATTTAAGAGGTAATATAGGAGATGAAAAAGGGTTCTTGAAAGGGAATAGAAGTTCTTGGGTAGAAGGCACCATTAGAGCATATGCTGTGTGAATAATGGGGTACGTTTTGTTTTCTTATTTCACATGTATTGTGCAGTGTATACATGTATATATGTATCTACAAGTGTATGTAAATCAAGAGATTGACGTACCCAGAGCACTAAGCTCGGGCATATGCTTGTACGCAGTCTTACCGTGCTTGTGTTTCCGAGAACTGAACCTGTGCCTACGGATCTAACGGGAGAGCTTTACTGTTACGCCAGGTGAGCTTTACTGTTACGCCAGGTCCGCTCTTCAGAGATGGAAAGGAAGGTGGGAAAGAAAAAGTGATGTTTGTTGAAAAGAGAAAAGACAGAGCGAGATAGAAAGTGAGGAAGGTGTGAAGGGGAAGGGGTTGGAAGTGATGGGACATTCCAACGGTTACTGGCGGTTAACCTGAATGACAAGAGAGAGCATCAGCAGGACTGAGCTCCAGTACTCCAGTCTCAGATCTTGTCAAGTTTTGTCCAGTTTGTAGCAATTAATGTGAGCCCACTGTTATCGAAAACGATAATTTGTATCGTTCATCTTATAATTCTATCACACTTCATCCACTTCAAAAATGGCTTTAGCAATGTTGTTTGGGGAATCGGAGGCCTTGTAGTGAGGAAACTCATTACATGTATGTAGTGAGCTCCTTCGGTCGTCCTATCGGCGATCAATGATCCGGATCATTTTATGTTTTACCTTTACTTTAATCCCAATTTATTCAGACCGTTGATCGCCGTTCAGATGGCCAAAGGAGCTCACTACACGTATGTACATGTAGTGAGCTCCCACATTACAAGCCTTCGGATCCGTTTAGTCCTCTAATAGGGCTTTTGTTTGTTAATATTATGTCTCTTATATGTCGTTAAGGCACAGGTAAATGCTCGTTAAATGAGATCAATTAAATCTTCCATAAAAATAGTAAAAGTTGTCATATTGGAATACAAGGACATATTTTACTTTGACAAGACTCTCGCCCCTTTTCTTCTTCTCACCCTTCATTTTCAAGTTTCCTCCAATTTTTTGCCGATTAATATTCCCTAGCCTTAAATTTTCTTCCCTAGCCTTAAATTTTCTAACTCTAATACTTGGATTAGTGTATGGTTTATCCAACGGTTTGCCGCTTTCAATCATGTGCTAATATTTTAAATTTGACTAGCAGACTTTTGTACGTCCAATGAGACAACTTTATCGACTTTCGACGATCACCCAAATAAATGAAATAAGCATAAAAAAAATTCAAAAGACAATTCAGGCTCGGAGAGAGCAGAATGGATAATCCCTGCACAGAAAAAGTTATCTTTAAGCCATAAACCTTCCTTTGTCAAAGCCTATCTGATTTAAAATTTGAGTAGTGCTTCCGGGATGTTTTGAACTCTTCCATTGTTCATGTAAACTGAGACAACTCACAGGAACTTCTCCTGACATAAAAAAAAAGCTTAAATTTCTTCACATCTGCAAGATAAACTTGAGCGGACTAAGGAAATAAATGTTACTTTTTCTTTGCCTAATTTATCAACCCTGAGCAATTGCAAGTACCATCAACCCCCACTGTGTAGGTGTAGGGTTCCAGTCCTGAGAGCACTAAGCACCGCTACATGCCCAAAAAACACACACAGAATTTACCTAGGATTTGAAAATCAATGGCCCACATTCAGTTGGAGTGAATCTGGGCTATTGTTATCCAAAGTCTGGATAAATTCTGAGTATGTTTTTTGGGTACTTAGACTTTCCCATAACACTAACAGAATTTTCCTCTCCACAACCCCGGTTAGGAAAGTGTTTTTTGAAAGATGCAACAAGAAAGCACAGATGAGCACTTCATGGTTAAAACTTGGGATTCCAGTCAATTCTGTAATGTTTGTACTAGTAAGGTAGGTCATTCCACTTAGGTTGACACCCTCTCCCTCAGAAATCACTTGCTGTCCAACACCCAAACAACTGCCCACCGGATCACCCGTACCAAAAACCCTTTTTACCTCTTCTTGTGTACATTTCAGCCACGGGATTGTACAATGTTGTCATACTAGTAGGATGGAAAAAAATTTGCTCATCCTCACCAAAAGAGGATGAACAAAACCTTTGGTGAGGTGAACAAAACCCTCACCCTGATTGGTTGAAATGGTGTGAATCCCACCACAAAGTGATGTCTTGCTTACCAAAAAGTGTATTGATTCTATGAACCCCACACCATCAACCAATCAGGGTGAGGATTTCAAAAAAAAATTCCTGGTAGGATATTATTGTGCCATCATGGGGCTAAAAATGCATGAGAATAGAGGTAGAGAAGCTTTTTCAGTACAGAAGATTTCAAACAATTGGTAAGCACGCTGTCAGCGGAAAATAGAATTTCAAACGCAACACTAAACCAAGCTGAAGAGAGAAAACAGTACAAAAACCCAAGGCCCAATCCAAAAATTGAGCCGTATCACCTTTTTAATCTCTGTGAGAACAATCTAAAAGCAGGAAACTTGGTAGTATTTGTATCTTATTTTTTCTGCTCCACTCATTCTTCATGATCCTGTAGACCAGGTAAAAGTAATAACTGCAATGACCACAGTGAAGATGAACAAACAAAAATCATCCACAGTGAGGGAAAAAGGGTTGCTCAAAATTTCAGCTCCAAGTGAAATATGAGCATATTAAGGGGATGCACCAGAAACAAATGAATACTATCTGTTTCAAATTATGGAATCGAATAAAACCAAGTGAAAATACATTCATGCTCCAAAGATCGCTCAAACCAGCACAATTACTTTGAACTGTATTTTGAACATAAACTATGTAAGACAATCGTTTGATGCAGATTGACAATCCAAAAAACTGATATATAGTCTTTAGTTGTATACTGAATTCTCAACAGAATAGCACGTTAGTACTTCTTTAACTGCGGTGTTCAATGGAGTACTCATTTTCCATTGCGGCCACCTCCAGTTTGGTGCATCATGGCGTCGATTTCATCTCCGTCCTCCATGTCAAGCTACATATTCAAACACAAAATCAAGGCCGTAAATTTCCATAGTGTATTGATCTCCCCTTCATTCTACAGCAAATGCAGTGTGAAAACAGTATACGAAAATTGCAAAATAAAAATCCAAACTAGTATTATTATAACAAGAGCTATAAGAATGGTGAAAATTTGAGAAATGATTAATGTTCTTCTCTAGAATTTTGTGTAGAAATGTTTCGACCAGAAGGATAGTATAGAACGTGGATTGAACTCATCTCGATGGGACTTGGATAGGTAGAAATTCAAGAACGTAATTTTCTGTATATCATTGTATATACTTCTTTCTGTTTGTATAGCATTGCTCTTCGGAAAATAATTACTTGCAACTTATTCTCCTATTCCATAACCAATATCGTCAAATTTTGTTTCATCTCTGCTTTAATTTGAGATATTAGAACGAAATATCAACAATAGAAATGCCAATTGGATAGTTTCCCCAACAATGGAAAGCGATACAAATAAGGAGTTCAAGAAAATTGACAAAAGCATTCAGTTTCTACCGATGAAAGAAAAGAACTGCATGATGGATAAGAAACAGTCAACCGGTATATTTGTTACTAGAATTGTGGGCGGGATCTCCTAACATGTTAGAAATTTGTTCATATAACTGGCCTAACGATAGCTATTCATTTGCGCATTAGGACTATGGTATATGGACTCAGGTACGAGTGTCGGATTCGAATAGTGTCTATGTTTTGACCTATGACACCTTCAAAGAATTTTCGAGAGGTACTGTTGCTAAGGGGCAGAACCAGGTGGTTGAAGGTATTGCAAATGGCACTAGGGAAGTCCTTAGCTCGAGAACGAATGCAAAGCGCTCCTTGGGGAACATACTTTGCTGTCCTAATCGGGGATTATCCGACCGGGTTTTGATGAAAGCTATGCATTTCACCAAAACCATTCGTTACGCTTCATGTCCTAGTGACTGACTTGTTTTGAAGACAAATACACAATCCACGTACATGTACAAACATGCAAGAATAAGATACCTAAAACTCACAGAGTTATGCGATTGTGTGCATGCATGTGCATGTGTGTTTATGGCTGTGTGTGTGTGTGTGAGAGAGAGAGAGAGATTGAGAGAGATTTACATCATCAGGGGATCGTCTTTCAAGAATGCGCTCGCCATTGTAGAGGAACTCCATCATCTTGTATTCGTAGTTTTGCCTTTCGCAATAAGCCATGAGGACCTTTTTCAACATGGACTCACGTTTGATCTTGAAAAAGACGTCAACCCCATCCTAAAAGTTGAAAATAAATATTTAATTACAAAATTGGATCACAAAATGTGACAAAAAAATTGAACTGCTAATTTGATTTGATCAGCACAAGTTAAATTTTAAGATCAATGTCTTCCCACAAGAAGGCAATTAAAAACCCCAGGTGTTGGCTAGATCTGGACTAAAGGGTTTGCTTCCTCGTAGGATCTAAGATTTTAGATTCAAAAAAACAAAGATCTTATCCACCCAAAACGATTTTAGGTTCGAAGAATTTCAGGTGCTTATCAACAACTCGTTTAGGGCAGTTCCTATGTAGCTTTGCTCCGGCTTTAAGGGGCTCCATGAAAATTAGCAATGAATTGGGGCCTTGATTAGTCGAAGTGCGTGTAAGTTGACCCGAACGACTTATAAAAACCAAGAAGGCAATGGATGCCCGATTGATTTGATTTGTTTATACGCAACAGTTACAGCTCTGTTTGGAACTTGGGGAAAGATGTGGAAAGGAATTTCCCTTCCTTTGTTTGGTTCTTAAAAGGGAGAAAGGAAAATATTCAAATTCCTATTTAACTTTCCTCCTATTTTCCCTTCAATTTTCTTTCTAATTTCCTTCTTAATTATATTCCCTTTCTTTCCCTTAGTTCCAAACAGGGCCTACACGAACAGAACTAGATAAACGGTTCAGATGAGACGATGAGGCCTGGCTTACCCCAGCCTTAACTCTGGAGTATGCGCCTCACCCTAACCCGATCATATCAAACGAACAAAGAACAAAAAAAACAACCCTTGTCATAAGCCAAACAAAATGCCCATCAAAATAAAATAAAATAAAAAGCCAAACAAAACAGAAAAGAAAAAAAACGCGATTCCTCGAGAATGGTCGGAGAGATTAGTCCCGTTTATCGGGACACTCTCCATTTCCAAAAAAAAATGAAATGAAGAAAACACAGAAGAGTAGCCAGCTAGAAAAAGAGAGGAAGAAACACGTACGCACCTGACCCTTCACCTTCAGACTGATAGTAGGAACTGATGGATGCTGCTGCTGTTCTCTGGGCCTCTTGTTGCTGATGCTGCTTGCCTCTGCTCAAGACATCTCCTCCTTCTGTTGCTTGAGAAACTTGAAGAGGAGACACAAATCTGAACTAGGTTTATATTAGAGAGAGAGAGAGAGAGAGAGAGAGAGTTGGTTACTGTCGAGTACAGCCGACAAAACAAAGGATTGGGAAACCTCAATGCCAGAGAAAGCCAAAACACTTATTGCATTTTAGTGGAAGAGGTTTGGAAATCTCAATGCCATGGATAGATGAGTTCTAATTACAAAGACATGGATTCCAATTTTTGAGCGGAAACACAGGGCTTTTGTGAGAAATTGTTAAGGTCGTGTTCTATTTTAACTTTTTGCATTTTTACATTTTTTGTTCTTATCTAAAAAAATTTGCACTTGTTACTTTTGCATCAAACTTTTAAAGTTTTCTTAGAAAAGTGCAAAACTATGACTGAAACTCGAATAAAGACAAAATCAAAAAAGTGAAAAGAAATTAAAAGTGAAAAAGGTAAAAAAAAAGTTTCACAAATGAGTTAAAAGGAACAAGGCTTAAATGTTCTTGGAGACCTGGTGTCATTTCATAACATACGCTCACAATTATATATAATATTATCTAAGGGGTACCATGGCCAAGCTGCAAAATCGCCTCTGCGGCCCTATAGTGGTCTATAATACCATAACAATTTCATATTTTTAAACATATCTAATATCTTCATACATTAAAGAGAAAAAGAAAAAAAAAACTTATCCTTTTTTTGGACAAGAGAAAACTTATCTTTATACAATTCTAATGTAACAATGTTAAAATTACAGATTGTCCATCTCTTTATTATTGAAACACTAAGATGAAAGAATCCAAATCTAAGACGAAAGAAGTCGCAAACCTTTAATTTGGTAAATCACTGAAGCAATAATTAAATGAACAGAATAGTTTTTGTCTTTGATTACGTCGCCTTCTTCATCTACATCGCCGTTGTTGTCTGATGAAATCATGATACAGTTATAGACAAAACCATGTAAAGGAGGCTGCTTTGTTTTACGATATCCACATATGTTTTGCGAGTGGTTATATATAGAGCGACCGTTATGTACTTTCATTGTACACTTATAATCTTATTTTCTTAATTTATTTACTTAAAAAATATTGATGAATGATATTTGGTTTCAAATATGAATAATCACTTATCTAGCTTATTTTCTCAAATATATAAAATTATTTTAAGCTTCAATTTATAGTTTTTCAACCTACTTATTTTAAAATTAAAAGTAGGTTTTATGGAAAAGCGCCTAATTCAAGGTTGTTTTTAGTAGGATGATTAATATTAATGAATCCGGCGGAGGTGTTGTCAAAAGTCCGTTTGCTAGCACTTATTTGACGCAACTTGAACTTTTATAATAGGTTATAAATAGCTGCACCAAACACATCTCCAACTTATTTTATGTTTTTGAAATAAATAATTAAAAAATTATAATTTGATAATCTAACTCAATAGTGATAACAAACGGGGCCCCTTGATTCTTTAAATAGAAAGCTTTTATAAACAAACGGGACCGTAATGCTCTTTCAGGCTTAGTTTGGATGGCGGCAATCTTCAGGGAAATGAGAATGTAACACCTTTTCATGATTCCACCGTTTGGAAGAGACAGGAACGAGAATCTGATGTCATGCTTCTACGATTCTGAGATTCTGACGTTTGGAAGAGACAAGAATAGGAATGCCATTAATTCCTGATGACATACTCAACCAAATATCACATCTCCAAATTGAGTGAGAATCTGATCCCTCCCTTACTCATGTGAATCTTAGATTCCTGACTCATTCATTAACAAATTGAAATATTGACAATAATATATTTTAAATTAATTGTTTTTCGTGTAAAATTACTGAATTAATCCAAACACCGAAATAAAATTATTCCAGTTATCATATTTCTATTCCTACCCAAGAAAATTTCTAAGAATTTGATTCCCGATAATCACATTCCTATTCTGACTCGAGATTACAGTCATCTAAACACAACCTTAATGGATAAGTTCATCCATATATTCCACCAAGAATTGAATTTTTTTTTTTAACAGACCAAGCATTGAATGGTAGTGAAATTTGTGTATTTGATGTGTGTAGCATCGCTCTTTAAAGATATGTTGTATAATACAAATTCTAGTTGTCATTGAGTCTTCCATTAGCCAAAAAAGAAAGAAGTCTGAAAAATATAATTGTTTTCCTTGTTTAATTTTACATTGATGAGGAAAAGGAAAAATGAATTACTAAAGTACAAGAAAAATATGTATGGATTCACCTTTACAAGTGCAAATAACGCCTAAAAGAAAATCTCTTCCATATTCTTGCAATTTGAATGGTAGTCAATAACAAATTAATTCCTTTTAACTAAATCCTTGTTGGATTTTCCAATAAAGTGAGAAGTTTAAAGTTGACCAAAACTTGAAAAAAGGAAATTAAATATAGAAGAAGTCAGGTAATGTGCATAATAACTCTTCGGGGGAGCATTCTTTACACCGACGGTGTAAACTAAAGTTTCCTCCAAATTTATTGCATTGCACCATGTGTCCATGCAAGGATGGATCCAAGGGGGGACAAGTGGCGGTGGCTGTCACGCCCTCATTTTTTTACAAAACATAAATAGAAGAATCTCAAACAATAAGTAGTTAAAAGATAAAGATTTCCATAAATTATAAAGATTTCCATAATTAGAGTACATTCTTAGCCCAATGGCTATCAAATGTTTGGGCACCCTTGCCCCAAAGGTGAAGTCAAATAACATCATGTGATTCAAATATTTGGGCACCCTTGCCCCAAAGGTGAAGTCAAACAAAAAAAAATTAATAATGTTTGGGCACCCTTGCCCCCAAGGTGAAGTCGAAATAATATCCCATAAGTTATTACAAATCCAAAGTCAAAAGATGGTAAAAGAAATTACAGTTACATTAACATCTCCCCAAAAGAAAGTTTAATGCGTAGAAGATGAATAAAATAACTTCATGCTATGTATGCTCATCATCCAAGTCATGCACTTCAAACCATGCACGATCAAAGCTGGGTACCTGAAAAGGGATAGGGTGAGCACACGCGCTCGTAGGAGAACTATTCTATTAACGCTAGGTATATGAATATAATGCATGCACATGAGGGTAAGATATGTCAAACGATTATTCATGTGCGAGTCCAAGTATCCAAGCCATGGAGGAAGAATTTAGAAAGTTTCAACGTACCCAAATGATTTCCAAGTATCCACCCACAACCCATGTTTTCAAAAGTCCTTTCTAAGTGTTCAAAACATAACCCAAATATCCATTTTATTTCACCCAACCACCCAAGTTCATCACACAAGTCAAAATAATCGAGTTTACATATCGAGTATCGACAAAACTTAAAAGATAATCCAAAACCTCATTTCTTATTTCTTTCATTGGAGAAAAACCATCATTTTTATTTAGTACTAGGGATTTAATCCCTCTGTCGGGTTCCATAGGCCCCGCGTGCCTCTGTCGGGTTCCACCCCGCGTGCCTCTGCCGGGTTTCATAGGCCCCGCGTGTCTTTATCAAAAAATTTAGCAAGTGATGGTATCGATTTAAGAACATCTCATTATCCCAAACATTTCATCAAAACTTTCACAACAAGTCCGTTTTCCAAATTTCATTTCATTACTTCACATCTTTCGATAAAAAGGGTGACGCACACACCCACCCACGCTTTCTAAAAACCATCAAACTTTCATGTGATGTAAAATGACATATTTGTTTATAAAATCAAAGTTCTCGAGTCAAACATGGTTGAAAGTGATGCCAAAAGTCGATTTTATGAAGGTATAAGCGATCGGGGACCAAACGGACATCAAAGGGTGACCGAAAATCACCCAAAAAACAGGGGTAGTGGCTGGAAATCTCAGAGGCAGCAACTAAGAACAAAAACAATGCAGATTTTCACCCTTAGGGTGTGGAATTTCAACTCAATCACAATTGAGATAGTTTAGGCTCAAATTGGAAATGCTAGACAACAATTAAACATGGAGGGATGTCAATTTCACTCCCAATTTCACCAAACAACAAGAAAATTCATAGATCAAAGAATCAAAGTGGGAAAACCCACACAAATTGGGGAAAACATGAAATTCAAGAAAATTAAGGTAAAAAATCAAGTATATGCAACAAATCATAAGCATATAACTAGAGAGAGTAGACATTGTTCCCCTACCTCAAGGATTTGCTTGAAAAATGAAGATGAGTGAAACCCTAGATGTAGAAAATCTCAAATCCCGAATTATGTGCTCCCGGTGCGAATCCAAGGTGACCCAAGCTCCCCACGGTGCGTAGAACGTGAATATGGCCTTGGTTCTTGAAGAGGTTGAGTAGGGAGGGAGAGTTTTGAGCTTGAAGTGTGCAAAAATGGAGGAGAGGAGAGAGGGAGAGGGAGCCGATCGGTGGAGGAGAGAGGGAGAGTGAGATATTTTATTGTATTGCAAATTTTCCCCACTCACAACTTATTATAACCCCCTAATTACACCATACACCCAAATGTCACTTATGTATATAATATGTGACCACAATACTTATTTTCATAAACCAAACTTAAGTAAAGACTGTCTTTACTTTAATTTATTTATGAAAATAAGGAAGTACCCCCCATTTGAAAACAATGGCATTTCCAAAATTTTGAAATTTTAATCACATCGAAATCTCATCCCCCCACTTTTAGTACAAAACTGAAAAACGGCAGATTTTTCTCCGAATAAAATAGGCGAACGATGACTTTGCCTCACTCAAAAATATGCATGATAACTATTTTACCTATTTTTCTTAGATTTAATTGTCTCATGGTTGAAACGATAGATAAATGAAATAATTACTATATTCTTTTTTGTTCACTTCATTCATAGGAATTAAATTTCAATTTCATTCATTTATAGGAATTGCGTTGGAAATTAAAAGACAGAAAATTATTATTTTTTTCCTCAATTCATTGTTTACACTTTTTACACCTGAGGAAAAGTTATTACTTTTTGTATTTTTTTTCCACTTATATAACTTGTATCTCTTGAATGAAAATTTCTTCCTTATTCATGCATCCAACTAAGCCTTTAGTCACAGCCTAACTAAATCCTTGTTAGATTTATAATAAAAGTGTGATGTTTTAAGGTAACTAAAACTTTCAAATGAAAGGAAGAAGTAACCCATTAAGGAATACAATAAAAATTTTACCTACATTTCTTAGATTTGGTTTTAATTTCACAGTTTCAAACAATAGATAAAGGAAATAATTACTTGAAAAGAGGAAATGAAATATAAAAGAAGTCAGGTAATGTGCATAATAACTATTTTATCTATTTTTCTTAGATTTCATTTTTAAATGTCGAAACGATAGGTAAATGGAATAATCATTATATATGTTTCTTTTTCGTTGACTTCAGTCATTGAATTCCATAGAATCTTAAATTTCAAATCCATTCATTTAGAGGAATTGCTTTGGAAAAGGCGGAAAATATTTATTTTACTCCTCAATTAGCGTTTTCACTTTTTACACTTGAGGAAACATTATCACTTTTCGTGTTTTTTTTTTTAGAAAAATTTATTAGAATTTTTATTTTCATTAGTCTATCAACAATTTATTGAATAAATTAGTGCGTACTTTTGAGGCGCGACACATGGTGTCATATAATGTCATTCTCATGCACATAATTACTAGCAGGAAACCCGTGCTATGCACGAAACAAATTCAAGTGCACTGAGTTTATCTGAATCTTGAAGTCAAAATATTATATGTTTGATTTAATTTTCAAAAACAAAAATAATTTCTCATCCCAATTGTTGGTCTTTTTTGGTTTATACTAAAAAGTTGTGTCATTTTCAAATTAAAAAGTAAACTACACATTTTGAGAACATTTGTATAAATTGGCTATGAACCCGTGCTATGCATAGGACAAATTTTTTAAGTGTATGCAATTTATTTTAATTTAAAGCAAAAGCTATTTGCGTACCCAAAACCACTAGTAATTGTTTAACATATCTGTCGAAATTTAAAAAATCTAAGTTTACCAAATATTTCTAAATAGTAATAAATTAACAATTAAAATTGTCACCACAAACACCCTAGTAATCCTATCATTCACAAAAAAAATATGTACGTTTATGTAGAAATTAAAATATATATCAATTATTATACAAATTTTTTCCTGCTTCCTTTGAAAAGGTATAAACAGTATTCGGAACAACAAATGTATAGCACAAATGTGAATATAGGAGCACAAAGTACTTAACTTATAAGGCATAGTTCATTTGTCATATTCTCAATCTGTCCTTACAGTGTGAAAGAAAAACAAAAGGATTGTTGATTAAAAAATCCTTTCCAGAAGTATTTTGAATCATAGATTTATATTAAAAGATAAAATGGAAAAAAAAAGATTAAAAAATGACAAAATATATAGCTCGGTAATATTTTTCTTGCCTTGAGTGTGTAAAACAAAATAAGAATAGTATTAATCAGTAATCAACAACAAATAGATCAACTTTTAGAAAATCATACCAGTGGAGTTGAAAATGAGTAAGAGAAATGGATTGGTGCCGAGTGTAACTTTGATAGTGGTTTGCATAAACTATCCTCGCATACCTAAAACATAAAGTAAAAAAAGAGCAGCACTATTGGTGTAAAACTCGATATAAATTTTGAACGCAATAATCCCAAATTTAGGAGAAGTTTTTTAGTGCCAAGTGGGTACCGCATGGTATCTTACATGGTACTCATAAAGCCTTATCACAGCCATCCAACAGTGTTTATCAATGGCCCGGATGTGCCGATGGGTACGCCATGTGGTACCTGCTCAACACTGAAAATTTTCTCCAAACCTAGAGCAAATTAATAAAATTACCAAAGATGAACAACAAATAGTATCATATATGGCTATAATCATAATCAAAAGAGGACGTAGAATCCACCCAAATATATGGATTTTTTCTGATACCTGAACCAAATTACACCTAGTGTTATATGCACCAAAAAATGAAAGTTGATTCATAGATGCGTGGTTTAGTACTATTGTACTAAGAGGCATCCAAAAGCAAGAGTTACTAACCAACCAAATCGGACTAAAATTACTCAGAACCTGGAACATTATGGAGGAGGTGTTCTTCATCTTCAGTACGTATCTTCCGTTCTCTCGTTTGTTCCCTATACCATATAGTGGATGGATAGAGAAATTAAGAGGAAACAGAGGAATGATAAAGGAAGGTATAAACTAAAAATCGAGAAACTCCTACAATAAGTTGTTCTCTAATTTGAGGAGAATTGGGCAGAATTTTAAGGCCTAGAGCAGATGTAGTTAGTTGAATATGAAATAGAATGAGAAAAGAAATAAATACATATTTGTGAATTATGAAAAGAATATTACCTAAACAATTGTGCTTTTCTAAAATGAAGATATGGATTCTAACCCAGACAGTTTAAAAATTACTGGGCTTTGGCGAAACATAAGTCACGGCTAATTAGATTGGATTTGAATGGAAGGAGATAATTAACTTAGTATTACTTGGACATTGAGTAGAAGTAATTTTCCATTTGAGAAACGAAAATCATGGAATAGATATGGATTTTCTTCTTGTTTATTGGATTTGACAGAATCATAACCATGTTCATTTCTTCTCCTTTTACAATTTTTTTTTGGGAAATTTATTGATGCTAAATAGTGGAAATTATTTTGTATAAAATTAATTATCTTAAACCCAATCAAGCTTTGCCACTTGTCGCGTTGAGAGCCCTTCTCACGAAAAGTCATCCTGCAATACTAATATAGATATGGGCCTCGAGTTAAGTTTCACCAAAATATGTGAAAATGAAGCGGATTAGAAAAAGTGATGGAGATGGGTGTTAGAGTACTACGTGGTGATTCCTCAGGGCCATTAAATAATTAATTACTAAAGTAAGTCTCAATTCACTGAATTTTTGCAACCAAACTAGTATGTGTCTACAAAATTATAATTACTACATTATCATAAGGGATAGTTAATTAGACATCTTGTATCAATAATATCCTTATGACTCCATCCTACAGAGTTTGAATACTTATGATTATATCTTGTCTTTTAAATAATACCCAAAAGGCCCTTCATCCATAATTAGAATACTTATGTTTATTATGTAAAATCAACGAAGTGGTAAAATAATAAACCATATTCACTACGTAAATAATTCTCTAAGGACATGTGAATATGGTCGATTAATTTACCATTTTTTTCACCAAAGTGGTAAAACAATAAACCATATTCACTTTTATTTAACTTCCCTTTATGAATTTGGCCCGCGCAGTGGCTCCCTTTAAAATTTTAACCATGATTGCTGGATCAATGATATTTGGACGAAAACATAAAGAACTACTGCAAAAATCCTTTATATTTTCATCGTAAAAATCTTTACCCTTTAGGCAAAGAATTTTGGGATGAAAACATTTTTACGATTTAGTTTAGGATGGAAACATTCTTTATGTTTTCATCCCAAAAATCTTTACCTATAGGCACAAAATTTTAGAATGAAAACATAAACAATTTAGGAGGGAATTTAGGATGAAACATTCTTTACGTTTTCATCCCAAAAATCTTGACCCTATAGACAAAGAATTTTAGGATGACAGCATAAATTATTTAGGAGGGAAACATTCTTTATATTTCTATCCTAAAAATCTTTACCCTATAGGCAAATAATTTTAGGATGACAACATAAAGAATTTAGCATGCAATTTAGAGAAGAATTATGGTTAGAATTTTTTAGGGAGCCGCATGCGCGGGCCAAATTCATAAAGGGAAGTTAAATAATAGTGAATATGGTTTATTGTTTTACCACTTTGGAGAAAAATGGTAAATTAATCAACCACGTTCACATGTCCTTTAAACGATGGTTATTAATTTACGCTGTGAATATGGTTTATTGTCTTACCGCTTCGGTGATTTCACATAATAAACATGATAATTATGGTTAAAGTTTTTAAGGGAGCCGCATGCGCGGGCCAAATTCATAAAGTGAAGTGAAAAAAAGGTTTTTTGATTGGGTGGTTTGAACAGTAGATATTATTCGGAAATGAAATGGTTTGATAATGTTGTGTTCCATGGGTAGGGGATAGGAACCGAATCCCATTATACTAATAACGTCAATAATGGAATAAATAAGGGCATAAAGGTCCAAATATCCAATGTCGGAATGTAAATATAAGTATTCAAATCCCATAGGATGGCAACATAAGTAGTATTTTCAAACAAGATGCCTACTTAAAATTCTCTAATTATTTCCTTCATCTATCGTTTGAAGCTACGAAATTAAAATCAAATCTAAGAAATGTAGGTAAAAAATTTATTGTATTCCTTACTGGGTTGCTTCTGTCTTTCACCTTCTAAAACTTCACACTTATATTAGAAATCCAACAAGGATTTAGTTAAGCTGTGATTAAAGGCTTAGTGGGATTGCATGAATAAGGAAGAGATTTTCATTTAAGAGGTACAAGTTATAGTCAAAGTTATATATGTGGGAAAAAAAATACAAAAAGTAATTATTTTTCCTCGGGTGTAAAAAGTGAAAACAATGAATTGAGGAGTAAAATAATCAATTTCTTTTCCAATGCAATTCCTATAAATGAATGAATTAGAAATTTAAGATGCAATTCCTATTAATGAAGTGAACAAAAAAGAAGCATAGTAATTGTTTCATTTATCTATCATTTCAACCATGCGGCAATTAAAAAATATGAAAATAGGTAAAATAGTTATTATGCACATTACCTGACTTCTTCTATATTTAATTTCCTCTTTTCAAGTTTTGGTCAACTTTGAAGTTCTCACTTTATTAGGAAATCCAACAAAGATTTATTTAAAAGGAATTAATGTGATATTGACTACCATTCAAATTGCAATAATATGGAAGAGATTTTCATTTAGGCGTTATTTACGCTTTGTAAAGGTGAATCCATACATATTTCTTGTACTTTAGGAATTCATTTTTCCTTTTCCTCGTCTATGTAAAATTAAACAAGGAAAACAATTATATTTTCCAGATTTCTTTCTTTTTTGGCAAATGGAAGACTCAATGACAACTGGAATTTGTAACATGTTTATACAACATATCTTTAAAGAGCAATGCTACAGAGATCAAATACACAAATGTCACTACCACTTCAATGCTTGGTCTGTTATAAAAAAAAATTCAATTCTTGGTGGAATATATAGATGAGCTTATCCATTAAGGTTGTGTTTGGATGCCTGTAATTTTAAGTAGGAACATGAATATAATTATCGGGAATCAAATTTCTAGAAATTTTCTTGGGTAGGAATAGAAATATGATAACTAGGAATTTGATAGCTGGAATAATTTCATTTCAGTGTTTGGATTAATTAGTAATCTTACGCGGAAAACAATTATTTTAAATATATATTAATATTTCCATTTGTTAATGAATGGGCCAAAAATCTAAGATTCCCATAGGGTAAGGGAGGGATTAGATTCCCACTCAATTTGGAGATGTGTTTTTGGTTGAGTATGTTATCAGGAATGACATTTCTATTCTTGTCTCTTCTAAACGTCGGAATCGTTGAATCATGACATCACATTCTCGTTCTTGTCTCTTTCAAATGGTGGAATCATGGAAAGAAAGTATCACATTCCCATTCCCCTCAAGATTGTCGCCATCCAAACTAAGCCTAAAAGAGCATTACGGTCCCGTTTGTTTATAAACGCTTTTGATTTAAAGAATCAAGGCGTCCCATTTGTTATTACTAATGAGTTAGATTATCAAATTAAAAAAATTTAATTATTAATTTAAAAAACATAAAATAAGTTGGAGATGTGTTTGGTGCAGCTTTTTATAACCTATTACAAAAGTTCAAGTTGCGTTAAATAAGTGCTAGCAAACGGGGCTTTTGACAACACCTCCCCCGCATTCATTAATGTTAATCATCCTACTAAAAACACCCTTGAATTAGGCGCTTTTCCATAAAACCTACTTTTACATTTTAAAATAACTAAAAATGCTATAAATTGAAGCTTAAAATAATTTCATATAATTGGTCATATAAGCTAGATAAGTAATTATCCATATTTGCAACCAAATATCATTCGCAATATTTTTAAGTAAATAAATTAAGTAAATTAGATTATAAGTGTACATCGAAAGGAGGTAACGGTCGCTCTATATATATCCACTCACAGAACATACGCAGATATTGTTACGTAAAGCAAAGCAGCCTCCTTTACATGGTTTTGCCTATAACTGGATTATGATTTCATCAGATAACAACGGCGACGCAGATGAAGAAGAAGGCGACGAAATCAAACACAGAAACTATTCTGTTTATTTAATTATTGCTTCAGTGATTTACCAAATTAAAGGTTTGCGACTTCTTTCGTCTTAGATTTAGATTCTTTCATCTTAGTGTTTCAATGATAAAGAGATGGACAATCAATAATTTTAACATTGTTACATTAGAATTGTATGAGATTAGGGATGGCCATCTCGGCCAACCCTCGCCGATCCAACTCGTCCCCTCCCCGAATGGGTAGGGAATTCAGAGATTTTTTTCGGGCATCAAGTAGGGTATGAGGATTATTTTAAAAAAATTCCGGGGATCGAGTAGGGGATGGTATAGTCGATCAGTCCCCTCCCCAGTCCCCGCCCCTCCCTGTTCCCCTCCCTTCCCCTCCCCGCCCCGCATCCCTGTTCGCATATATAAGTATATTATATTATAAGTTTATAAGTTTTTTTTCCCCTGGATAAGTTATAAATTATAACTTGTTGGTTGGTTGTACAAAGAAGGTTTTCTCCTTTACTTTTGTTTTATGTGGCACTTTTGAGTGAAATTTTAATCTATTCGGAAACCAAAAACAAAAAAAAAGAAAAAGAACAAGAACAGCAGTAGCACTTTTGAGTGACTTCATACGTTTTAATTATTTTTGGGAAACACTTTTGTCATTAGCTTTGAGTTTTAATACAACTTCTTTGGTATTCACTTTAATACTTTGGTAGTCATCCCCGATTTCCCGTGGGGATTCCCATTCCCCGCATTGGGGCAGGGATGAAGGTTAAAAAGAAATCCCCGGTGTAGATTGGGCAGGGGATGGGGATTGATATGGGTTTAGGGATTGGGGATGGAGGTAGTTGAATCTACCCCCTACCCTCCCATGCTCATCCCTATATGAGATAAGTTTTCTCTTGCATGTCTAAAAAAGGATATTTTCTTTTTTCTTTTTTCTCTCTATAATGTATGAAGATATTAGATATGTTAAAAAATATGAAATTGTTATGGTATTATAGACCACTATAGGCCCGCAGAGGCAATTTTGCAGATTGGCCATGGTACATCTTAGATAAAATTATATATAATTGTGAGCGTATGTTTATGAAATGACTCTAGGTCTCCAAGAACATTTAAGCCTCTTTCCCCTTAACTTATTTGTGAAACTTTTTTTCACTTCTAAATTTTTCGTTCTTATCTAAAAAAATTTGCATTTGTTACTTGTGCGTCAAACTTTTAAAGTTTTGTCAAAAAAGTACAAAATTATGACTGAAACTCGAATAAAGACAACCAAAAAAGTGGAAAAATTAAAAGTTTCAGTCATAATTTTGTACTTTTTAGATAAGAACAAAAAATTTAAAGGTGCAAAAAGTTAAAAAAGGAGAACAGGACCTTAATAAGTTCTCATAAAAGCCCAAGTGTTTCCTCTCAAAATTGAAAGCCCATGTCTTTGTAATTAGAATTCATCTATCCATGGCATTGAGATTTCCAAACCTCGCCCACTAAAATGCAATAAGTGTTATGGCTTTCTCTGGTATAAAAGATTTCCCAATCGTTTGTTTTGTCAGCTGTAATCGACAGTAACTAGCTCTCTCTCTCTCTCTCTCTCTCTCTCTCTTATTTTCTCTAATATAAACCCATCAACTAGTTCAGATTTGTTGTTTCCTCTTCAACTTTCTCAAGCAAGAGAAGAAGAAATGTCTGGAGCAGAGGTAAGCAGCAACAGCAACAAGAGGCCCAGAGAGCAGCAACAGCATACATCAGCTCCTACCATCAGTCTTAAGGTGAAGGGTCAGGTGTGTATGCATTAATGCATGTGTTTCTTCCTTCTTTTTTTTTTTGGCTACACTGTCTGTGTTTCTTCATTTCATTTATTTTTTAAAATGAGGAGTGTTCCAATGAATGGACTAATCTCCTCGGCCACTCTCAGAGCCGGTGGTCCCAAGACAAATCGCTGGCGAGGAATCACGTTTTTTTTTTTTTTCTTTCTTTCTTTCTGTTTTGTTTGGCTTATTACAAGGGTTTTTTTTTTTTCGTTTGATATGATCCGGTTGGGGTCAGGTGTAGAGTTAAGGCTGGGTAACCTCATCATCTCATCAGAACCGCTCAAAAAAATTAATGAAATTCGTTTAATCTTTTCAAAGATTAATCCGTTTCCAAAGATTAATGAAATTTTTTTTTGTTGTTCAAAAAAAAAATCTCATCAGAAACCATTTTATCAATGGTTTATCTAGAATTCTGTTCGTGTTCCTTTTCGAATCTAAGATCTTTTTTCTATTTTTTTGATAAGATCTTTTTTTCTGTCGATAAGATTATTATTGTCTTGAACCTAAGATCCTAAATCTTATGAGAAATTAAGCAAACTCCTTAGTCCAAATTTAACCAACCCCTTGGTTTTTCGATCGCTTATTTGTTGGAAGACATTGATCTTAAAATTTAACTTGTGCTGGTCAAATCAAATTAGCGGTTCATTTTTTTTTTTTTTTTTTGTCACAATTGAGATCCGATTTTGTAATTGAATATTTATTTATTTATTTCTTGAACGAAATTTCGACTTGGCTGATTTACAGAAAAAGAACGATCCCAAGCCCTAGTGGGCCCAATCTTTAAAGGAGGGTGTGTTACACCGACTACACTTGATTATATATCTTTTTCAGCTATTGGTCTATGTTTTTTTTGGTATTCTACCGTTTTATTTTTTGTTAAAAATTAGGAACACTTCGGCTAGTTCAACTTCAATATCTTAAAAGTGATGGACCCACCTCACAATTCTCACATGATTGTATGATTGTTTTTTTTTTTTGGAAAATGTTTTGTAGGATGGGGTTGACGTCTTTTTCAATATCAAACGTAACGCCAAGTTGAAAAAGGTCCTCATGGCCTATTGCGAAAAGCAGAACTATGAATACAAGACCATAGTGTTCCTCTACAATGGCGAGCGCATTCTTGAAAGACAATCCCCTGATGATGTAAATCTCTCTCTCTCACAAACACACACACACAAACACACACAATTGCATAACACTGTGTGTTTTATGTATCTTATTCTTGCACGCTTCTTCATGTTAATTAAAGCCCTAACAAGAAATTAACAACAAAACAGCATCAACAAAGAAAATAAAACAAAGAATCAACAAATCACACGGTATAAATTGAAAAAAGTGCATATTCTCTCCTATATAAAGTGCCCGTTTTGGATACTCGACACTCGGATAAAGGTATATATGAAATCCGTATTTGATGTATTTAGATGGAGATTCACATACAAATTTGTAATCTCTAAATGTACAAGAACTACTACGCATTGATAAAAATGACGTTTCCCACTAACAAGAAATTGTAGTAGGCAGTTTTTAAACACCATTATTCTTGTAGATAAAAATGAAACATGCCAACCAATGTGAAAATTTGAAATAGAAATTAGATGAAGCGGACACTTAGACACTATCCGAATCCTACACTCATACCCGAATCAATATACCATAGTCCTAATGCACACATGAATTGGTTTCGTGAGGCAAGTTAATATAAACAGCAGAAATATCTCTTAAATTTTCTCAAATTAATTTCTAACATGTTAGGAGATCCCCCACACAGTTCTGGTGACAAATAGACTAATTGACTGTTTCTTATCCATCCGTATGCAGTTCTTTTCTTTCATGGGTAGAAACTGAATGTTTTGGTCAATTTTCTTGAACTCCTTATTTGTATCTCTATCCATTGTTGGGGAGCCTATCCAATAGGCATTTCTATTGTTGATATTTCGTGCAAATAGTTCAAATTAAAGGAGAGATGAAACAAAATTCGACGATTTTGGCTATGGAATAAGAGAATAAGTTGCAAGAGTAATTATTTTCCGAAGAGCAATGCTATACAAACAGACGTAAATATACACAAAGATATACAGAAAATGACGTTCTTGAATTTCTATCTGAGTCATGTCAAGATGCCTGTTAGCTAAATTCCATGATCTATACAGAAAATGACATTCTTGAATTTCTATCGAAGTCATGTCAAGATATGTCTGTCAGTTAAATTCCATGATCTATCCTTCTGGTCAAAACATTTCTACACAAAATTCTAGAGAAGAACATTTACAATTTCTCCAATTTACACCATTCTTATAGCTCTTGTTACATAAAAATTGGTTTGGGTTTTTATTTTGCAATTTTCGTATACTATTTCACACTGCACTTGCTGTACGTTGAATGAGAGATCAATGCATTATGGAAATTTACGGCCTTGATTTTTTATTCGAATATGTAGCTTAATATGGCTGAGGAAGATGAAATCGACGCCCTGAGGCACCAAACTGGAGGTGGCCGAAATGAAAAATGAGTACTCCATAGAGATACATACTTAAAATGTGTGGTAGACGTATGTAGTTTTGCAAATGTTGATTCTGGAAACCTGGATATTTAGCGCTATTTGGCATATGTCATGCTTTTGTTTGAACCAGCGAGTTTTGCTTTCGGAATTGCATTTGATTTATTTACAATGGGCATTTTGTTTTATTTGAGCTGTCTTCAAGGATGGCTTCTCTCTTTTTCTTTTGTTGTTGAAATTTCTCTCTTATTCATTGTCGCGAAAATCAGATACAGAATTTTTGCAGAGAAGTTCTTTGAGATCATTGATATTACTCAGGACATCTATTCTTATATACGTACGAAAAAAGAAAAAAAAAGAAATGACGAAAAATTGAAACGGAATAGTATAAAACAAGGGGAAGATTTCCTACACAATCCCAGTTTCCCATTTTTTTTGAAGTGCTAAAAGTAATTGATATACTGTGATTAGGTGACCAATTTCAAAATCCATGTTTTAGCCCTTTTAGGTGTTTTAACACTTTTAGAAAAAATGAGAAACCACCCTTGAAGACGTGACCAAAATCAGAGTGAGTAGGTCGAGTTACCCATATGGGTCGAATTATAGGTAGAGTATTCCTAGCTCTCTCTATCTTGTTCAACTTATGGATTTTATTTTTATTTCGATCAAATCAAAAGCAAGATTGAAGACTAACATTTGAGAAGATTGGTCGCCTAAGGCAATAAACCAATTCTTAAGAACGAAATCGATATTTACAGAAGATTGACAGTCCAAGGCAACATACCAATAGCTTTCAATAAGGAAAGTAAAATTCTACCTTGCTATGCTTCTACATAGTCAATAGATATAAACTTCACACTTTTGTTAGAAATGCAGTAAGGATTTAGTTAATGAATAAAAAGCTAAAGTGAAAAAAAAGCTAAAGTGATAATTTTTCCTCAGCCGTTAAAAGTGAAAACAACGAATTGAGGAGTAAAATAATTAATTTTTGTCTTTTTCCAATGCAATTCCTATAAATTAATGAATTCGAAACTTAAAATGTTCTGGAATTTAATGATGAAGTGAACAAAAAAGAAAGTAATTCTTCCATTTGTCTATCGTCTGAACCATACGACAATTAAAAATAATTAAAATCTAAGAAGAATAGGTAAAATAGTTATTATGCACATTACCTGACTTCTTCTATATTTCATTTCCTCTTTCCAACTAATTCTTTCCTTCATCTATTGTTTCAAACTGTGAAATTAAAACCAAATCTAAGAAATATAGGAAAAAAAATTATTGTACATCTCTTACTTGGTTGCTTCTATCTTTCATTTCCTCTTTTCATTTGAAAGTTTTAGTTTCCATGTAAAACTTCACACTTTTTTTAGAAATCCAACAGTGAGTTAGTTAAACTGTGATTAAAGGCAATTAATGTCATCAACTTTAGTCGGATAGCATGAATAAGGAAGAGATTTTCAATTAGAGGATTGCTAGAGGTACTAACTAGTGCACCAACTGGATTTTCTAAGCTGCTGCAAATGTCTACTACAATTGCCTTCTGCTATGTCTTGGATATCGTAGCTTGAGAAGAGGATTCCTCTGAGCCATTTATGTGGTATGGATTGCTTTTATTGGATGATGCTGTACGAGGGTTAATATGCTTTTGCTAGAAAGCATACTTTGGAGGCCTAGCATACTTTGATTTTGCTATGTTTTTACCCCTGTTTCTTATCATAATTTGGTTGTAATTAAGTCCTATCTTTTTGTATTGGATTATCTGTTGAGAGATCATTGAGATGGGTTGATCTCTAGCCAACCTTGTCTCTTATTGGGAGTCTTAGAGGCATATGATTGTCGAGAGGGTTAGATGCCAACTTAGTTGGGATGTTTCCCCTTTGTTGTGATGCCGTTCTTTGCACTCCCCCTTATGTTGTATCTGACTCATCCACTTTAATGAATTTCCTTCTCTTTTTTTTTGACCATGCAAAAAAAAAACTAGTGCACCAACTATTACACTAAATGTACACATGACACTACCACATTAACGCATTATTGAATACATGGATAGACTCATCAACTAAGAGAGTGCCACATGCACATTTAGTTTAATATATAGTTTGTACATTAGTTAGTACCTCTAAAATTACTCTTTCAATTAAGATATACGAGTTATAAAGAAATAAATATTAGTAGAAAAAATACGAAAAGTGATAATTTTTCCTCACGTGTAAAAAGTGAAAAGTTAGATTGAGTGAAATACTCCCTCGGTCCCTTTTTAAGTATGTTACTTTGTAAATTCAACTTATTAAAGAGACATCATTATTACACCTTTCGTATCAACTTTTACCTCCATTTTACACCTTTCACGTCAACTTTTACCTCCATTTTCTAAAATTATCCTCCACTTTTACCCACTTACTTTTCAAAAGGACAAAACAATAATTATAAAAACTTTTACTCATTAACTTTTTAAAACACACATTTATGAAGGGACAACAAAAACTGGAATAATTGACAGTAAAAAAGGTTCGGAAGGAGTAATTATGTGTTGTCTTATTCCAATGCAATTCATATAAATGAATGAATTGGAAATTTAAGATGTCTTGTAATTTAATGAATGAAGTGAACAAAAAAGAAACATAGTAATTCTTTCGTTTATCTATCGTTTCAATCATACAACAATTGAAAATAAAATCTACGAAAAATAGGTAAAATAGTTATTAGGGCATCCACAGTGGGCTCCCTAAAAATGGCTCCTAAGTTGACTCCTAAGATGTACACATAAGCCTAATTGGGGTCCATTTGACACTACTAGAGTTTGCTAAATATAGAGAGCATACGTGCACCCAATGGACTAGCAAGAAAATTTTCTATTTTGTGAAGAAAGTAATAAAAAAAAGTGTGGGTCCCATAAAAAAAAAAGGATTAAAAGGGCTTGGGTCTCACTTAGAGCTAGCTACAAGGCTAGTTAGATTTAGCTAATGGGTTAGGAGTCATGCTTAGGAGCCACCATTGGGAGCTTGTATTGGGAGCCCATTGAAGACCATAATTGATCAAATGGCTTGCTAATTTTTAGGAGCCTCACTTAGGAGCCATTTTAAGAGTCCACTGTGGATGCCCTTATGCACATTACTTGACTTCTGCTATATTTAATTTCCTCTTTTAAAGTTTTCGCTCAACTATCGTTTCAAGTTGTGAAATTAAAACCAATTCTAAGAAGTGTAGGTAAAAAATTTAATGTATTCCTTACCAGGTTGCTTCTGTCTTTCATTTCCCGACCTCTTTTCATTTGAAAGTTTTACTTACCTTATAAACTTCACACTTTTATTAGAAATCTAACCAGGATTTAGGTAAGCTTTGATTAAAGGCTTAGTAGACAGATTGCATGAATAAAGAAGAGATTTTCAATAAAGAGGTACAAGTTATAGGAAAATGTATATAAGTGGGGAAAAAATACGAAAACTGATAATTAATTTTTCCTCGGGTGTAAAAAGTGAAAACAATGAGTTGAGGAGTAAAATAATTACTTTCTGTCTTTTTCCAATGCAATTCCTATAAATGAATGAATTTGAAATTTAAGATGTTTCAAAATTTAATGAATGAAGTGAACGAAAAAGAAACATAGTAATTCTTCAATTTATCTATCCTTTCAGCCATATGGCAATTAAAAATAAAATCTAAGAAAATTAGGTAAAATAGTTATTATGCACATTACGTGACTTCTTCTATATTTAATAGGGTTAATCATGACCAGGCCACCCTCTCTAAGTTTCCAGTTTTACTCGAACACCCCCTGCACGAATTTTTGTTACCACCAGACCCCGTCTATCTTCCAAAATGTACCCCAAGACCCCTTCCCTCACCCTTCATCTATAACCATCATTTTTTTTTAATGATCCAAACCGTTCAACTTGTTTAAAACAAGTTTTTAAGGGTACCCACGAGAAATCGACTCAAAATATGACCGTGAAGTGCTTGATCCAAACAATTTTTCATTAATATGTGTTATGAAAAAATCTTTTGGATCAAGTACTTAATTCCCAGTCATATTTTCCGGTGATTTATTGAGAATCCCCTTAAAAATATGTTTTAAACAACTTGAATGGTTTGTATCATCAAAACATGACCCAGAACTTTGAGGTTGAGATGGAAGGGGTCTTGGGAAAAGTTTTGGAAGATAGAGGGGGTCTGGTGGTGACAAAAATTTGTGTAGGAGGTGTTTGAGTAAAATTGGAACTTAGAGGGGGTGTCTGGGTGATTAACCCTATTTAATATCCTCTTTTGAAGTTTTGGTCAACTTTAAACTTCTCACTCTATTAGAAAATCCAACAAGGATTTAGTTAAAAGGAATTATTGTGATTGACTATCATTCAAAGTGCAAGAATATGGATGAGACTTCCTTTTAGGAGTTATTTACACTTGTCATGGTGAATCCATACATATTTCTAGTACTTTAGTAATTCATTTTTCCTTTTCCTCATCTATGTAAAATTAAACAAGGAAAACAATTATGTTTTTCAGATTTCTGTCTTTTCTAGTTAATGCATGACTCAATGACAACTGGAATAGGTAACATGTTTATAGAGCATATCTTAAAAGAGCAATGCTATAGACATTAAATACACAAACGTCAACTACCACTTCAATGCTTGGTGAAATAAATGGAGCTTATACTGTTATATGCATGAAAAGAGCACATATAGAACATTAGTAAGATTTTATTATAACATATCCTCATTTAAAAAAAACAAGGTGTAAACACCTCATCCTTTTCTGTCGCTCTATCGTCCCGTTTGTTATCACTTATGAGTTAGATTATCAAATTATAATTAGTTTGATTATTTATTTAAAATACATAAAATAAGTTGGAGATGTGTTTGTTGGAGATGTGTTTGGTGGAGCTTTTTGTAACCTATGATAAAAGTTCATGTTGCGTAAAATAAGTGCTAACTTACAAGTGCTAGCAAACGGGACTTTTGTCTCGATTAATGTTAATATTCCTAAAAAAAACACCCTTGAATTAGGAGTACAAACAAACTATAAGCTAGATTAGGATTGGCAACGAGGTGGGGTGGGTTTTGCTACACTTAAAAATAATTTTATATATTTTGGTCAAATAAGCTAGATTAGGAATGTCAACGGGGCGGGGCGGGTCAGGTTTTTCCATACCCCAACCCCGTCCTGAAAATCTATCCCCAGCCCTGCCCCCGACCCCGCCCCTAACCCGACCGGGTAATGGATGGGTGCCCCCTCTCCCGCCCCGCCCTGCTTGTATTTGTTTTTTACATATTAAAAAATATATGTTTTTGATTCCAAAGTTAGTGAGCACAAATAATAAAAGTTCACAATATAACATTAAATCTTAACCAACATCTACTATCTATAAGAAAAATGAAAAATAATTAATATATTAATAATGTGAGTTTCTAGTTGCAAAAGAAAAAATATAAGAATAAAAATAAAATTTTATGCATCAAGAAATTTTGGGGTGGGTATCGGGGAGGGGTGATGTCTACCCTAACCCGGTCGGGGCGGTGTGAGGCGGGTTGAATTGTCATCCATAAACTACATAAGTGATTATTCATAATTGGTACCAAATATTATTCATCAATATTTTTAAGCAAAAATAAACTCACTAAATTAGATTATACGTGTACAACGAAAGGGGACAACAGTCGCTCTACAAATACCCACTCACAAAACATATGTGGGCATTGTTATGTAAAGCAACGCCGCCTCCTTTACAGGGTTTTGTCTATAACTGCATCATGATTTCATCAGATAACAACGGCGACGTAGATGAAGAAGAAGGCGATGAAATCAAAGACAGGAACCATGCAATTATTGCTTCAGTGATTTACCAAATTAAAGGTTTGCGACTTCTTTCATCTTAGATTTAGATTTTTTCATCTTAGTGTTTCAATGATAAGAGATGGACAATCGGTAATTTTAACACGGTTACATTAGAACTGTTTGAAGATAAGTTTTTCGTCTATAAAAATGATAGGTTTTTCTTTTCCTTTTGAATGTATCAAGATACTTGATATGTGTGAAAATATGAAATTGTTATGGTATTTCGCCTCAATACCACTCATATAATTATATATGTAATATTGAGCGTGTGTTTATGAAATGACACTAGGTCTCAAAGAACATTTAGGCCTCGTTCCCCTCAACTTATTTGTGTAACTTTTTTCACTTTTTTTTTCCCTTACTTTTTTCACTTTTGTGGTGGGTTTTTTCGTTGATAATTTTGTACTTTTTAGATTCCTCTTGTCAAGACGAATCATGAAACTTAAAAAGATTTGACACAAAATTAACAAATGCAAATATTTTTAGGTAAAGACAAAAGTCAAAAAGTGCAAAGCGTTAAATAATCTCTTATAATAGCGAATAGCCCATGTGTTTCCGCTAAAAATTGGTATCCGTTGTCTTTGTAATTAGAACTCATCTATCCATGGCATTAAGATTTCCAAACCTGGTCCACTGAAACGCAATAATTTGTTTTGCTTTCTCTGATATAAAAGATTTCCCAATCCTTTGTTTTGTCAACTGTACTTCACAGTAACCAGCTCTCTCTCTCTCTCTCTCTCTCTCTCTCTCTCTCTCTCTCTCTCTCTCTCTCTCTCTCTCTCCATTATTTTCTTGAGAAATCTCCAAGAGAATCATAATTCCATCAATTAGTTTAGATTTGTTGGGTCTGTTTCAAATTTCTCAAGTAAGAGAAGGAAGAGATGTCTGGAGTAGTGGAAAAAAGCAACAACAAGAAGAGGCCCAGGGAGCGATGACACTAAAGCTTAAACGTTATTCATAATTAGTTTGTGGGTAAATAGTATAAACACCCCCTCATCTATCACGCTTTGGCTGGGATACCCCTTCATTTATAAAACTCAGCAATCACACCACTTCATCTATAAAACTCAGCAATCACACCACTTCATCTATCAATCGTTAGCAAGGAGAACCCCTCTGCGACATTTTCGTCCACTCCTTAACGGAATTGGATACAATTATGTGATTGTCCCCCTCTCTTATTAGGGCAAACACAAAACACTTTATACCTCTCCTCCAATTTGATCAAACTCATCTCTCCTAAATAGAAAAACATGTTTCCTCCCTTCCCCTTTCTTTCGATGAAATCGAATGCCATGAAATCAAACTCTAATTGATCGATAGTTGATCTCTCCTCCAATCTCGATCACTGACCTCTCTCTCCCCCTTGTCTCTGTTACTTGATCTCTAAGCACCATACGAAGTTGATATATTCCATCTTAAACCATACGAATTCGTGAACTGTAACAGGTAACATTCTTCCAAACTCAAAACATATAAGTAGGGTTCTTATAGCGTTTTCTTGTTCTCTTTGGTCAATATTTTGTTTATATTTCTCATCTCTCTTTGCTTTCAATAACAGGTGTTGGTTCTCCTTTTGAAGGGACTTGTTTGCAACCTCCAACTCCTTTTTTTACTAGATGGATCAATCCAATAGAAGTAGCTGCATTTTTTTTGGGTCTATATAAAAACAGATTTGCGTCATTATGTAGTATATGGTACAATAGAAGATTATAAGAGAGTTTTTGGTGTTCTTTCAACTTACCTTGTAGTTAACACACCCTTAGAATCTCCTCCCAGGGTTTGCTATGAATTTTGATGTGTGGATTAGTGGAATCACAATGACAAGTGAGGTAGTCCACTTTGCTGCTTGAACTAGTTGAATTTTTGGAAGCCATTTGAGAGAGAGAGAGAGAGTTTCCTCAATTTGGGTTTGGACGGTTGTTTATATGAAAGCAAGAGCGGAGGGAAAATTTTCCTCCAAAATTAGAGGGTATATGTGCCTTATTAATTATGTTGTAATCCATTTTCCATCCAAAGAAATGACACGGAGGGGGTCTCCTTGCTAATGGTTGATAGATAAAGGGGTGTCAGTGTTGAGTTTTATAGAGGAGAATGTGTCCCTGCCAAAACATGATAGATGAGATAGTGTTTCTGCTATTTTCCCTTAATTAGTAAAGGCCAGGGAGCAATGACTCTAAGGCTTAAACGTTATTCATAATTAATAAGTAGATACACCTAATAATTCCACCATACTATGCTTAATTCTTCCCTTATGATTTAGGAAAGACACACTCAAGGTATGGTTCCCATATAAGAGCCATGTTGAGGTTGAATTTCTATGAAATGGTTTGAAAGATGTCATAATTAGATTAAACGGCTTTGATTATTGCATTTGGGGTTCTGCTTCTTTAAATAAGGTCGACTTTTTCCGAATAAGTAATCATAGGATATGTACCGAATAAGGATACGCGTATAAACTGTAGGATACGTGATCGTTCGTCAGATTTATATACAAAAAGGATACATGGTGGGATATGTATCGTTTTTCGAGTTGTACTTATGCTGCAACATTTATCCTTTCATTGTTTTCTGCCCTTGATAGAAGAATATTAATGGTCTTTTTTGCCTCAACTATATGTCTGCTTGTATCAAGTAATGGTTTTGTAATAACTGCATCTGTTTGGTGCACTGTGACTGTTTTGAAACTCTACCAGTGAATTTTCCTGAAGCCATGAGAAACTCTAGCTATTTTATCATGAGAATAATCTCTTCAGTTGGTGAGAAGTAGAATTTTTGCTACCCTGCAACAAGTTTAGGACCCGGCACTTCTGGATTTCCGTGGTTAATGCGAGTAGTATATTTGGGAATATTCTTATTTAGTTTCTCTTGTTGTAGGAAAATGCTGGTTCGAATTCCTCAATCGACGAATTAACAGATTTTATATCTGCTGCTCAGATGGCAACAACATCAGATGCCTATCTACAAGAGCTTCCTGAACAGAATAAGGTTTCCTTTTCTAATTTTTTCTAGGTTTTCATTTAAGCCCATCTAAGGTCAAGGAAACAATAGTTTTTACATTTTTTTATACTTATTTTGGCAAAATAGTTATTTTTTCCATTAAGGCATCAATATCCTTGTTTTTTATTGATACTGTTCAGACATTAAATTTCCACAAGATTGATCATTTTTGCAGCCCAAGCTGGAGCATATACCCTGCGGCAACGGTACACGTAAGAGGAAAAGAAGAACCAAAAGAGAAGGCAAGGGGACGGCCATTGACTGTTGTGTTTCACGGTTGTTGAGTTTGACAAGTGTTTTAGGAGGCAAATGTGACTGATTTTGGGGTTGTTCTTTGAGTTGGTCTAACATCTAAGTGCGATGTTTATTAGTTGAACCATATATATAAAGCAAATATTTTTGGTAGATTCTTGTGTAGTAGTTATTGATGTTGTGTCTACGCCAGTGGCGTATCCAGAAAATTGTAGCAGTGAGGGCACAATCTAAAAACGCCAGAACTTTTGTTGTATATAAAAAAAATCAGTATTCTTTAAGAATCAACCATGCCTTCGGACAGCCGAGGGAGCTCACTACACGCCCCTCCGGATCCGCTTAACTATAATATTATCTTTCACACTAAGGAGAGAGGACGTATTGATAGATATAAGAAGAGAAAGAGAAATATGAGAAAATGTGAAAGAGTCTCGTTTGACTTACATTTTATGATAAGGGAATTTTAATTAGACATATTGTTACAATATTATCCTTAGGATGCCACCCTATGAGATTTGAATCTTTATGATTTCATCCTGTAAATGTAAATTGGACCATTGTGCCCTTATTATCCCGAAAATTTATTCTATAATTATATATAAGGAATAATTAGTCATAAATACACAATATTTTGCTTATTTGAAGAGAAGGACAAGAAACTCTTGCAATTAAACATAAAGACATAGTGTGTAATTATGATTTAATAAAAGGATAAAACACACCCATTTTTCTTTATTGATCACCAATCTACAGTATAATTATCGACTGCACCAAAGTGGATTCGACATTTCACAGATAATATGGACTTAGAATCATGATTTTGTTACATAAGTTTTGTTGGGGCGTGTATTTGTTACCGTGTATCTGACGTGCTTGTAGGAATTAGTCCTTTATTTTGATATTGTAGAATTTGTACTCCTATGTCTTTACACGCAAATTCATCATAGAACAGCTGCTTCCTCTTTCTCATTATAGACAGGTTACTATGTTCTGGACCGTGCCGGCCACTTAATAATTAGATTTTTTTTTTTAAATTAGTAACATTTCACTAATTTTTTTAAAATTTTATGTTCGAATTTTGAATTTTTAAAAATTAGTGACACTTCACTAATTTTTTTACTGCCGAAAGTGGTCAGCAAGAGGTGGGGTGGTGATTTTTTTTAATTTTATATTCGAAATTTGAATTTTTAAAAATTAGTGACACTTCACTAATTTTTTTTGGTTGCCAAAAGTGCTCGGCCAATGGTGGGGTGGTGATTTTTTTGAATTTTATGTTCGAAATTTGAATTTTTAAAAATTAGTGACACTTCACTAATTTTTTTTGGTTGCCAAAAGTGCTCAGCCAGTGGTGGGGTGGTGATTTTTTTGAATTTTATGTTCAAAATTTAAATTTTTAAAAATTAGTGACACTTCACTAATTTTTTTGGTCGCCGGAAGTGCTCAGCCAAAGGTGTGGTGGTCGACTGGAGGTAGGGTGGTGATTTTTTTGAATTTTATGTATGAAATTTGAATTTTTAAAAATTAGTGACACTTCACTAATTTTTTTGGTTGCTGGAAGTGCTCGGCTAGAGGTGGGGTGGTGGTCGGCCCCGGGGGGGTATTTTTTTTAATTTTATGTTCAAACTTTGAATTTTAAAAAATTAGTTACACTTCACTAATTTTTTTGGTCACCGGAAGTGGTCGGCTAGAGGTGTGGTGGTGATGGGGTGGTATTTTTTTTATTTTTATGTTCGAAATTAGAATTTCTAAAAATTAGTGACACTTCACTAATTTTTTTGTCTTTATGTTTGATTGAAAAAGTTCTTTGTCCTTCCTTTTAAAAATAGAAAATGTTTTTTGTTTTTATGTTCAATTGCAAAAGTTCCTTGTCCTTCCCTTTAAAAATGCCAAATGTTTTGGATTTTTTGCTAAGTGGCCCTTATAATTATTGGTTGCTAATTATTCTAATAGTAATTTCACATAAAAATCAATACTATAATTATTGGTTGCTAATCGTCATATGCTTAGTTTGCCTCTGAGTACAAATCCATCTATCAGGAGTAGGGATAAAATCGGTTGCCATTTTATGGCTACAATCGATTAAGAATATGTCTGGACTGAAATTTACTTACCACGATATAGACTATACTTGTGACATTTTATGGCTACAATTTTTGTGAGTAGTTTTGATATCAATCAACAAATTTACTCTCACGATTCCAAATAAGAAAATTATATATATTGATATGACTGATCAAACATGGGATATTGATGTTTGAGACTTTGAGTTTCGCAATTGAAGTTCCAACTACACACAAACACATATGCATACACACCCTCTCGCTAGGTATGTGGATCCCAGACACATAAATACGTCTATTGTGTGTGGGACCCACACGTCTTGTAATTGTGTGTGGTAATAGCTTTTTGGGTTGAAGTTGAGAGATTTGAGCTTGACATGTCCACTCCAGGGTCCACCATAAGCTGTTGTTTGGTTCATTACTCATAGCCAATAACATTGGAAATACAGATGCCCAAGAACCATACAACCCTTCTGTTTTACCAAAACAATAACACCTGCATAACCTGCAAGAATGACTATTACTAGGAAACAAACGTCTCAGCAAAGTCAGAAGAAATTAACTGCACATTGTTTCACATGAATGTAGCAAATTTAGTAGCGAAGAGGACAAAACAGTCTATTGGAGGTTGGTTCAGTGATCGAAAACGTAAACTTGGTTGGATAATTCCCAGATTCAAGTCCAGACATATTCTTAACATCACCCACATGTGGTGGGACCTTTGCTCCAGTCCTAATATAGGTGCGGTGAAATTTTGTATATATGGTATCATACCTGCTAACCTGCATTTACAGAATGCCAAAAATGACAGAATTCCTTACCATTCCTCTAAAATGGAAAATTAGGTGCTGTCACTCTCAAACAAAAAATTCTCTCAAATTCGGCAACCAATTCTTTTGTCATAGATGAAAAAAATTATGGCAAAAGTATCATTTGAGATTTGTGATAAAGATAAATGTGAATGGTAAAGGCAAAATGACATACATCGGTATAGCACCCTTGCTGGTTTTTTTGGCAAAATAACACACTATTCATTTACCAAAAATAAGAATGACAATGGCAAATTAACATTCATGGGCGAGGATGCTCTTAAGCACCAAAAAAAGAAAAACTCTATGCCAAGCTACAACAAATAAAGCAATACATCAGAGCAGTCGAACAAATGACGTCTAGGTATAGTTGAATAATCTGGCACCAAATTTACAAAATAGAGATAAAATTGGGAGATTTTAACCTGCTGCATCTCACAACGATACGTTGGAACACGTCTTACAGAGATACAAATGTAAAACAACAATCAAATCGGCTGAATTTACGGTCAACCTATTATAACATCACGAAAAAGTTCCTTCAAATATCATGGTATGTTTTCTTTTTCTCACTATAGCGTTGCTTCTTTTTGTTCGTCTTCTTCTCATAAAGGATGAATTGAGAGGAGATGGGTGCTTGCAAATAAAGTAGTAGTAAACATAAAACACAAAAGAAAATCCTAAAAGGAAAAGTAAAAGAATTATGCGGGCATCTTGGGGTTTGGCCAGGAAAAGGGGGACTAGATGTGCATTTAAACCGAATAAATGACAAAGACATCTTGCGTGAAGGAATAACACGAGCAAGTGAGATACATCAGATTGAGTGGATTGTATCAGGCACCACTCAAAATGCAATAATATCCAGATATACTAGTCAGTTGCCACAGCAAAAACTCAAAAGAGAAGGTGAAATAATGTTACTTGTTCTGGGGTCTGCTCTGCTTTAATACGGTGTCCATCGAACAAGAATACAAACGCCTTCGCATCCAATGACTGTCACTCACAATAAGCTGTCATAAGCTTCTTTAGCTGGGTATTGTTTTCAATCCTGAAAAACACCTCATTCCCTTCCTGAAAAAATTAATATAAAAAAAAAGTGTACCAAACCCGAAATGGTGATGGAAATATAATAACAAACAATAACTTTTAACATTATCCAGTGTACTAAAGAAATAATTAACACATAACTGGAACACATAACCTAGCGAATAGCGACATAGAACTGGATGGGTAGCAATGGCGCATGACTTGACGGAATATAGACGACAAGTTTGTCTGATTTCTTCCCTATTGGACAAGATTTTGGTTACACTGCTCAACAAAAATTCCTATAATGACAATAACTTCAGAGGCACATTACTTGCCCAAAAATAAAAAATAAATAAAAAGAAAATCTTCAGAGGCACATTTAGAAAAGATAAATCAAAATATTTTCAAGGACTACAAGAAAATTTGAAAAGCATCAACATCTTTCTGAGTCCAATATTTATGACCTTAGGGAGCATCTCCTGCTTAACAGGCAACTTTTCATAGTCTATTTTGTATCAGCACCTAAGACAGTAATAATCATTTGCATACACAAAGAGGGAAAAGGTGAAGTACTGTAGCCTGAATGGGCAAATAACTTCTCTCAAATGCTCAAGTAATTCCAAGAAACACCCAGCTGCATTGATGTTTGATGGTACCTCCTGGATTATATGCTGAACAGGCTTACCATCACTAATTTAAAAAAAAATTCAGAAAGGAGCGTATATCACGTAACTACTGATGACTCGTACCAAGAGCACTAAGAGTCAGAGCAGCTAAAGATAGAAGAAACTAACGGGATATTGCTACCGAGTTCAGAAGCAAATGCCTTGGTAAAGAACAAGCATCTTGTAGAAAAAAATGGGAAACTATGATTGTGTAGGAAATCTTCCCCTTGTTTTATACTATTCCATTTTTTATGTGTCCTGATGCTTTAGTAATATCGATGATCTCAAAGAACTTTCCTGCAAAAATTGTGTATCTGATTTTTGCAACAATGAATGAGAGAAATTGCAACAACAAAAAAACAAAGAAAGAGAGAGATAGAAAACCTGGAAACAAATACTGTCCTCAGAGACACCTCAAATGAAACGAAATGCCCAAGATAAACAAACCCCATAAAATTCCGAAAGCAAAATAAAAGTAACCAACGCTATGTGAAGAATAATATCCAAATTTTGCATCACATAATCCCAAAAAGAAACAGCACCAAAAGGAAAACTTGCTGGTTCAAACAAAAGCATGCCATACGCCAAATAGCGCTAAATATCCAGGTTTCCAGAATCAACGTTTGCAGAACTACACTGGCCTACTACACATTATAAGTATCTGTATGGAGTACTCATTTTCCTCTGCAGCCACCTCCAGTTTGGTGCATCATGGCGTCGATTTGATCGTCGTCCTCCATGTTAAGCTACATATTCAAATAAATAAATCAAGGCGTAGATCTCCATAATGCATTTATCTCCCCTTCATCATACAACAAGTTCACATATATACGAAAATTGTTAAACAAAAACCCAAACCTGTTTTATTATAACAAGAGCTATAAGAATGGTGTAAATTTGAGAAATGGTAAATGTTCTTCTCTAGAATTTTATGTAGAAATGTTTCGAACAGAACGGCAGTATAGATCGTGGAATTTAACTGCCAGACATCTTGAGGGGACTTGGATAGAAATTCAAGAACGTCATTTTCTGTATATCTTTGTTTATATTTCTTTCTGTTTGTATAGCATTACAATTCGAACAATGTTACTTGCAACTTATTCTCTCAATCCATAACCAAAATCGTCAAATTTTGATCGTGGAAACTTCAAATTTTCGCATTGCTTGGCATGTTTCATTTTTATCTTCAAGAACAATGGTGTTCACAATTCTATGCGTAGTTTATGTAAATTCAGATTACAAAACATGCCTGGTACATGAAACACCATCCAAGAGTCGATGCTCGATAAGTATCCGATTGTGTGCAAGTGTGTGTGGGTGTGGGTGTGTGTGAGAAAGAGAGATTTACATCATCAGGGGATTGTCCTTCGAGAATGCGCTCGCCATTGTAGAGGAACTCCATGGTCTTGTATTCCTGGTTTAGCTTTTTGCAATAAGTCACGAGAAGCTTTCTCAACATGGTGTCACGTTTTATAGTGAAGAAGACATCAACCCCATCCTACAAAACATTTACCAAAAAAAACAAAACCTTGAGAGTTGTAGGATCCACCATCACTTGTGGAATATTAAAGTTGAACTAGCCGAAGTGTTCCTAATTTTTAACAAAAATTAAAATGGTACTCCCTCCGTCCCAATCTCTTGGTCCTTCTTTCCATTTTGGGATGTCCCAAAATATTTGTCCAACTTCTAAAAACATCCATCAAAATTGGGTCACTTTCCAATTTTAACCTTAAAAAGTACTTTTCCCATCTTAATTGGCTAGTCTATTATCTTTTATTTTATAACGGTTTTTATGATTTTGAAAATTTTGTATAATAAAACTAATTGATATCTATCAAACAAGATCCATATTGAATATGTTTTGACTTTCATATAATAAATTAGCCTCACAAATTTGGGCACGGTAATATTGACTGGATTTAGGGGCAAAATAGAAAAGTCAATACAAAGTTTTCACACCCCTTAAAAACCCATTTCCCCAAAAGGGGCCAAGAAATTGGGACGGAGGGAGTATAAAATACTAAAAACACAGACCAATAGCTGGAAAAGATAATCAAGTGTAGTCGGTGTAACACACCCTCCTTTTAAGATTGGGCCCACCAGGGTTTGGGATCGTTCTTTTTTCATGTAAATCGTCAAGTTGAAATTTCATTCAAAATAAACAAATAAATATTTAATTACAAAATGGGATCACAATTGTCACAAAAAAATTGAACCACTAATTTGATTTGATCAGCACAAGTTAAATGTTAAGATCATGTCTTCCAAGTTCCAACAACAAGGCCATCAAAAACCCGAGGGGTTGGCTAGACCAAGACTTAGGGGTTTGTTTCCTCGTAAGATCTAAAATCTTGCGTAGTTCGTAAAAAACAAAAATCTTATCCAAAAAAAAAGAAAGATCTTATCAAAAAAAAGATCTTAGGTTCGAAGCGTTTCAGATGCTTATCGACAACTCGTTTAGGACAGTTTATATGTAGCTTTGCTCCAATTTTAAGGGGCTCCATGAAAATGAGCAATGACATTAGGGACCGCAAAAACTGACCCGGACAGCTTGTAGAAAAACAAAAAGGCGACCCGATTGATTTGATTTTTTTTATGCATAAAAGCACGAACAGAACTAGATAAACCATTGATAAACGGTTCTGATGAGGTGATGAGGCCTGGACTTACCCAGGCCTTAACTCTGCACCTGACCCCAACCCGATCATATCAAAGGAACAAACAACCGAAAAAAAAAAAAAAAAAAACCTTGTACTTGCTTTGGTTAAATAAACTAATTGGTTTTTTTTTTCTTTATTAAAAAAAAAAATCCGTATTTATTAGACTTACATCCATCTTTTGTGGTTTCTTGGTTTGACTCTTTAACCAAACATAACTTTTTATGTTTGTTAAAAAAAGACATA
Organism: Vaccinium vitis-idaea; assembly: GCA_963854785.1. Lineage (NCBI taxonomy): Eukaryota > Viridiplantae > Streptophyta > Magnoliopsida > Ericales > Ericaceae > Vaccinium > Vaccinium vitis-idaea. The sequence continues at coordinate 41,050,577 of OY978215.1, forward strand.
ACTCTTTAACCAAATGAAATTTTATCATTTGGCAAAAAAAAAAACATAACTTTTTATTAATAAAGACAAAAATAATCCAATAAACAATAAAAATTTAGATTATTTTTGTCTTTTAGTGAACTTTTTAAAAAAATTGATTATAATTTTATACTTTTTAGATTATTCTTGTCAAAATGAACAAATAAACCACAAAAAATTGACACAAAACAAAGCACAATTAGAACACTCTCCATTTCGAAAAAAATAAATGAAATGAAGAAACACATACAATGTAAAAAACAAGGAGGAAACATTCAGACCTGACCCTTGACCTTGAGACGCATAGTAGGACTAGGAGGTGATGAGTGCTGCTCCCTGGGCCTCTTCTTGTTGCTGTTTCTTTCCACTGCTCCAGACATTTCTTCCTTCTCTTGCTTGAGAAAGTCGCCACAGATCCAACAAATCAAACCAGTTAAATGATGGGTTTCTTGGAGATTTTCTCGAGAAAATAAGGAGAGAGAGAGAGAGGGAGAGCTGGTTACTGTCTTGTACAGCTGACAAAACGAAGGATTGGGAAATCATTTGTACAAGAGAAAGCAGAAACCATTATTGCGTTTCAGTGGACCAGGTTTGGGAATCTCAATGCCATGGATGGATGAGTTCCAATTACAAAGACATGGGAATTGGGATTCCAATTTTGAGCGGAAACACATTGGCTATTATTTTGAGAAATTAGGAGTACTATGGTCTGATCATTTGAGTATTTTTTTTTTTTTTGGTGCAACGGAAGGATATCATTTGAGTATTTGCATTTGAGTTTTGTGTCAAATTTCTTAAGTTTCGTGATTCATCTCAACAAGAGAAATAAAAAAATGTACAAAATTATGACACAAACTCGAATTAAAAAAAAAAACTAGAAAAGTGAAAAAGTTACACAAATAAGTTACGGGAAACGAGGCTTAAATGTTCTTGGAGACCTAGTGTCATTTCATAAACATATGCTCACAATTCCATATAATACTCCCTCCGTCCCGTGACTCGCATCTTTTGGGCAGTTGTGTCACTCAAATAATTATCTGTATTTTACAATCTATAAAGTTTTTTATAATTTCAAATTTTTTGTTAATAAAATTAACTGAAAAGTAGCAAACAAGATCCATATTTAATATGAAAAGTATTATAAATTAAAAGATATTGATAATGTTTTAAAAGGTCTAAATAGTGAAAAGGGAAAGTTGGGACAAATGAAGTATTATGTAAGGGGTACCACGTCCAATCTGCAAAAATTACCTATGCGGCCCTATGGTGGTCTACAATACCATATAACAATTTCATAATTTCAAACATATATAATATATGGATCCGACTTGGGGTACAGAGAGTTTGGACCAGAAAATGTACCGAGCTGCTTGGGGGACCCACTTTTGGATCCCCATGAGCGATCCAAACCATTCATTATTCTTAAAACATTTTTCCGAGGGGCCCCACAAAATTTCAGCTCAATCGGACGGTTAAAAGTGTTTAAACCAAAATCCCACCGTTTCAATTTTTTATTCAAACGATGGGATTTTGGTTTAAGCACTTTTAACCGTCCGATTGAGCTGAAAATTTGTGGGGCCCTTCAGAAAAATGTTTTAAGAATAATGAACGGTTCGGATCGCTCGTGTGGGACCCAAAAGTGGGTCCCTCAAGCAGCTCAGTACATTTTCTGGTCCAAACTTTCTGTACCCGTAGGTTTTTCCTATAATATATTCATGCATCAAAAAGACATTACTAACCACTATTATTATTAGGGATGGCAATTCAACCTGCCCTGCTCTGAACCCTCTCTACCCTGCTCCGATAGAGTAGGGATTTTTTTATTTTTTTTGGGTAACGGGTAGGGGCAGGGGGTGATTTTGAAAAACCTGCCAGGGTTAGGGTAGGGGCAAGGGTATAGTCACCCCGCCCCGACATACATATATATGTATAACTATATTCATATACTCTTATATGTACATATGAAATTATATTTTCCCTTATATGCATCAAAAAAAAATTGTATTCTTATAATTTCATTTTTATAACTAAAATACAACATTAGATAGTAGATTTTGGTTAAGTTAAAAGTTATTTTGTGAACTATCATTTGTGTTTACTAATATTGGAGTTTAAAATATATTTTATTAATATGTGAAAAAAAATAGGGGCGGGGCAGATAAACCCGATACCCGATAGGAACAGGGCCGGGGTACCATAAGTAAGTGAATTCAGTTTTGGTTTGCATTTTAGGCTCATCGTGGTAAAATCGAGATGGTTTTAAGCTATTTCCTTCCAAAAAAAAAATGCACATTTACTTACCATAAAAACTGAATTCACTTACCACGATACATTACTACACTTCTCACATCTTCTGGCCACAATTTTTGTGAGTGGTTTTCCTCTAATGAACATGGATCAATCTAAAAATTTACTCTCATGGTTCCAAATAAGCAAATCACATGGGAAATTGGTGTTTGGTGTTTGACTTCGGCCATTGAATAATCAAACATGGGATATTGGTGTTTGACTTCGGCAATTGAATTTTCAACTTTGCTACAGTTTCACAAACATATAGGCGCTCTCACTAGGTATGTGGATCCCAAACACACAAATACATATGTAGGACCCACGCGCTTTACAAGCATGGGCAGAGGCACCTTGGTACAAGAGGGGTCACTTGGATTAGTGGAACACCCCCTTAAATTTTCCAATTTTGACCCCGCAAATATTTCAAAAATTGCCCCAACTTGCTTAAAATGTATAAAATTCTCTAGTTTTTTTTTATTCTTTTCAAGAACTGATAGTAATACAAATGAGACTTCGTACATGATTTTTGTAATATAAAAAGCTATTGGGACCAATTATAAAGTAAAAGTACACGTACCACTCTTACGTTACAGTTAACCTCTTAATTTTAGTTATTTATTTGCATGAGCAAAAAGAAAAATAACTCGTATATAGATCTAATTTTTTACCCTACTAACCTAAAATTTTGGCTTCACCCCTGAATTACGAGTATATATGTGTATTTGTTTGTGTACTTGCGCGTGGTTATAGTAGCTTTTTTGGTTGAAGTTGAGAGATTCGAGCTTGACATGTCCACTGCAGGGTCCTCGTAAGCTGTCTTTTTGGTTCACTATCATAGCCAATAACATTTTGCGAATTGACGGCACATTGTGTCACATCCATGTAGCAAAGCAGTAGCTAAGAGGACAAAACACTCTACTGGAGGTTGGTTCGGTGATCGAAAACCTAGATTTGTTGAATAATTCCCAGATTCAAATCCCGGAAAATCCAGGAGTACCGACCCCATCATGTACCGACCGGCGAACGGGAACTCCCTCAGTCCCTTCTGGATATCACACGGTCGATATTTTTTGAACGAAATAGGGTGCTTTTGGATCAAGCACTTAGGATCATCCAATTGAGATGATTTTCGCGTGGGCCCCTCAGAATTTGATTCTGGAATAAATGGACGGCTCGGATCGATCGCGTGAAACCCAAAGGGGGTCCCGGCGCCGGTCGGTGCACCATCGGTGAACCTCATCTGTGCATATAGAACGATTGTTCAAATCCAGACATATTTCTAACATCACACACCTTAACTCCGGCCCCAACATAGGTGGTGGAATTTCCTATGTATAGTACCATACCTGCATTTAAAGAATGCAAAAGATGACAGAATTCCTAGCCATTCCTCTAAAATGGAAAATTAGGTGCTACACCCATGAACAAAAAAATTCTCTCAAAGTTAGGCAACTAATTCGTTTGTCATAGATAACAAAATTTACGGGTGAGAGAGATAAATGTGAATAGTAAAGGCAAAATGACATTTATGGGTGCAGCACCCTTACCAATTGTTTTGGCAAAATAACACACTAATCATTGCCCAAAAATGAGAGTGGCAATGGCAAATTAACATTCATGGGTGAGGATGCTCTAAAGCACCGAAAAAGAAAAACTCTACTGCGCAACATAAGATTCAGAAAATGAAATCCATCATAAAAATGGTATGTGAAATGAAATCAATGTCACAGACTAGGGGAAAAAATACCATCACTTTCCATCAAAATGCATAGTCACAAACAAAATGACCAAAAGCTCAAATTCAAGTTTGGGGTTGCAGAGACAGCAAGAGTTGCAAAAAGATCTCGTTTTCCCGAGACATTAGCATGCAAATCAAACATTAGCAATTCAAGTAATTAACTGTTCTAAACTTCCAAATACCTACCAGGCTACCATAATATTCTCTTAGTTTTTTCTAAGTCAAATGTCTCCAAAGCCGCCACCACCAGTCTGATGCAGCATGGCATCAATTTCATCACCATCCTCCATGCCAAGCTACAACAAATACAGAACAGTCGAATAAATGACATCTAGGTATAGTTGAATAATCTGGCACAATATTTATAAAATAGAGATAAATTTGGGAGATTTTAACCAGCTGCAACTCACAACAATATGTTGGAACACATTTTACTGAGATACAAAAGTAAAACAACAATCCAATCTGCTGAATTTATGGTCAACCTTCAAGTATCATGGTAAGTTTTCGTTTTCTCAAAATAGCGTTCCTTCTTTTTGTTCGTCTTGTTCTTGCAAAGGACAAATTGAGAGGAGATGGGTGCTTACGAATAAAGTACTAAACATAAAACACAAAAGAAAATCCTAAAAAGGAAGTAAAGAATTTGCAGGCGTCTTGGGGTTTAGCCTGGAAAATGGAGATTGGCTGTGCATCTAAAATGAATTAAATGACAAAGACCTCGAGTCAAAATAATAATACTGTGGTTATTTCGAAAGCACTTCTTACATGAACTAATAACACAAGCAAGTGGTATCTATCAGAGTGTGTGGATAGTATTAGGCACCACTCAGAATGTAATAACCAGATATACTTGTCAGTTGCCACAGCAAAAACTCAAAAGAGAGTGAAATAATGTTACTTGTTCTGGGGTCTGCTCTGCTTTAATACGGTGTCCATCGAACAAGAACACAATCGCCTTCGCATCCAATGACTGTCGCTCGCAATAAGCTGTCATAAGCTTCTTCAGCTGGGTATTGTGTTTAATCCTGAAAAACACCTCATTCCCTTCCTGGGGGAAAAAAAAAAGGAGTGACAAACCCTAAATGGTGATGGAAGTAATAACAATTAACAAACAATAACTTTCAACTAATTTGATATGTTTGTAAAACCTACCCTTACACCGCATGTACAAATCCCAGTTAACATTATCCAGGATGTACTAAAGATATACGTGACAGATAATTGAATGCAACCCACACTGTCCAACAAAACAGGGTTCCAAAACTGGAACGCATAACATAGCGAATAGCAACACATAAACTGGATGGGTAGCAATGGCACATGACTTGATGGAATATAGACACAAGTTTGTCCGATTTCTTACCCATTGGACAAGCTTTGAGTTACACTGCTCAACAAAAATACCTATAATGACAAATAACTTCAGAGGCACCTTACTTGCTCAAAAATAAAAATAAAAAAACTTCACATTACTTGCCCAAAAATAAAAATAAAAATAAAAAAACTTCATAGGTACATTTAGAAAAGATAAATCAACATATTTTCAAGTATTTCAAGAAAATTCGAAAAGCACCAACATTTTTCTGTGTTCAATATATATGGCCTTAGCTACCTTCATTGGATGGAGCATCTCCTACTTAACAGGCAACTTTTGATAGTCCATTTTGTATCAGCATCTAAATTGTCCCCTGCCTTAATCACCATTGAAAGAGTAATAATTATTTGCACACAACTCCTCTCAAATGCTCAACTTTTGAATAGGCAAATAACTCCTCTCAAATGCTCAAGTAATTCAAAGAAACAACTCACTGCATTGATGTCAAAAAAAATAATTTAAACAGAGGTTTGAAACGGAAGGAAAAATCTATACATTAATAGACCCAACTACCCAAGCCACAAGTGTTCTCAATTCCTGTTATTACAGCAAAACTACGAACAAAAGAGGGGAAATTTCTTTAGCATATTCTCACGGTAGTTCATCCTCCTTGTACTCCTGGATTATATGCGGAACAGGCTTACCATCACTGATAAAAAAAAAGAGAATCCAGAAAGGAGCATATATATCACATAACTGCAGATGACTAAGAGCCAGAGCTGCTAAAGATAGAAGAAACATGCGGTGGTATATTTATACCGAGTTCAGAAGCATATGCCTCAGTAAAAAACGAGCATCTTGTAGGTTCAAATAATGCAACTACATCTAGTGCAACAAAATACATGAACACAAATACACAATCTGAACAACAGTAGAAGTAATAGTACTCCCTCTGTCCCAATTGGGAATTCCAACTTTTTGAGGGACACAATGATTACATCAAAAAAGTGTTCACTTTTCCATTTATGCCCTCTCAAAAGGTGATTTGATTAATGTAAGTAGTAGAACTTTAATTTAAATAAAAGGGTAATAATGTAACTTTATCAAGTTTCTATTGCTTATTTTGGAAAGTGGACATACGTTTTGGGACGTCCCAAAAAGGAATATGGGACTGAAAATGGGACGGACGGAGTAGTAAGCATGAGTTCCCAATGTGATTTATCATGTGAAGGAATACTTAATATCGACTTAGACACAGGTTATAAGAATTCCACCTATGGAACCCCGAGAGGTTTTCCACTCCCTATTATACAGAAGCATTTTTGTATAATGAAAGGGACTTGCTCGATAAATGAGCCTTTTGTGTCAGAATTCTAAAATGCTGACTCCCTGACTTATTAGATAGGCCGTTTACTTTATCCCCATCTCTCTCAAAAACCACTCTTCATTGAAAGGGAAAAAAAAAAAAACAACAGTGACAATATCAAATCCTTATCCAGTTAGTTGCCCAAAGGCATATTGCTGATAATAGGTTTTAGAATCAAATATTAAAAGCCAATGAAACCAACTACAGGTTTGCCACTTGTAAACGAATCAAGAATTCAAATGAATACACAAGTAAACAAAAAATGGAAGCACTATTAGACAACACATCTGAACAAATTTAGTGCAATAAATCATATGTGAACCCGACATTTTAAAAGATAAACCATTTTTATGTAGGCACAACAAAGCTGTGGTTATTTCAAGCATGAAGGACTACGGCAACAACTAACAACACAAAACTTGCATTCACCAATCAAAGCCTTCTACCATATGGAACCACTGAAGAGGAAATGATAAAAATATCAACTTGATTGGAGGACTTTAACCAAATGCTAAAACAAAGAAGCTCTAAGAATATCTTCGGAAGTAAAATATGTGATAGGGATGTGAATTTTTGGGAAGAAGCTCTTTCCAATCACATCAATTTTTGTTACTTTTTCCCAAACAAGCAGATTGCGTAATACTATGAACAAGTCAGCACATATATTTGATAAGGACACCTATTTCTTACTGAGATTGCCACTAAGGATTGTTAGTAAATGATAAAAAGGTGTTTGTATCTAAGTTCTAGTCACAAGAGTGCCATGTTGTGAAACATGTTCTGTCTTTGCCTGACCTATTATGTTAGGGTTACAAGAAGGGAAGGATTACAAGAAGGGAAGGAGTTGGTGCTTTTACACTCAAAAAGGCAGTTTTAGCTAGGGTTTCATTTGCCTGAAGCACACCAGTGGAATCATGTCAAAGCAGAGATGCGGGGGTAGATCCGAAATGCCGTTATACCATAAGATAGTCCTATTGGCTAAGAAAACCTTTCTGAATAAAGAAATGTAAGTCTCAAATTTGCATATTGCACAATAAAAAATAAAAACACAAAGTACACCCAGTACCAAAAAATATATGTATTCCCTGCATGAGAACTCAGAAATCTACTACTTATATTTCCAGCCAAAGTACACCCAATAAAAAGACAATGTCCACTCTACTCTACCCACTTATTTTTCTCCAAAACAAAGCTCTACTTTAGCTATCCATCCAAATTAATTGGATATGCCCGAAGAAGCGGCCATGATGTGGTGTTTTGCTGTTAATTGACCAGAGTTAGCTAGACTCCAATGCCCAGCCCAATGTAGCAAGCCAAACTGGAGGGATTGGAGAGGCTGTTGGAATTGCAAGAAATGGAATGGGAAGTTATTTTATTCCTAACATACAGATACTGATATCGTTTCTCACCAATTAAAAGTAAAACCAACTTCCAATCAATCATTCTCTATGTTCCCTCCACACTAAGGCTAATTGAAAACTAAAGTACCCCCATTAGTACACCAACCAATTCAGTTGCAGAGAAGCACACTTTTTGCCAGAAACAAATTCGATAAATAGAACATGAGAAAATATTCTTGAGAAAAATGAATCTAAGTTCGAACTCAATATTGTTTTCTAAATCATAAGAAAGACATTGCCTAAACATTTAAAAACTAAAAAGTAACACAATTACCTACTCTTATTTCAAGAAATCCTACACAACAACCCTCACATAACTCAGACCAAGGGAAAACCTCATTTAGTTGCCCAATGCACTCACTTACCAGGTATGATACCTAAGTACAAGTCATAACGCTCCAAGCTGAAATTGTTCCCCATACCATTCCCGTCCTTCCAAAATAAGACTAAAAAGCATAATAATATACATAATGCTCAGCGCTCCCGCTCTCAACCCTCGCACTGCACTCGTGCTCTCAATCTCGCTCTTGTGGATTTTAGTAGTTTGAGATGTGATTCAAAGACGCTGTCACAGTCGCGTTTCCGCTCTTGCGGATTTTGTGACTTAGTGCTGAACACAAACACAGAATGCAGTACAAAGCAAGGTTCTAAATACCGTATCGGCACGAGTACCGGTTTTCCTATTGGTACGGTACGGTACCGGTACCGGTCAATACCGGGTACCGTATCGGATTTGCCGCAACTATATATATATATATTGAGAGAGAGGGTTCAAGAGACACAAAATTTGTCACAGAATATGACATTTTCAATCCTATTTTCTTAAAAACCAAGGTACCCCCCTTAAACCCACGTAATCTATGTATATTTAGTACATACTTGTTGTATTTGATGTTTGGTAGTGATAGAAGTTGAACCCATGCATCACAAACCCTTTTTAAAAAACATACCCTGTTTTTTTATAATCTCCCCGTTCAGAAATCATAGTTTTTGGGTCACACCGATACCAAATTAGAAAAAATGTGAAACTACAATGTTGTAGATCTTGAAATTCTCTTAAATTTTGATATATAACTTGCCTTGATCGGAGTTCGGAGTAAAAACTTATGGCCGAAATACGGTGGCAGTTTTGTTCTGTCCGGTATTTGCCCGGTATTTTCTGGTACCGGCCGGTATTCCCGGTATTTTCCGGTACGGCCGGTATCTGGCCGGTACCGCCCGGTATTGAACACGGTACGGTATTGAGGGTCCTTGGTACCGTTTTTATACAAAACCGGTACGTACCGGCCGGTACGGCACGGTATTCATAACCTTGGTACAAAGTACAGACAGACAAGGACTACGACCATTTGCAAACTCAGGGCCAGCCTGGGCATAAGCCCACCAGGCTATCGCTTAGGGCCCCCAACATTTGGCCTAATAATAGAGCCCCCAAATTTCTAGATAATATATATATAACAAATGTCGTAATAGTTTAGAGGTAAGGCTTCCGTGTTGTAACCCTGAGGTCTCGTTATTGAGACTCTCTATCTGCACTTTTTTTACACCAATGTATTTGTTTTTACACCAATGTAATTGGAATATGCACAAAAACTTCTAAGCTACTGTGCGCGTGGTGAATGGAACTCACAACCTCGCGTTCAAGATGTTAATCAACTCAATGAACACTGCACCAGAAGGTGCTTTTCTACCGAAAAAACTTATATTACTAGACTAAAAAAAAGGGCACTACCGGTTCAAAAGTACAAGAAAACAAAGAAAATAAGAAAACCGCAAAACTGTGCAGCACCGAAGATGGAAACCACCAATCCTCGGATGTGTTTCAGCCTCATATTGAACAACAAATATATATACACAAAATTTAACAGGAGCCATTATTAAAACTCGCTTAAGGCCCGAAAATCTCAGGGCCAGGCCTGTGCAAACTCATCAAAACTTATACAATTAGCCTTCTTCACGATCCTTCTTTACGATGCTAAACAAACAAACACAAGAGAACCACAAGAACAAATAATGTATCGAAGTTCATCCCATCACAAATCGAATTCACACACACACACAACGGTACATTACATGGAGAAAGCAAGAAGAGAATATACCTGGCTCTTGACCTTAAGATTGATTTGGTTGGACTGAGACTGAGACTGATCACCCACGGGGGGCTTCTTATCTTCTGCAGACATTTTTGCAGAAACTTGTTATGACAAAAGAAGAACTAGGGCTTCGAGTTTCTACTCTCTCTCTCTCTAAAAAGGACAGGCAGTCGACACGAAGTTGTTCGGCCGAGATATATATACGTGAAACTATGTGGCGTAATGCAGAAGGACGTCTAGAAAAGCATGAGGCTTTTGTGTAATCGGCTTGTAATGCAATCGTGGAACGGACTACCGAACGAACGGTCCAAAGGCTAACCGAGCATTTCGACGACGGATTTGATTTTGGGTGGATTTCTAATCAAGACGAATTTGAAGATGAATTTGTAATGAGGGTGAATTTGTAATAAGGGCGGACTTACCTCCTAAGAAAAGTGGATTTGTAATGAGGTGTTTGGATAATTTTGTAAGAAGGGAGACTTGGAAGATGAATAAGAGGACAGATTACTGAATTGCCCCCAATTTATTAATTTCATTATAATTAAAATAAATACATAATAATTAAAATAAATACACTAAATACATAAATATATTTATATTATATAGGATTTTTAAAAAATAATATTTTGAAAAAAATACAAAAAAATTAGTAATATATTTAGGAATTTGGTAGAACAGAAAAAAATAAATGCACTAATTTGCACAACCAACATATACTTTTTATTTACTTATTTATTTCCCAAGGATTCACTTTTCACTCTACGAACAACTTTTTTTTTTTAATTTCCCTGGAGTTTTATACCGACTCCTCTCAAATTCACTCTTCATCTTCTTCTTCACTTTCACCGCCGACCCACCCACCGATCTCTTATCTGAAACCAAGGACCCAAGATCCAGATCCACCACCACTGTCAAATAGCAAACCCACCGCCGGCGTCTTCCTCTTCGTCTTCGTCTTCGTCGGCCACTTTTAGGTACGTCCACTTTCTGGTTATTTTCAGTTGAGAAAGATTTTGTGGCAAGATAGGGACAAAGAGAGAGGCGTGAGGGAGGGATGTAATCTAGGCCAGATTTGGAGGGGTATTTTCAACCCAAATCCGCCCGGATTTGCCAAGCGATGGTATGAGGGAGGGCTTAGCAAATCCACCTTGTGGTGGATTTGTAAGCCGAACAGTAAAATACTCTGGGACCAAAAATTGCAACCCAAAGACCTGATTTGAGGGGAGGCCGGATTACAAATCAGACTGCGCCGCAAATCCGGCCTCAAATCTGGCAACCAAACACGCTGTAAGTTTCTTGTTTGTTTATCAAATTAAGTGTGATTTTATCATATCAATCTTCCTTCTCATTTGATAAAATCATTATCAAATTTTGGTAAAAGTTTTTGAAAAACTAGGCCAAATTCCACGGCTATGTGTACAAAAGTTTAGTGTCCTAAAGCAAGTCACTTGATGTTTTTGGGGTTGTGTATGTTTTTTAATATATATGTATATAACACGTTTGTTAATTCCACGTCATGTTTTTTTGGATAATTTGATTGTCTCAAAAAGAGAAATCGAAAAATAAAAAAATTATGACTTTAAACCTATTTTTAAAGAAATCCAACTTTTAGAGTATTTTTCGCATTCTTAGCCAAATTAAAAGGGTGGCAGGACCTCTGTAACGAAATCCTCGGTTCCCCTATTCCCAACCTGTTTTGAGCAGTTAAATTGTGTTATAAAATTTTGATTTTAAAAAATTAACATGTATCTAACGGTTGAAAGTGTATGGGAACAGAGGCACAGAGAAAACTGGCACAGAGAATTTAATTCCAATTAAAAGTGCCAAAAGAGTACATTTTCAAAAAGGACGTTGCTACCTATACAGATCGAGAGGTACAGAAAATGTACAGCGCACACACGGGGACCCATTTTTGGGTCCCACGTGAGCGATCCAAACCGTTCATTATTCTTAAAACATTTTTCCAAGGGGGCCTACAAAAATGCAGCTCAATCAGAAGGTTAGAAGTGCTTGAACCAAAGTCCCACTGTTTCAATCATTTATCTTTTGATTGAAAATGTGGGACTTTGGTTCAAGCACTTCTAACCGTCCAATTGAGCTGAATCTTTGTAGGCCCCCTCGGAAAAATGTTCTAAAAATAATGAACAGTTCGAATCGCTCGTGTGGGACCCAAAAGTGGGTCCTCGAGCGTGCTCTATACATTTTCTGTACCTATGGGTCGGTACCCATAGGTTTTCCGTTTCCAAAAAAAACTAGTAAAAGGCATAGTTTTTTACTTTTTCAATTTCTCTTGTTGAGACGAAGTAATAATTTATAAAAGTTTGACGCAAAACTAATGAACGTGAATTTTTTTAATAGAGACAAAATACAAAAAGCCAAATGATCTATTTTGAGAACTACCCGAAGAGAAAGAGGGATTGTGGGGGCCTGCTCTCCACCGTGTTGTCCCCGAAGATTATTGTCCTCTTTAGTCTCGTTCTGATGATCGAAAACATTTACTTCGAAGAGTTCATCGAGTAGAACCATTGTATCGAAAATTAACACGATCGGATATCGTTAAGTGCCTGATCAGAACTTTTTTATCTGGAAAAGAATACATCCGAAACACTAGATCAAACCCGGAACCTATTATTGCCAAGTTATATGCGTACTGATCAGGCACTTATTGATATCTAATCTAGCTAATTTCGGATACACTTGTTATACTCGACGAGCTCTACAAAGTCCACGTTTTCGATCATTGAAACGAGACCGAAGAGGACCAAGATCGCCTGGGACAGCATTTGTTGTCTCTTTGAGGGACAGCAGGCCCCCTCATTCCAAGAATGACTACCTGGATTGTCCTTTTACCTACTGGACTTCTCGGAGTAGCGCAACGCATGGTAACCTTCTCTGATAATCAAATGAGATTAGTTTGCCCTTTCAAAATTTTCTATCGTAATCGCTGGGTTTTATTTATGTAGGCTTTTTTTTTTTTTTAAGAACTTCAATAATGGTCCCTTTAATTTACATGAAATCTTAATTTCATTCTTCTACTACTAATTGTTTTAATTTTTAAACCAATAGTTTATAAGTCGTCTCAATTTTGTCCCTTTCGCTGACGACATGATTGGAACACACAAAATTCAAGGGCAAACTTGAGACGAAATTGTGATAAAATGTTAACTATACAGTTAAAATTGATACAATTAGTTATAAAGGGTTGAATTGGGATTCCAAGCAAACTAGAGTGACCATTTCTAAAGATTTTCCCTATTTTCTTGGTCAACTTTGTTGGTTTTATAACTTAATTCAGTACTTAACTGAATATATTGGCTAACAATCAATTGTTTTAATAACTACATTTCACACTATTTTATATTTAAGTGCCTAATAAAATGTAGGCAAAAATGGATGACTAGTACCTCACTACCTTAGCTGAATTTATCAGTACATATTATCATCCCTTCTTCAATTACCACGACTGCCACAAAAACTATTTCATTGCCGCTGCCGCCTCCACCAAAACCATTCCATCATCGTCAACATCACCCCACTCCACTGTCTCAACCACTTCCAGACCATCCCAAAACGACCGCCATTCTCATCACCTCTTCTAACACTCCCACCACCAGTCATCACCGCCACCACCGTCATCCCACCCATCTACATCTCTCCATCTCTCCACCACTTTCTATCATTATAATCACCAAGTGGCGAGGCCATGATTTAGGTTCAAAGGTAGCATTGTTTACAGGAGTCTACTATGTTGTTGTATTTTTTTTAGCAAACATATGAAGAAATACGTTTAGTGCAAAGTTAGGCTTTATCCTGGGCTTTATCTTTTGTTAAAATAGAAATAAAGGCTTGCTTCAATTCTCCAATGATCTTTAAATGAAAGTCTTTGAAATATTTTTTTTTGTGATCCGAACTATCCATCGTTTAAATCTCTATTTGTTCGTATTAAAAAATCAAGTCGTTTGGATATAGATGCGTAACCTATTAGTTGTTTGGATACCTTCCCCCCTCCTCACAGTCTGCTTTCTTTCACCATTGCCAATTTGCCATCACTGCTCAACCATCTCCATCTCCTTTTCATCTTCTATTGGTACGATTAAACCACATCTTTACAACCTTCAGTATACACCACCTGTACATTGTCATTCTCACCGCAACACCTCCACCATCGTTGTTAATTTAAGGACAGAGCCGGCTCATATATTACGGATGCCTAAATCAAACTTATTAAACGAGGCCCACCCTATATTTTGCATATAAAAATTTGTCAATAAGGAGTCTTTATGAACAGGCCCGGACCTGAGATTTACGAGGCCCCAATCAAGTTTTGAAAATTGGGCCTCTTAATTTTCTATATAAATTATTTTTTCGAGATGAGATACAAAATGGCCTTGTGGTACAATGGCACATTGCTTGTAATGGTGTGGGAACCAAAAGTCACAGGTTCTAACCTCACCGCCCTATTGTTTTGAAACAAATTTTTGGAGAAACTCAAAAATTGTTCGCGTAAAAATGTAGGATTGAACTTGCAACCTCCAATATAGATGACAACATTCATTCAACTACACCACCCAAAGCCTATTGGATTCTTGACATACCTAATATTTAATATATGCTTGTATTTTGGGTCCTAAAAATGGGCTTTTTTTGGTGGGCCCCAGGCCCGGGCCTGTCCAACATGCCCTCAAGGTCGGCCCTGTTTATGAAAACTATTACAAAAGATTTATCATTACAAAATGTAAACCAATAGTTATCCAAAAATATACAACCGCCACAATATTTCAAAAATATAAAACCGCTACAATATGTATGGAGGGCTTACACAAAAATTATATTGGGCCTTATATATATATATAGGGTTCCTAAATAATTGGGGGCCCTAAAATTTTAATTTTTTGTGAGCGTAAAGCCCAAGCTTCTTGGGATTCATGTCTAAGCCGGCTCTGTTTAAGGATGGCAACATATGGGTAAATTCACCCTACCCTAAAGAGATAATAAACAATTTAATAATTTACCTAGAGGTGTCAAACGTGCCATCCGTGCCGTGCCGTGCCGCACCGCTTTTCTTTTGTGCCAACCGTGCTCCGTACCATGCCGTGTTGGGCCTGTTTACTTAATCGTGCCATGCCATGCCGTTTTTAATCTTATCGTGCCCATTTTTAGTCGTGCCGTACCGTGCCGGCCCATTTACTTAATCGTGTCGTGTCGTGCCGATCCGCTTACTTAATCGTTCACTTCTTAATCGTGAAAGCCAGAGTAGTTCAAAAAAGTATGGCATGGCTATCAGCTCATTAGAACGAGAAGCACGTAAATGCTATGATGAACCAACCAATCTCAATCCAAATGAAATGATCGAGATGATGGTATTAGATGGTTGTTTCATCATCGAATTGCTTATGAAGTTTAGATATAGCGAAAGGAGAGGAGATGATGATCCTATTTTTCTAACAGGTTGGATGCTTACAACGTTGCGGCATGACCTAATGCTATTTGAGAATCAACTACCATTCTTTATTAACTGCGAGTTATACGACATAAATCGCGGGTCCAAACAGACATGATGAGCTCCTAGATGTTGCGTTGAACTTTTTTCATCCTCTTATCCCTCATCCGGGATATGTTCCACAAGTCGAAGGAAATACCCTCAACAAGATTAGACATTTCCTTGGGTTGATACACCACAATTGGGTCTCATCATTTTTTAGGAAGGAGCATAAAGAAAAGGAACAGATTGAAATAACAAAATAACGTTTCATTCCTAGTGCCACAGAGCTTCAAGACTAGAGATGTCAAACATGTCGTCGTGCCGTGTCGTGCCGCTTTTCCTCTATGCCCACCGTGCTCCGTACCATGCCAAGTCGTGCCCGGTTACTTAATCGTGCCATGTCGTGCCATTTTTAATCGTGTCGTGCCCATTTTTAGTCGTGTCGTGCTGTGTCATTTTTCTTTATTCGTGCCGTGTCATGCCGGTCCATTTACTTAATCGTGTCTTTCCGTGCCGCCCGCTTACTTAATCGTTCACTTCTTGATTGTGAAAGCGAGAGTAGTTCAAAAAAGTATGGCATGACTATCAGCTCATTAAAACGAGAAGCACGTAAATACTATGATGAACCAACCAATCTCAATCCAAATGAAATGATCGAGATGATGGTATTAGATGGTTGTTTCATCGTCGAATTGGTTATGAAGTTTAGCGATAGCGAAAGGAGAGGAGATGATGATCCTATTTTTCTAATGGGTTGGATGCTTACGAACGTTACGGCATGACCTTATGCTATTTGAGAATCAATTGCCATTCTTTATTATCTGCAAGTTATACGACATAAATCGCAGGTCCAAACCGACATGATGAGCTCCTAGATGTTGCGTTGAACTTTTTTCATCCTCTTATCCCTCATCTGGGATATATATTCCACAGGTCGTCGAAGGAAATACCCTCCACAAGATTAGACATTTCCTTGGGTTGATACACCACAATTGGGTCTCATCATTTTCTAGGAAGGAGCATAAAGAAAAGGAACATAATGAAATAACAAAATGGTGTTTCATTCCTAGTGCCACAGAGTTTCAAGACTAGAGGTGTCAAACATGTCGTCGTGCCGTGCTGTGCCGCTTTTCCTCCTTGCCAACTGTGCTCCGTACCGTGCCGTGTCGTGCCCGTTTACTTAATCGTCCCATGTCGTGCCGTTTTTAATCGTGTTGTGCCCATTTTTAGCTTAGTCGTGTCGTGCTGTGCCATTTTTCTTTATTCGTGATGTGCCGTGCCGTGTTGGTCCATTTACTTTATCGTGTCTTGCGACCGTGCCGCCCGCTTACTTAATCGTTCACTTCTTGATTGTCAAAACGAGAGTAGTTCAAAAAAGTATGGCATGACTATCAGCTCATTAAAACGAGAAGCACGTAAATGCTATGATGAACCAACCAATCTCAATCCAAATGAAATGATCGAGATGATGGTATTAGATGGTTGTTTCATCGTCGAATTGGTTATGAAGTTTAGAGATAGCGAAAGGAGAGGAGATGATGATCCTATTTTTCTAACGGGTTGGATGCTTACGAACGTTACGGCATGACCTTATGCTATTTGAGAATCAATTGCCATTCTTTATTATCTGCAAGTTATACGACATAAATCGCAGTTCCAAACCGACATGATGAGCTCCTAGATGTTGCGTTGAACTTTTTTCATCCTCTTATCCCTCATCTGGGATATATATTCCACAGGTCGTCGAAGGAAATACCCTCCACAAGATTAGACATTTCCTTGGGTTGATACACCACAATTGGGTCTCATCATTTTCTAGGAAGGAGCATAAAGAAAAGGAACAGAATGAAATAACAAAATGGTGTTTCATTCCTAGTGCCACAATGCTTCAAGACTAGAGGTGTCAAACATGTCGTCGTGCCGTGCTGTGCCGCTTTTCCTCCTTGCCAACTGTGCTCCGTACCGTGCCGTGTCGTGCCCGTTTACTTAATCGTTCCATGTCGTGCCGTTTTTAATCGTGTTGTGCCCATTTTTAGCTTAGTCGTGTCGTGCTGTGCCATTTTTCTTTATTCGTGATGTGTCGTGCCGTGATGGTCCATTTACTTTATCGTGTCTTGCGGCTGTGCCGCCCGCTTACTTAATCGTTCACTTCTTGATTGTGAAAACGAGAGTAGTTCAAAAAAGTATGGCATGACTATCAGCTCATTAAAACGAGAAGCACGTAAATACTATGATGAACCAACCAATCTCAATCCAAATGAAATGATCGAGATGATGGTATTAGATGGTTGTTTCATCGTCGAATTGCTTATGAAGTTTAGCGATAGCGAAAGGAGAGGAGATGATGATCCTATTTTTCTAATGGGTTGGATGCTTACGAACGTTACGGCATGACCTTATGCTATTTGAGAATCAATTGCCATTCTTTATTATCTGCAAGTTATACGACATAAATCGCAGGTCCAAACCGACATGATGAGCTCCTAGATGTTGCGTTGAACTTTTTTCATCCTCTTATCCCTCATCTGGGATATATATTCCACAGGTCGTCGAAGGAAATACCCTCCACAAGATTAGACATTTCCTTGGGTTGATACACCACAATTGGGTCTCATCATTTTCTAGGAAGGAGCATAAAGAAAAGGAACATAATGAAATAACAAAATGGTGTTTCATTCCTAGTGCCACAGAGTTTCAAGACTAGAGGTGTCAAACATGTCGTCGTGCCGTGCTGTGCCGCTTTTCCTCCTTGCCAACTGTGCTCCGTACCGTGCCGTGTCGTGCCCGTTTACTTAATCGTCCCATGTCGTGCCGTTTTTAATCGTGTTGTGCCCATTTTTAGCTTAGTCGTGTCGTGCTGTGCCATTTTTCTTTATTCGTGATGTGCCGTGCCGTGTTGGTCCATTTACTTTATCGTGTCTTGCGGCCGTGCCGCCCGCTTACTTAATCGTTCACTTCTTGATTGTCAAAACGAGAGTAGTTCAAAAAAGTATGGCATGACTATCAGCTCATTAAAACGAGAAGCACGTAAATGCTATGATGAACCAACCAATCTCAATCCAAATGAAATGATCGAGATGATGGTATTAGATGGTTGTTTCATCGTCGAATTGGTTATGAAGTTTAGAGATAGCGAAAGGAGAGGAGATGATGATCCTATTTTTCTAACGGGTTGGATGCTTACGAACGTTACGGCATGACCTTATGCTATTTGAGAATCAATTGCCATTCTTTATTATCTGCAAGTTATACGACATAAATCGCAGTTCCAAACCGACATGATGAGCTCCTAGATGTTGCGTTGAACTTTTTTCATCCTCTTATCCCTCATCTGGGATATATATTCCACAGGTCGTCGAAGGAAATACCCTCCACAAGATTAGACATTTCCTTGGGTTGATACACCACAATTGGGTCTCATCATTTTCTAGGAAGGAGCATAAAGAAAAGGAACAGAATGAAATAACAAAATGGTGTTTCATTCCTAGTGCCACAATGCTTCAAGACTAGAGGTGTCAAACATGTCGTCGTGCCGTGCTGTGCCGCTTTTCCTCCTTGCCAACTGTGCTCCGTACCGTGCCGTGTCGTGCCCGTTTACTTAATCGTTCCATGTCGTGCCGTTTTTAATCGTGTTGTGCCCATTTTTAGCTTAGTCGTGTCGTGCTGTGCCATTTTTCTTTATTCGTGATGTGTCGTGCCGTGATGGTCCATTTACTTTATCGTGTCTTGCGGCTGTGCCGCCCGCTTACTTAATCGTTCACTTCTTGATTGTGAAAACGAGAGTAGTTCAAAAAAGTATGGCATGACTATCAGCTCATTAAAACGAGAAGCACGTAAATACTATGATGAACCAACCAATCTCAATCCAAATGAAATGATCGAGATGATGGTATTAGATGGTTGTTTCATCGTCGAATTGCTTATGATGTTTAGCGATAGCGAAAGGAGAGGAGATGATGATCCTATTTTTCTAACGGGTTGGATGCTTACGAACGTTACGGCATGACCTTATGCTATTTGAGAATCAATTGCCATTCTTTATTATCTGCAAGTTATACGACATAAATCGCAGGTCCAAACCGACATGATGAGCTCCTAGATGTTGCGTTGAACTTTTTTCATCCTCTTATCCCTCATCTGGGATATATATTCCACAGGTCGTCGAAGGAAATACCCTCCACAAGATTAGACATTTCCTTGGGTTGATACACCACAATTGGGTCTCATCATTTTCTAGGAAGGAGCATAAAGAAAAGGAACATAATGAAATAACAAAATGGTGTTTCATTCCTAGTGCCACAGAGTTTCAAGACTAGAGGTGTCAAACATGTCGTCGTGCCGTGCTGTGCCGCTTTTCCTCCTTGCCAACTGTGCTCCGTACCGTGCCGTGCCGTGTCGTGCCCGTTTACTTAATCGTCCCATGTCGTGCCGTTTTTAATCGTGTTGTGCCCATTTTTAGCTTAGTCGTGTCGTGCTGTGCCATTTTTCTTTATTCGTGATGTGCCGTGCCGTGTTGGTCCATTTACTTTATCGTGTCTTGCGGCCGTGCCGCCCGCTTACTTAATCGTTCACTTCTTGATTGTCAAAACGAGAGTAGTTCAAAAAAAGTATGGCATGACTATCAGCTCATTAAAACGAGAAGCACGTAAATGCTATGATGAACCAACCAATCTCAATCCAAATGAAATGATCGAGATGATGGTATTAGATGGTTGTTTCATCGTCGAATTGGTTATGAAGTTTAGAGATAGCGAAAGGAGAGGAGATGATGATCCTATTTTTCTAACGGTTAGATGCTTACGAACGTTACGGCATGACCTTATGCTATTTGAGAATCAATTGCCATTCTTTATTATCTGCAAGTTATACGACATAAATCGTAGGTCCAAACCGACATGATGAGCTCCTAGATGTTGCGTTGAACTTTTTTCATCCTCTTATCCCTCATCTGGGATATATATTCCACAGGTCGTCGAAGGAAATACCCTCCACAAGATTAGACATTTCCTTGGGTTGATACACCACAATTGGGTCTCATCATTTTCTAGGAAGGAGCATAAACAAAAGGAACAGAATGAAATAACAAAATGGTGTTTCATTCCTAGTGCCACAGAGCTTCAAGACTAGAGGTGTCAAACATGTCGTCGTGCCGTGCTGTGCCGCTTTTCCTCCTTGCCAACTATGCTCCGTACCGTGCCATGTCGTGCCCGTTTACTTAATCGTTCCATGTCGTGCCGTTTTTAATCGTGTTGTGCCCATTTTTAGCTTAGTCGTGTCGTGCTGTGCCATTTTTCTTTATTCGTGATGTGTCGTGCCGTGATGGTCCATTTACTTTATCGTGTCTTGCGGCCGTGCCGCCCGCTTACTTAATCGTTCACTTCTTGATTGTGAAAGCGAGAGTAGTTCAAAAAAGTATGGCATGACTATCAGCTCATTAAAACGAGAAGCACGTAAATACTATGATGAACCAACCAATCTCAATCCAAATGAAATGATCGAGATGATGGTATTAGATGGTTGTTTCATCGTCGAATTGCTTATGATGTTTAGCGATAGCGAAAGGAGAGGAGATGATGATCCTATTTTTCTAACGGGTTGGATGCTTACGAACGTTACGGCATGACCTTATGCTATTTGAGAATCAATTGCCATTCTTTATTATCTGCAAGTTATACGACATAAATCGCAGGTCCAAACCGACATGATGAGCTCCTAGATGTTGCGTTGAACTTTTTTCATCCTCTTATCCCTCATCTGGGATATATATTCCACAGGTCGTCGAAGGAAATACCCTCCACAAGATTAGACATTTCCTTGGGTTGATACACCACAATTGGGTCTCATCATTTTCTAGGAAGGAGCATAAAGAAAAGGAACAGAATGAAATAACAAAATGGTGTTTCATTCCTAGTGCCATAGAGTTTCAAGACTAGAGGTGTCAAACATGTCGTCGTGCCGTGCTGTGCCGCTTTTCCTCCTTGCCAACTATGCTCCGTACCGTGCCGTGTCGTGCCCGTTTACTTAATCGTCCCATGTCGTGCCGTTTTTAATCGTGTTGTGCCCATTTTTAGCTTAGTCGTGTCGTGCTGTGCCATTTTTCTTTATTCGTGATGTGTCGTGCCGTGATGGTCCATTTACTTTATCGTGTCTTGCGGCCGTGCCGCCCGCTTACTTAATCGTTCACTTCTTGATTGTGAAAACGAGAGTAGTTCAAAAAAGTATGGCATGACTATCAGCTCATTAAAACGAGAATCACGTAAATGCTATGATGAACCAACCAATCTCAATCCAAATGAAATGATCGAGATGATGGTATTAGATGGTTGTTTCATCGTCGAATTGGTTATGATGTTTAGAGATAGCGAAAGGAGAGGAGATGATGATCCTATTTTTCTAACTTGTTGGATGCTTACGAACGTTACGGCATGACCTTATGCTATTTGAGAATCAATTGCCATTCTTTATTATCTGCAAGTTATACGACATAAATCATAGGTCCAAACCGACATGATGAGCTCCTAGATGTTGCGTTGAAATTTTTTCATCCTCTTATCCCTCATCTGGGATATATATTCCACAGGTCGTCGAAGGAAATACCCTCCACAAGATTAGACATTTCCTTGGGTTGATACACCACAATTGGGTCTCATCATTTTCTAGGAAAGAGCATAAAGAAAAGGAACATAATGAAATAACAAAATGGTGTTTCATTCCTAGTGCCACAGAGCTTCAAGACTAGAGGTGTCAAACATGTCGTCGTGCCGTGCTGTGCTGCTTTTCCTCCTTGCCAACTGTGCTCCGTACCGTGCCGTGTCGTGCCCGTTTACTTAATCGTGCCATGCCGTGCCGTTTTTAATCATGTTGTGCCCATTTTTAGCTTAGTCGTGTCGTGCTGTGTCATTTTTCTTTATTCGTGCTGTGTCGTGTTGTGATGGTCCATTTACTTAATCGTGTCTTGCGGCCGTGCCGCCTGCTTACTTAATCATTCACTTCTTGATCGTGAAAACGAGAGTAATTCAAAAAAGTATGACATGGCTATCAACTCATTAGAACGAGAAGCATGTAAATGCTATGATGAACCAACCAATCTCAATCCAAATGAAATGATCGAGATTATGGTATTAGATGGTTGTTTCATCGTCGAATTGCTTATGAAGTTTAGAGATAGGGAAAGGAGAGGAGATGATTATCCTATTTTTCTAACGGGTTAGATACTTACGACGTTGCGGCATGACCTGATGCTATTTGAGAATCAATTGTCATTCTTTATTATCTGCAAGTTATGCGACATAAATCGTAGGTCCAAATCGACATGATGAGCTCCGAGATGTTGCATTGAACTTTTTTCATCCTCTTATCCCTCATTCGGAATATATTCCACAAGTTGTTGAAGGAAATACCCTCCACAAGATTAGACATTTCCTTGGGTTGATACACCACAATTGGGTCTCATCATTTTCTAGGAAGGAGCATAAAGAAAAGGAACATAATGAAATAATAAAATGGTGTTTCATTCCTAGTGCCACAAAGCTTCAAGACTAGAGGTGTCAAACATGCGCGCCGTGCCGTGCCGTGCCATTTTTCTTCCGTGCCAACCGTGCTCCGTAACGTGCCGTGTCGTGCCCGTTTACTTAATTGTGTCATGTCGTGCCGTTTTTAATTGTGTTTGACCCATTTTTAGTTGTGTCGTGCCGTGCAATTTTTCTTTATTCGTGTCGTGCTGTTCCGTTTTGTAACCATGTCGTGCCATGCCGGCCCATTTACTTAATCGTGTCGTGCCGATCCGCTTACTTAATCGTTCACTTCTTGATTGTGAAAGCGAGAGTAGTTCAAAAAAGTATGGCATGGCTATCAGCTCATTAGAACGAGAAGCACGTAAATACTATGATGAACCAACCAATCTCAATCCAAATGAAATGATCGAGATGATGGTATTAGATGGTTGTTTTATCGTCGAATTGCTTATGAAGTTTAGATATACCGAAAGGAGAGGAGATGATGATCCTATTTTTCTAACGGGTTGGATGTTTACGACGTTGCGGCGTGACCTGATGCTATTTGAGAATCAACTGCCATTCTTTATTATATGCAAGTTATACGACATAAATCGTTGGTCCAAACGGACATGATGAGCTCCTAGATGTTGCGTTGAACTTTTTTCATCCTCTTATCCCTATCCAGGATATGTTCCACAGGTCGTCGAAGGAAATACCCTCCACAAGATTAGACATTTCCTTGGGTTGATACCCCACAATTGAGTCCCATCATTTTCTAGGAAGGAGCATAAAGAAAAGGAACAGAATGAAATAACAAAATGACGTTTCATTCCTAGTGCCACAAAGCTTCAAGGGTCATTTACCATACATGTCCCCCGTTTGGGATAGTTTATATTAATGTAAATTCATAGCCAAATAACTTAAATACGAAAGAACTATAATAGGATTTTAAAAAAATAATTTATGTGTGCTACAATAACAAAATACCATTTAAGTATAAATGAAAACCATCTTCAAAACAAAAAGATTAATATCAACAAATATAATCTTTGAACTTTTTTTTTTAAAAAAAACTCAGAGTTTATCTATACACATGGAGTATTATATAAAGAGTAACTATCTAATCCGGGAATCCCGGATCCGGGATTCCACCTTCCCGATATTTTTTTGAAATCCGAGCCGTTCAATGTGTTCAAAAGGTGTTTTCAAGGGTCTATGCGAGAAATCTTAAAAAAAAATACCGGGAAGGACTTGATCCAAACAGTTTTTCGCAAAAACTGTAGCCCTGTTCGTTTCCCAGTTTAGTTTTAGTTTTAGTTTTGATGACATCATCATTTCCCTCATTTCTCTCTCAATCTCTCTCCACTCATTACACCTGATGACACCATCAAAACTAAACTAAACTATCTAACCAAACACAGCCTGTGTAGCCCTGTTCGTTTCCCAGTTTAATTTTAGTTTTAGTTTTGATGACATCATCATTTCCCTCATTTCTCTCTCCACTCATAACATCTGATGACATCATCAAAACTAAATTAAACTATCTAACCAAACACAGCCTGTATATTTACAGTTTTTGGGAAAAACTGCTTGGATCAAGCCCTTTCCGGTTTTTTTTTTTGAAGATTTCTCGTGGTGACCATTACACCTTTTGAACACATTAGACGGCTCGGATTTCCCAAAAATAATTTTTAAAAACATCAAAACACCAAAAAACCTTCCATCTGGGATCCTTGATTGGATCCGTGGCGATTATATAAATATGATAAGTTCGGAGTGGGCATCGTACGAGCATTCGGAACCCTTCGACACACAATCCGGTGTACACTCGTGTGTACATACGGATATGGTATGGGCATTTGAAACCCTTCGATACAATTCGGTGTACACTTGTGTGTACATATGGATACGGTACAGGCATTCGGAACCCTCCAACACAATCCGGTGTCGTGTATACATACGGACGTGTATAGCCATAGTCGGTTTTATTATCGACAAGTGATGACACACCCATTTGGCCATATCTCCACCTCTCTCTCTCTCTCTCTCTCTCTCTCCCCGCGGATTGTTTATGATGGTTCCAGAGGAATAACAGCTCCTGCTCGTGCTCGCCCAGCTCTTGAAATCATTGGCAATTTCTCTCTCTCTCTCTCTCTCTCTCTCTCTCTCTCTCTCTCTTCAATCGAGAAGATGGTTCAGAAGCGAGTTCCCGATTGGCTCAACAGCCCTATCTGGTCCTCCACTCCTCCTCCTCCTACGCCCTACGACGACGACGACGACGACCATCTCCTCGATTCTTCCCCTTCTACCTCGAAATCAACCACTACTTCCACCACCGCCGCAGTGAGAACGGAGCCTCCCAAAGTGGAAATTAGGGATCCAGTCAGCAATGATAGTGATAACGAGAGTCCTTCCGCTGAAGACATTTCTCGCCTAGCTCAGCTCGAACTAGAGGTTAATTAGCCCCATATCCCTCTCCTTTTGTTCAATTAGTATCTTTTTTATGCTGTATGGACCAGTTTATGCGCAACTACTAATTGCACCGTTCACTAGTGAGGCCTCTGTTAAAGACGGATCCAAATTCCGTATGGATTACCCAAAGGAGGGAGCAAACCCTGAGTTAGACCCTGAGTTCAATTATTATAGATCGTTGACTGCAATTTCTTGATGCCTGACTTTTGAAGATATGTAGAGCAATAGCTGCCATCTGTTTTACCTTACTTTAGCATTTTACCATACTTTTGCAATTGTACTTGTTGACCCTTTATGTTTTTAAGAGTTCGAATCTGGATATACATGATTTGACTACAAATGTGATAATATTGGTTTAGTAGAGAAAGATTTTACAACCATAGGGGTATTGATCGCCTAACAACCAGTCAGCCACCACTTGTTCCCTTTTCTCTTTTCTACTTTAAGTGGTAGAATTGGAAATATCTTATCAGCGTCAAAGTAGAGTCTAAAACGTTTCTGTAAGACTTTCTTGGACCCATGGTTGTTGATTGACCAATTTTAAGAAAGCCCATTGGTTTGACAGAATTACTAGTGAAGGGTGCATATGTTTCATACTTCATGGATTTATAGCCTTATAGGGAATAACCCAATACATAACTCTACTAGATTGAAATCTATGGGTGTAAAATAAGATGCCCCCATGTTATTGTATCTTTCATTCTTTGTGGGTTTATATATACGAGGCATGTTTAATTTAGGACGTAAATGTTTATTATCCAATCACCGGATGTTTGGTCACGTTGGATATATAGTCCAATCCTATGCTCGTATGTTGTCAAACAAATAATGGGTCCGAAAGCTAACTGTACCATTTTGTGCCATATAATAGCACTTGAAAATAAAAGATGGAACAACAACCCAATAGAATTTCATACGCATAAGCTCCCGTGCGACAAACTGAAGAATTGCTAATGTTCAGTATGAATAAGGTACTTATATATACACTGATTGACATGTATCCTATTGCCTTGATGGGGCTGGCTTGATGTTCCTGTCCAAGCCTGTGGCCTGCATGTTGCTTCTTTGAAGCTATAAGACTTTTTGAGGTCGTGTATTGAGCTTCATTAGAATTCCTGTTTTCCAGATGTAATATTAAGTGCCTAGCAGAAAACAAAATTGTGCCGGTGCCATAAGCTTCTTTTCTGGTAATGAGATTACTTCCCCATAGAATGTGTCCTCTTTCCCATTTGCATCCATATTTGAAATACTATTATGTGCTCTTTCCTTCTCCATAGGTTTCCTATCTGTTCGTTACATTTTTGTAATTCTATGTCCCACTTAGTTCATAAATGCGTCTTTGAAATCTAATGTAGGGGAAGGTATCTATTTTTACTCTAATTCATGTATGCACCGTCTTTGTGTTGTTGCATACTATACTCCTAGGATCTTGTACTTGACTGTTGTTTAATTTCAGCATAATTGCAGCCTCAATGGGTATGTCTTTATGTATGTGTTTTAAAAGGGTGTATTTTTGTTGAATTTAGCTTTCAAGAAAGGTTGTAAATATGGGTGAATTGCGAAGAGTTGCATCACAGGGCCTTCCAAGTGGTGCTGGTATTCGTTCTACTGTGTGGAAGGTTCGTAACTATTTGTATTTCCATTGATGTTGTTAGATATGTGTAAAAGTTGGGTTACTAGGGTATCTGATTATCTGATACATTCTGTGGAGAGGAAAAAAAAAAAAAAAAGAGATTGAGAAACCGCATTGGTTATGTTTAAAATGCGTAGAATTTTCACTTTTGGTTTATTGAATGTGGCTGAGCAGCTTTTATTGGGGTATTTGCCAATGGATCGAGGGCTTTGGTCATCAGAATTAGCTAAGAAGAGGTCTCAATATAAGCATTTCAGAGAAGAGCTTTTGATGAATCCTGTAAGTCGGATCGATTTTTTGTTATTTCTTCATACACAATGTTATCTTCTTCTTCCCTTTTTTTTTTTGTTTGCAAGAAATATTGGGAACATTGAAGGAGGCTTTGTTATCCGCATTAAAAATTTTCTAGGAGCAAACAAGGACCATTTGGGGTTGCTATAGATATCTGCTATGCACTGCAGGGTACAATTATCTTTAGTGAAATGACTTTCCAGAAATTGCTTCCCAAACATGTTGTTGTCACCATTTTCTTTTTATTCAGTTGGATGAAAAACCATTATCAGTGGAGCTCAAATCTTGAATCCTCCTGTAACTGCGCTGTTCAAATACGGGGTTACTGATTGTCAGTCCGTCATGACTTATATTTGGTTTTAGTGAGATTTCTTGGTAATTTCACTACGATAAAGCTTTGTAGTCACTACTACTTAGCAAAATTGAGCGACTTGCTTAGTTGCCCTTATCTGTTCCTGTTCTTATATCCACCATTAGGAGTTGGAGCCTTATAACCTCTTTCATAAGAGTGAACTTGATCTTGATGGTCTTAACTGAAGGCTATGCAAGGATCAAGTCCCCATTTTGTTCATTTCTGTAAATCGATCTTGATTGAGACTTCAGCGTCGGTTTGGTTTAGTTTGGTTCTGTAGCATTACAAAAGTCTTGTTTTTTGTCTTATTGCCCAGTTGGTGCAGTAATAATGTTTTGTAATTTTCATTCCTCTCCATTTTAACCCGACACATTTTTTTGGTGAATAATATAGACTTCACAGTTTCTATTTCCAGTAAATAGTGCTACTATATGGTAAGGGAAGAATGAAATTCTGAAACAGACTACGTTCACTGGTGTTAAAACTTTGCTTTCTGTTTATCTTAGAATTGCATCTGTTGTTTTCATTTATTTAGAAAAAAGGATTTATGAATGTTTCTGTGCTAGTCAGTCAGAAATCACAAGGAGGTTGGAGAAGTCCTCAAGTTTTGAAAATGAGGAATCAAAATATGTTACCCGTGTTTTCCTCTCAAGATCAACGATTACTCATGGAGAGCACCCTTTAAGTCTTGGGAAGACCAGCATCTGGAATCTGTTCTTCCAGGTATGAATCGTGTGACACTGTGACAGTTATGTAAAAAAACTTGAACTCTTGACCAATTTTGAATGTTTAGTTTCCGAACTTTCTTTGGGCCCCTTATCCACTTTGGTTTCTTTTGAGCCCTTTCCATGTTGCTATGGACTAGGGGAAAGAACGGAGAATACATTATTGTAATCTTCGTCCTAGATACTACTCCCTCCGTTCCAATTTGATAGTCCAGTACGAAACTACGTGCAATTTTCAAATTAAAGTAATAATGTATTTACCAAAATAATTTTTCATTTTTTTTTGGCACCGTATTAAAGTTCTCAACGAGATCTATCAAACAAGATCCATATTGATAAAAAAATTATTTTTGTAAGTACATTATTTTTGAGTTTGAAAATTGCATGTAGTTTCTTAGTGGACTATCAAATTGGGACGGAGGGAATACTTGGATGTCTTTCGGGTGGGTTGATGTTTAGCTATGAAATCCGGGCAGGATTCGTAACTATTTGTTGCACAAATTTGTTCCACATATATAATTTTCTCTCAGATATGTGGTATGAGCTTTTTATTTCTATTCACAACAGTGATTGCAAACTTGTCAGCTCGGTCTGGCTATCTAGCCATTAACTGTAGTCTGCCCTCGTTTGATTTTGGTGGATTGTTCAAGAGTATAGCTTCTCTTGCCACAGCAGGGTATATAGTGTATGCCACTCTAACTCTCTGAGCCAATTCTTAATAAGAGACTAGAGCAGAGTTCTCCACCCTTGCTGTCCATAGCGATACAGTTGAATACCAGTTGCATGTGGTGCGTTTCGATTGGTGCATTAGTTGGCTTTAACACTGCCAATTTTGTAGGACGCGGAATTCACAGAGCAGATTGACCGAGATGTAAAGCGTACACATCCAGACTTGCACTTTTTCTCAGGGGAGTCGGAATTTGCAAAGTCAAATCAGGTGAGCTTTTCTTATACAATATGAATTTGATGGAAACGTGAATGCTTTATCTGAGGCAAATATTCGAATTCTTTCAGGAGGCTTTGAAGAACATATTAATTGTATTTGCAAAGTTGAATCCTGGTATAAGATATGTGCAAGGGATGAACGAAATTCTGGCACCTTTATTCTATGTGTTTAGGAATGATCCTAATGAGGAAAATGCGGTGAGAATGGGTCTTGTTTGTTCTTCTGTTTTCTAATTTCTGGACTGTTGTATCACTAATGAGTACTTTTTTGGACCATCGCTGGCTGTAGATAGATTTTTACGCTGTGTGTACTTAGTGTAGACTGGAGAATTGCACGTTCATTTTTTTTTTTTGGTAGTTGAGTTTTCATTCAGTTTCAAGATGTATTTCAAGATTTGCAATAGTAATCACCAAGTCCGACCTTGTTCACCCTCTTTTAGAGATCATGTTAGGTCCGTAGGATCCTTACACTTTCTTGAGCGTGGAGTTACTTTTTGATGGGACCCTCGTTATCTTCACAAATGAGAGTGGAGTATTCTTTACCCTCTTTTGATGGGTGAACAAATCATTTCAATTGTCACTTTTCAGTTAGTGATGACTTTTTGGGTGGCTTTTGCTATGTACTGCTTTGGGTTATAATGCCATGTCTGGGGAATGTGCAAACCTGAATTATCGTGTATCAGTCGTTGGCGTTAGAATGTTGTCATAAACATTGTTACTTCCCTTCAAAAGAACAAGAAAGAAAAACATTGTTACTAACTTCTCCAATGTAGGTAATTTCTTTCATAGTTAGATGGGAGAACAAACCATTAATGCTAGTAGAATACTAGAGTGTATCATGTATGGTGTACTGCTAATAATTGGATATATTTGAGTTTTTTTAAAATGGTCATTTTCTGGAGTTTTCAGGCCTTAGCAGAAGCGGATACGTTTTTTTGTTTTGTTGAGTTATTAAGCGGATTCAGGGATCTTTTCTGTCAGCAACTTGACAACAGTGTTGTTGGAATACGTTCCACTATTTCAAAGCTGTCGAGGCTTTTAAAGGAACATGATGAGGAGCTGTGGCGTCATCTTGAGGTCACAACCAAAGTAAGTGTGTTAGCCATTTAAGTTAGATGCCGTAACGGATGTGTTTGTATTGCATATATCTGGTGTATGTTTATGTATTTTTTTCTGGTGTAAAATTGTGTGTATTAAATAGACATCAGTCATGAGACTAAATTATTCAAAAGATCCTGTCTTTGTTGATTATTGGACTTTTGGCTCCAGATAGTGGAAAACTTATTGTGTATGGCGTGTTAGATCTTGTTCCACATTGGTTAATTATAACCTGAAAACTAGTATATGAGTATGGGTGGCGCCAATTGATATTGAATTGGATGCTTTAACATGGTATTAGAGTTGGCCGTAGATCTTGTGTTCAAACGCCACTGCCTACCTGATAATTAAATACTTGCATTGTATTTAGCTTATATGTGCCTAGGCGGCCTTTCCACATTGCCAATTGCTTTTGAGTTGGATACTTTAACATGGTATCAGAGCTAGGCTTCAGATGCTTTTGGAGAAGACTCTTTTTGATTGATTAGTCCTTTGTTTTATGCTTTATGCGTACCTTTTCTTTGTGATCCATGTGTTATGGATCAGTTGTTTATCTCTCCACGTGTGAGTCAGGGGTCGCTCGTGCGGGGGAGTTTTAGAGCTTGTACCGCATTGGTTAATTATAACCTCTAAAACTAGTATATGAGCTTGGGTGGCCTCTCCACTCATTGCCAATTGGTTTTGAGTTGGATGCTTTAACATTGTGCAATGTGATTCTTAATTAAATGACACAATATGAATTCCGTATAAGTTGAAACTATGATTTTTTTTTTTTTTCGCCCTCGTTATTTTGTGGGTTTATAAGTACTCGTTCTCTGTGGGTAAGATACATTGTCAAACTTATGATGTCTTATGGGAGACACTTGTTTGGTTTTGTATTACACCACTCCTTGGGGGACAAAGGAGTTATGTGAATGAGTGGGCCACCTTAATTGGCAGCTGGCTGTGGTTGGGTTAGGAAGTGGATTTGCCAAATCCTGTATGAACAGTAGTGCAGCATCCACTTTAACTCTTGTTTTGGGAAACTGAATGCATGATATGTATCAATGTTTTAAAGAAATTTCCACCTTGGTACTGGTGGAGATGTTGCTATCATCTTCTATCTTTTGGGGCCATTGATTTTGTCTCAATCTTGTATCCGCATTCAGTTTTTTATGCAACTGGATTTCACTATCCTAATATTATGGCTGGCATTTCTTGGGCAAACATTGCCTGAGGCTGTGCTATGGCTGGCGATCTTCCACAAGTTTGAAACTGATGAACGTGTTGTGCCATGGCTTTATCTTTAAAATAACAGGTCAATCCTCAGTTTTATTCATTCAGATGGATTACTCTTCTCTTGACGCAAGAATTCGATTTTGCTGATATTCTTGTTATTTGGGATGCACTCTTAAGTGACCCCGAAGGTCCTCAAGTAAGTTTGTGTATTTTTTTAATTTCCATTCTTTTATTCGTCTATTTTATAACAGTTTCTTGTTTGCTCTACCAGAGCTTATTCCTATAATATTTGGTAGTCCTGATATTAGGATTGTGTGGTGATCAAAAAGGAATTGTTGTTTTCAAAACCCTCCCGTCACGTGGTGAGGCGCACCCCAAGATACGGGAGACTTTGAAAAAATACAAAATTCCTTTGGAAATGATGGCTTGTATTACTTTTAGCTTTCAGTTGTTTGGATATAGCGAAGTCACATCTCTCTTGAAAAGAATGCAGTGCACAATTTTCATGAGATTAGTGCGGCT
Source organism: Vaccinium vitis-idaea (assembly GCA_963854785.1). Lineage (NCBI taxonomy): Eukaryota > Viridiplantae > Streptophyta > Magnoliopsida > Ericales > Ericaceae > Vaccinium > Vaccinium vitis-idaea. The sequence continues at coordinate 41,083,030 of OY978215.1, forward strand.
ATGGATCTGATAGATGATATGTTTATTTTAAACAGTGATCTACCATATAATGTCCTATTACTCTTTGGCGGTTGACGAAGTGATCTAGTACTGGAGTTCGGTTTATTTTCACCAATGGTCCTTTTTTTGATGTGGTCGTATGCTACAAATATAAAGATGAGTTTATGCATTATCGACTCATTGAAATCTTATTAGGCGAAGAAACACCGAAAGAGGAATCTCTTTGAGTCATTTGGATGTCCACTTGTTTGTTGTATAGAATATAGATTTAGTAGTCTATTGAGACGGGATAACAAATCCAGAGGATGTCCTCTCCACAAGGTAGTAGTGTTTTGACAATTGATCAATATAAAGCTTGTGGTTGTTTTTTGAGGACACAATTGAAAATGCACCAAAGCAAACGCAAGGATTACTTTTTCTCAACCATTTCATATGCTGAGTTATGATGTCCAGTGCTGGTATATTGCATAGGTATCCTATGAATTTTGTATAGGTTCAGTTTATTTTTGGGCAAACAAATGAGTCCTTATTTGCTATCAGTGTGAGATCTTTGGATTATTTGTTAGTCTCTCTCTCTCTCTCTCTCTCTCTCTCTCTCTCTCTCTCTCTCTCTCTCTCTCTCTCTCTCTTGCGCGCACGCGCGCATGCTCGAACTATTTTTGAGGATCTCTCTTAGTTCGTAACATGCGAGGTAGTACTTGGAAGTTCGAACCTCATATATCAGTACTTCCAATGCAGGAAACTCTACTTCGGATATGTTGTGCCATGCTGATTCTCATCCGGAGGCGATTACTTGCTGGTGATTTCACTTCTAATCTCAAGTTGCTCCAACATTATCCCTCAACAAATATCAGACACCTGCTCTATGTTGGGAACAAGCTTCGTAAGCAGCAACCTCTGTAGTTCTTCATTTTCTCATTTCGCTTTGTTTATTTTACCAGTAGTTGTCATTGGTGTTCTTACCTTGGTGTCAAAATTCGTTTGTAAAATTTACTCTGTAGATGTCGGTTAAAGTAGCTGTTAGCTCGCGAGGAGATCCTTTTTTGTTTCCCTTTAATCTGTTTATTCATTCCTTTTCTCTTTTCTTGGTTTTGTCTGTATCGTTCCAATTTTATCGGATGTCCCCGAAGGGACTCTTTTCTTGGTTTTGAAATCGAAAAGATTTGTATTCTTTGATCTTTTAGCTTGATGAGGTGTTGTAGGAGATGTAAACGTGCTTCCTCAACACTAGTAGAAAAAAAAAAAAAAAAACAAGCCAGGTTGTTATTGGTTTTTATTTTGAGAACTTTGATGATGTATTGTACGCCACACACATCTCAATTCATGCCATTATAATAGAGGGCTCTCTCCATAAGAAAAATCCATCGAGCTTCATACCACGTTACCTGAAATTTTTGCAACAAAATAAGCAAAACAAAGTTGTGGGCTATAGTTATTCTCCGTATTATCCGCATCGTACCAACGTCAATGCAACCATACAATCTAATGCTATCACCCCCGGCAATCCCACTATTGATTTCTCCCCCTTCATTCGAAAATGAGAATGCATTTTTATAAAATGTGTTTTGGCCCAAAAGGCAAAAATTAGAAAACTAAGGCTCCGTTTGTTTCGGACGGAAAACATTTTCTGGAAAACATTTTCCGTGGAAAACTTTTTCTTTTCTAGAAAAAGTTTTCTGGTGTTTAGTTGTAGTAGAAAACATTTTCTGGAAAACATTTTCTTTTGTTTGGTTGACATGGAAAATCACTAATTAACAAACTAACCCAAATATCATTGTTGTAAAAATGAAAATAGTACCTTGTACTCAAAGGTTTATATTACGATTTCGCGATACATAATGGGAATCGGGTGTAGTATTCATGAATTTTTGAAGATTATTTTTTGACGAATAAAAATTTTAAATTACTTAAATAACTCTTTAATGGTAAGTATCGACTGAATCAGACACGGATATACAAAATTCGAGTATATTCTACATAAATAATAAAAAATATAATGATCAAGTACAAACCAAAACCTGAAATTCGTGATCCACCGCATTCATTGTCTATTTGGCTATTTGCCTTCCACCTAGTCCTCCTAATTTCATTTATTTCTTCACCACAAGCCTCCATCTTCCAGAGCAATAAACCCATTTACGCCTATTTTGACTTCTTTTTCCATTTTTTAATGCACCTTTATTTTCCTTTTCATTTTTATCCACTTACTCCCCACGTGGGAGAGATAAAAAAAACAACAGCTTCTTGCGTATATAATTATATATACACAGAGATATATGTATATATAGATATACAAATATCTTATGCGAGTATGTATATGTAGGTAAAATTTCTAGTCCACACTCCCGGATTTAAGGAAAAAATGGGGTTTTTTTGTGTTGCAAATTTTTTTTGGAAAATCCGATCCATCCAATGTGTTCAGAAGGTGTTTTCAAGGGTCCACGCGGAAATCTTCAAAAAAAAATACCGGGAAGGGCTTGATCCATGCAGTTTTCGCAAAAACTGTATTTATATATTTTTTGCGAAAACTGCTTGGATCAAGCCCTTCCCGGTATTTTTTTTTTAAGATTTTCCGCGTAGACCCTTGAAAACACCTTCTGAACACATTGGATGGATCGGATCGTAAAAAAAAAATTTGGATCAAAAGGTGCGGAAATTAAAAGTCCGGATTAGAAGTGGACTCTGTATGTATATATATAGAAACTTCCAATAAGGGGAAACGAAAAGGGACTTCCCCATAATAATTGATGGTCCGAATCTTTTGGATTGGATCTTCACTAAATAATTTAAATTGATAAGGCTGGAGAGTATAAACATCATTATCTCCAATGTGACTAGCAATTTGATATGCAATATAATCTTGAATTTGACTGGATATTGGGTTGGAACAATTCCAGGTTGGAGTCTCACAACCCATTAAATGAAATTGGCTTGGAGTATAATGTGGGTTGTAATTTGGACCAGAGGTTACATGGATAATATGTTGGGCTGGGATAATAGTACCAAAAGATGTCCATTCTGGCATTTTGCTTTGGATAATAGCTTGACAAATGGTTGTGAAAGGTATAGAAAAACAGTTTTGAATGCAGATGGCTAATCTGCGAGGTAAGATGTTGGTTTGTTCTGGCTGTGTAAAAATTATTTGTTTAAGGAATCCGTAATCGAGGAGGGTCATGGGTGTAATTTTGACTTGTTGGTTTTCATACGGGATAGTAATATCTTGAAAAGTGGTCATATTAATACATGCTTTGGGAATGCTATAAATGAGGTTGCATTCACAGTTAGATCTTTCTAATGGGATTTGTTGGCAATGGAGTTTGGTTTTTGGACATTGTTTTAAGTTTGGATATTGGTAATAAAGGGTATCCCAAATAAAAGATAGGCCAGGAAGAATTTCAGGGTATTGGAATGGGTCTTGGCCAGCGATTTTGGTCAATGTTTGGAAAAGGAATTGATGAAATTGTTGGCTGCGTTGCTGTGCTTGGTGTTGGATGTTGGTAATAATGTTTGTGGGGAGCTGTGTTGGCAATAAGGATACTGTTTTAGGTAATGCTAAAGTTTTGGAAAATAATTGACACACGCTATCACCATTATCCAGTGGGGATGACTGCCCATGCTCAGCTATTACCAGTGGGGTAATAGAGGAACGCCTTTTGAAGTATTGAATTTGCTGTTGTAGCGTCTTGACTTGATCCATGAGCTTGTTATTCCTGCTAAGTAAATTCTTGTAGCAAACAGGAAATGGATTAGTAGATGTGGATGGGTTAGAGAAAACTCCATCCTAGGTTTTGGAGAGTAAAAAATGTTTTGTTTCACAGAAATTTTGGTTTTGAAAATAAATGCTTAATGCATCGAGGGATTTTTTTAGATGTTGATCATTTGTAGCACTCCATATGTTATCTAGGAGACATTGCTGAGTGTCATCAATGTTTCGTAGATAACAAGGTAATTGGAATTTTTGCTGAGATTCTTGTGCGAAAATTGGTAATGAAATTTCTCCGAAGTGCATGTTCTTCTTCATCTGCAAAATGAATTTGTTAAATATGGATGGAAGAATGTTGTAATTGATTTAAATAAGTAGAATCCTGTGCAGAAAGAAACGAGAATGTAATTGGTTTGCCAAGTGGTGAAGCAGTTATATTAATGTTGGATGTAATAAATGGATAAAGAAGAGATATAAAGGGGATACCTAAAATAACATGATTAGTCAGGTTTTGGGTGAGGACAAAAGATGTTTCGAAGTAAGTTTGGTCTTGATGAATTAAAACTTTAGGCAATTTATATCTAATTTTTAATTTACTTCCTGTTGCTGAACATAACTGATCATTGGTTTTGTGATAATATTTGGCGGGAATAATGTTTTCTTGAATACAATTTAGATCAGCGCCAGTGTCTATTAAAGCTACAAGCTGTATTTTAAAGTCATCTATAATTAATTCGATTTTTGTATGCCATTTCGAAATATGAAGTTGGTTAATTATTGAAACTGTGGTTTGTTCCTGTAATGTTTCAGGAGTATTTTGTTTTGGAGGGTCTTCATTAAATGAGTTTGCTAATTGCAAAAGTTGTAATTTGTTATTTATTTCGATTATTTGGAGTTGAAAATTTTGGTTTTCATGTTGGAGTATAGTGATTTTTTCTTGTAATATGTCAATATTTTCTTTGATATTGTATTCTTTATTTGTTTTTGTTTGTCGGAATCGTTCTAAGGTTTCATTTAGATTAACAATCGGTTTAGTGATTTTTGGTTCATTATTTTTGTTACTAAGCACATTTTTTAATTTTTTGATATATTGGTTTAATAGACTTCTATCTTCTAGTTGGAGATCTACTGGGGTAGGTTTTGTATACCAATTTTTGGTTGTAATAATTTGCGTATTTGGATGGTATAGTTTATTAATTTTGGTATCTGTAAATTGTTGTTCAATGGTTGTAATATCCTCATCTGTTGTAGAATCAGTATCGTGTAATTGGGTTAATGTACTGACACTTTCATTTTTGAGTGTCAAATTCTTTTGATTTAATTCAATTTTGTTTAATAATTCCTCTATTTTAGCAATGTTTTCAGTACGGGTGAGTAATGGTTTGATTTTTTGTTCAGGGAAACTTATGAGTGGTTTTTCATGTTGGCTTGAAGAAGGGGGTGAGGATGTGATGGATTCATCTAGTCTAGTTTCTATTTTATCTAATTGTTTTCCTATAATTTGTAAGCTTTGATTTGTGTAATTGTTTTGTTCAATTAATTTTTTGGTTTCTGCATCTTTTTCATTAGGGATTTTAAAAGGGGCAGCAACGACTGTGCTACCTCTGTAGTCTAAGTAAACTGTTTCTAGTGGAGGGTGATTGGACGAAACAAAAGTGTTATCTGATTTTTGCCATTTTATTTTGGTTATAGTATTAATTTTGTTATAATAATTATCAATATAATCTATGAGATGTATATCAGTTTTAATATCTTGCATAAATGCATACCATTTTGTATATATATCATTCTTGACTTGTTGGGGAAATTCTTTGTAGAATTGGTCTCGTCTTGTTTTATTTTTGTCGGATCTAAATTCCTGTAATAAATATTGTATATTTATTTCATATATTTTGTTAATTGTAAGGAGATTTTTATCTATGTGACTAGGTGCGTCATCTTCAAAGTCTGTTTGTGTAGGAGATTGGGGGGATTCCTGGGATGGTGGTTGGGTATAGTAAGGTTTGGTAATTTGAGAGGAGGATTCAACACCTTTGAATTTTGGTTTTTTATCTAAAAGATTTGTATCAAATCTGGGGATGCTAGTGGAGCTACTACATCTGCTAAGTTCCTTTATTTTGAAAGGGGTATTGATTCTTTGTTGATCAAAACTGATACGAACCGTCCCATCAAGATATTGCTGTATATAATCGATATCTAATGCGTCATTTTGTATATTTGTGGGGTAGTTTTCATTTTCTGCTATCCAGGTATTAGGGAGTTGGATGTCATTCCATTGGATGGTTTTTGGTACTTGAATATTGGCATTGGTAGTACTACTTTGTATGAGGATTGTTTTGTCTTTTGGACTTTTTACTAGAGCATGGATATTGAGATTCGTTTTGGTACATTTGTAATAGACTCTGTATATTAAAGCAATTGAATGACTTCCTTCAAGCATTTGGGTGATAGCTCCGGATGTTTGGAGATTTAGGGTTAAAGCTTTTAATATGTGTTTATCATTTAGACTTAAGTGTAAGTCAGGGTAACAGTCAAAATGAATTGGACCATTATGTAAACTTGATTCCATTAATCCTAATAGACTGTCACTAAATGTTGTAAATCTGCTATCTCGTAATGCTAATAATATTGAAGAATTTAAACCTCTTCGTGTTAGTGGTTTGATTGCAACTTGTATTAATCCTATGTGTAGAAATTTATAACCTTTGGAAATGTGTTGATTAATAGATTCTTTGCTTAAGAGAGCACATTTCTCTTGTTGTTTTGTAATTGCATAAATTTGTTCTGAAGTTTTTGCTACTTGACTAGTTTTGAATTTGTCATCAAACCAGCTAGTCTGGTAAATTTGGTGTGTAGAAATTTTTGGGATATTCCAATTATGTAATTCTGTACTTAAATTTTCATAGATTTGTTCTTCTTCGTTTACTGTATCTGGTATGGAAGACATTGTTGATATGTTAGAAGTAGAGGAATTACATTTAAATAATCTATTCATTATTGGGTTGGTTGTGGTGTAATAGGAGTAGTTATGCAAGGTAAGTTATACCAAAAGAGTAAGAGTGTAGCGTATTTTATGCTGTAAATAATCTGTATATTATCTCAACTACTTGAATTGTTTAGTTTAATAATTTGACTGTTTATCTCCTGCAAGGCACATACGCCACCAGGTACATACCCCATCCACACCCAAAAACGGCTACCCTACCTCGGGATTTACACACCTTAAAATGGGAACCTAGGAACCTGGGTGACCTGATGTAGCGTGGCAGTTCGCAGATCTACGGTCAAACTATTAATTAAACAACTACAAGCACTTGATAATAATGCACGGATTATTTGGAGTATAACTGTACCCTACATCCTACAGCAAACCTGGTCTAACCACCCGGCATAACCACCTCCTACTCACTACTCACTACTTGGCTCTGATACCATAGGACCCCTGACGACACCGATTTTTGGGATAATCTTTCGGATGATTCCATGGCAAACATCAACAATGCAATGGACCCCTAACTCCATTATCACCAGAATTCCAAAAGCAAAATCAACAGCAAGAACCAATTTCAATTATGGAATCAACATCAGCAAGTGGACCAAAATTTTCCACAAAGAAGGTCTCCATGTCAACAGAATAAAGCAAGATCAATTATGGGAACCTCCACCTTTCCACCAACATCATCATCCACCAAAAGACATTGTGGCATACTTTTCCACCGAAAGTAGAAAAAGTATCTACCACAGCATCAACAACAGCAAGACCAGTTATCACTCAGCAACATCAGGTCTCTCTTTTCCACCGAAAGAGAGTCTCCAAGTCAAAAGAAGACATCAAGTATTTCTCTTTTCCACCGAAAGAGAACACCAAAAGTCAAAAGTAGCATTATTAGTTTTACTTTTTCAAAATCAGAATGATTGTAAACAGGGTTCCTTATTCTATAAAAGGACTATCAAGATCAGTAGTCAGGCATCGGTTTTTTTTACCACTCTTCTTCTTCTACTACTTCTCTCTCAACTCTGCTCTCCCTCTCATATCTCGACCCATCTCTCTCAACTCTTTCTCCCCCGCATATGTACCAGTAGCTTCAAGTAAGCCTTTCAATTCAATACAATGATTTGAATTTACATTTTCAATACTGCTTTCAATTATTGTCTTTATTATGGCCGGTTCTACCGCCCTTATTATTATGCATGATTTATGGCTGGTCTAGACCGCCTACTTTGATTACTCTGTTTTAATTATACTTTAATATGTCTCTTAAGACTCTCCCTTCCGCCCCCCCTATGGGTATAACTTACCTTGCATAACTACTCCTATTACTTCTACCACAACTTCGAATGTTCAATAACAAAATGATAAACGAAAATAATGAACCTTTAGATTCCACATATTTCTTTATCCATGGTGAAAGATTATCCAAAGAATTTAATTCCTTAGGAAATATAGAGCGACGAAAAAATTATCGACAATTATTTACTAAAAAGGAGCAATATCATATTTTCTCCCAATGGCAAAATTTGCTAAATCAAAATAAAAAAGATAGGCGGTCTATAGATCTTGAGAGTCCTTTTATAGAATAAGGAACTCTGTTTACAATCATTAAATTCCGTAATTGGCGGAGGGATAATTGGTTTTGATGCTGTTGATGCTTTCTTCTTTCGGTGGAAAAGTAGTGCCATAATTGCCCTTTTGACTTTGAGAGACTTCTTTCGATGAAAAAGCTGAAATGATAATTGTTTTCTTGAATAATTGTTTTCCTGAATATTGCTCCACTTGCTGATATGTTGGTCTTGCTGGAAAGCTGATCCCATAATTATTTTGTGGAAAGTTTGAGGGACATTATGGTAATGAGTGGGAAAGTTGGCCTTGAAAATCCCTTTTTTGGTGAAAAGGACGATTCTTCATTTGTCTTGGTCTTCAATTGCACTTGCTGATGATGATGTTGGTGGAAGTTTCCATAATTGCTTGAAATTGCATTTGATGATTGATTCTTCTTTTGCTTTTTTGACTTAGATTACTCACTAGGCGAGGTACACCTCTTTCTATTTCAGCATTTTTGTTGACATAGAAAGCTGGGCAAGACCAAGGTGATTTACTTTTTTGGATAATATGGTTATTAAGTAATGTTTGAATTTCTTGTTTACAAGTTTCCATTGTTTCTGGATTCATTTGAATAGGTCTGGATTTTGTTGGTATATTGCTTTCTTTGAAATCTTTGGTATAAGGTAAAGTAACTATATGTTTTTTGCGATGCCAAAAAGCACTGGGTATATTTGAACATATTTCTGTTTCTAAATGATACTTGAATTTATCTATTTGTTGCATTAAGTCATTATTTGTAAGTGTTCTTCTATTTGTTTATATTTTATTTCGTTTTGGAGATAGTGTAATTGTTGAGTTTTCTGTTGTAACAGTGTCAATTGTTTTAATTCTCGTTTTTCAGATGGTTTTAGGAATTTGAAAGTTATTTCTTTTCCTAAGTGTGTTGTAGTTATACCAATATTATTTGTTGTGAAAGGGTATATCATACCAATAAAAGGTAAACCTAGAATTACATTATCTGTCATGTTTTTAACTAAAATAAAAGATGTTTGAAAACATACATTATTTTGGCAAATATGTACTTTGGGTAATTTGTATTGAATATCCATTTGGGTACCATTGGCAGATACTAATTGTTCAATTGTTTTATGATAATATTTTGTGGGTATTAATCCTTCTTGAATACAATTCATATCTGCTCCAGTATCTACTAGCGCAACTGTTTCTATTTCCATATCATGAATTTTGAGGTTGATATAAGTATTCCATCGTTGAATTGAAATTATATCTGGTTCTGCTGGAAGATTGTGGATATTATTTTTATAGCTTTTTATTTCATTGATTCTAGAGTGACGTCGTACTTGGTTGTACTTGGAGTTTTGGATATTCTCATCATATTGTTTTATTTTCTTAATTTGTTTTTTGACTTCTTTTATCTCATGTTGAAGTTCTTGTGAAGTAGTGTCACGTGTTTTGATTACCTGTGTAATTACATTTAAAGTTTCTATTACTTGTTCTGGTTGTGTGATAATTTGACTGCTTGCCAGACTTGGGTTATTTTGATTTATGTCCTCATAATCCTGATTTAAGATTCTAGGTTCTATTTTGTGAAGATTTGGTAATATTTCTTTCAATTTTTACTAAGCACATTTATATATATAGGATAAACTTCCAATAAGGGTCCCTTATGGGAAAATTCCATGCGGACCTAGGCTTTTTTTGTGTTTCCGGACCAAATTTCGACGATCCGAACCGTTCAATGTTTTTAAAATGCATTTTTAAGGGCCCCCGCGAAGATTCGTCCAAAAAAAATACCCGGAAGGGCTTCATCCGTTCGGTTTTTGCTAAAAACGCGGGGCCCTTAAAAATGCATTTTAAAAACATTGAAGGTTCGGATCGTCGAAATTTGGCTCGGAAAGGTGAGGTCCGCATGGTAACTTCAATAAGGGTCCCTTATTGGAAGGGCTTCCTATATATATATATATATATACGGAAAACTTCTTATCCACACCTCCCGGAAATAAGAAAAAAATGGTTTTTTTTTGTGTTGCAAATTATTTTTGGAAAATCCGATCCGTCCAATGTGTTCAGAAGGTGTTTTCAAGGGTCCAAGCGGGAAATCTTCAAAAAAAAATATTGGGAATGGCTTGATCCAAGCAGTTTTCGCAAAAAATGTAAATATATATTTTTTGCGAAAATTGCTTGGATCAAGCCCTTCCTGGTATTTTTTTTTGAAGATTTCCCGCGTAGACCCTTGAAAACACATTCTGAACACATTGGATGGATCGGATCGTCAAAAAAATGTTTGGATCATGAGGTCCAGAAATGAAAAGTCCGGAGAAGAAGTTTACCCCTATATATATATATATATATATATAGGCGGTCTAGACCAGCCATAAATCATGCATAATAATAAGGGCGGTAGAACCGGCCATAATAAAGACAATAATTGAAAGCAGTATTGAAAATGTAAATTCAAATCATTGTATTGAATTGAAAGGCTTACTTGAAGCTACTGGTACATATGGGGGGGAAGGAAGAGTTGAGAGAGATGGGTCGAGATATGAGAGGGAGAGCAGAGTTGAGAGAGTAGTAGAAGAAGAAGAGTGGTAATAAAAACTGATGCCTAACTACTGATCTTGAGAGTCCTTTTCTAGAATAAGGAACCCTGTTTACAATCATTCTGATTTTGAAAAAGTAAAACTAATAATGCTACTTTTGTCTTTTGGTGTTCTCTTTCGGTGGAAAAGAGAAATACTTGATGTCTTCTTTTGACTTGGAGACTCTCTTTTGGTGGAAAAGAGAGACCTGATGTTGCTGAGTGATAACTGGTCTTGCTGTTGTTGATGCTGTGGTAGATACTTTTTCTACTTTCGGTGGGAAAGTACGCCACAATGTCTTTTGGTGGATGATGATGTTGGTGGAAAGGTGGAGGTTCCCATAATTGATTTTGCTTTATTCTGTTGATATGGAGACCTTCTTTGTGGAAAATTTTTGTCCACTTGCTGATGTTGATTCCATAATTGAAATTTGCTGTTGATTTTGCTTTTGGAATTCTGGTGATAATGGAGTTAGAGGTCCATTGCATTGTTGATGTTAGCCATGGAATCATCCGAAAGATTATCCCAAAAATCGGTGTCTTCAGGATTATGATAATGACTTTCGGATTCTTGCTGGATATAATCTTCAAATATTTGTACTGCTGTAGTGTTGCAGGTATGGAAACGAAAAGGGACTTCCCCATAATAATTGATGGTCCGAATCTTTTGGATTGGATCTTCACTAAATAATTTAAATTGATAAGGCTGGAGAGTATAAACATCATTATCTCCAATGTGACTAGCAATTTGATATGCAATATAATCTTGAATTTGACTGGATATTGGGTTGGAACAATTCCAGGTTGGAGTCTCACAACCCATTAAATGAAATTGGCTTGGAGTATAATGGGGGTTGTAATTTGGACTAGAGGTTACATGGATAATATGTTGGGCTGGGATAATAGTACCAAAAGATGTCCATTCTGGCATTTTGCTTTGGATAATAGCTTGACAAATGGTTGTGAAAGGTATAGAAAAACAGTTTTGAATGCAGATGGCTAATCTGCGAGGTAAGATGTTGGTTTGTTCTGGCTGTGTAAAAATTATTTGTTTAAGGAATCCGTAATCGAGGAGGGTCATGGGTGTAATTTTGACTTGTTGGTTTTCATATGGGATAGTAATATCTTGAAAAGTGGTCATATTAATACATGCTTTGGGAATGCTATAAATGAGGTTGCATTCACAGTTAGATCTTTCTAATGGGATTTGTTGGCAATGGAGTTTGGTTTTTGGACATTGTTTTAAGTTTGGATATTGGTAATAAAGGGTATCCCAAATAAAAGATAGGCCAGGAAGAATTTCAGGGTATTGGAATGGGGCTTGGCCAGCGATTTTGGTCAATGTTTGGAAGAGGAATTGATGAAATTGTTGGCTGCGTTGTTGTGCTTGGTGTTGGTAATAATGTCTGTGGGGAGCTGTGTTGGCAATAAGGATACTGTTTTAGGTAATGCTAAAGTTTTGGAAAATAATTGACACACGCTATCACCATCATCCAGTGGGGATGACTGCCCATGCTCAGCTATTACCAGTGGGGTAATAGAGGAACGCCTTTTGAAGTATTGAATTTGCTGTTGTAGCGTCTTGACTTGATCCATGAGCTTGTTATTCCTGCTAAGTAAATTCTTGTAGCAAACAGGAAATAGATTAGTAGATGTGGATGGGTTAGAGAAAACTCCATCCTGGGTTTTGGAGAGTAAAAAATGTTTTGTTTCACAGAAATTTTGGTTTTGAAAATAAATGCTTAATGCATCGAGGGATTTTTTTAGATGTTGATCATTTGTAGCACTCCATATGTTATCTAGGAGACATTGCTGAGTGTCATCAATGTTTCGTAGATAACAAGGTAATTGGAATTTTTGCTGAGATTCTTGTGCGAAAATTGGTAATGAAATTTCTCCGAAGTGCATGTTCTTCTTCATCTGCAAAATGAATTTGTTAAATATGGATGAAAGAATGTTGTAATTGATTTAAATAAGTAGAATCCTGTGCAGAAAGAAACGAGAATGTAATTGGTTTGTCAAGTGGTGAAGCAGTTATATTAATGTTGGATGTAATAAATGGATAAAGAAGAGATATAAAGGGGATACCTAAAATAACATGATTAGTCAGGTTTTGGGTGAGGACAAAAGATGTTTCGAAGTAAGTTTGGTCTTGATGAATTAAAACTTTAGGCAATTTATATCTAATTTTTAATTTACTTCCTGTTGCTGAACATAACTGATCATTGGTTTTGTGATAATATTTGGCGGGAATAATGTTTTCTTGAATACAATTTAGATCAGCGCCAGTGTCTATTAAAGCTACAAGCTGTATTTTAAAGTCATCTATAATTAATTCGATTTTTGTATGCCATTTCGAAATATGAAGTTGGTTAATTATTGAAACTGTGGTTTGTTCCTGTAATGTTTCAGGAGTATTTTGTTTTGGAGGGTCTTCATTAAATGATTTTGCTAATTGCAAAAGTTGTAATTTGTTATTTATTTCGATTATTTGGAGTTGAAAATTTTGATTTTCATGTTGGAGTATAGTGATTTTGTCTTGTAATATGTCAATATTTTCTTTGATATTGTATTCTTTATTTGTTTTTGTTTGACGGAATCGTTCTAAAGTTTCATTTAGATTAACAATTGGTTTAGTGATTTTTGGTTCATTATTTTTGTTACTAAGCATATTTTTTAATTTTTTGATATATTGTTGTTTTAATTGATTGTCGTCAATTTTGCTGATTAGGTCAATTAATAATTCTTCTTCAGGGAGATCTTTGGAAATAACATTGAGTTGCTGACAGCATGTATTGTTACATCCGAATTTTATTTGGTCATCTTCATTACTGGAATCAAGGGAATGGTACTCGGAAGAAGAGTTTATGTAATCAGAATTACTATCATTATGTAGATTTGAGATTTTGAATATTTCTAATATAGCTAGTTTATCTGTTTCTGAGATTTCTAATTGATTGATTTTGTCTTTTACCTTGCAAGTGTTCTTATAATGGCCTTTTTTGCCACAGTTAAAGCATGTAATATCGTTCTTAGTATTTTGTTTTTTAGGTTCCTTTGTTTTTTGTTTGTCTTTGTATTTGTTATGTTTTGGTTTATCATAATACTTGTCTTTTGGGATATATTTGTTGTTTGGGATATATTTATCTTTTTGTTTTGTGGAGGAGGTTGTTTTGGTGGTTCTTCTAGAAGGGGCTATGGGAGGCATACCATATTGTTCACAGAAGTTTCCTAATTCATATTTAGCTTTGATTTTGTCTTTTTGTGCTTGTCTATTAATTTTCATGTCGATGCACATACGTAATCCTTCTTTTTGAATTGTACTTATAATATCACCATAAGTTAATTTATCATAATCTATAGCTCCTGTTGGTTGGCTAAGAACATCTCTAATTTTGTGTGCAAATAAACTTGGGAGGCCATTGATAAATTTTTCTTTCCAAAATGATTTTGTGCAATCGTCTCTTAATATTACTCTAGATGTAAAGACATCTTTGTACCACCTAAAATCACTTAGTGTTGGACAATGGAGGTTACTAAGTTGGTCATGGATTCTTGAAGTAATATGACTAGGTGTTCCTATAAAATGTTTTACAATTGTAAATATTAAAGTATTGATGCCATCATGTCTAGTCATATTAATTTCTTCATCAAATATTGGGAATCCATTTTCATCTACTTGGATTGAATTTCTAATTTCAGTTCTTGAGTCATAGTCAGGTATTTATCCCACCAAGATTTTAACATCCCTGTGAATCCTGTGGTTAACAAATCTACAACTTGTGGTTGGGTATGGTCAAAAGTGCTAAGATAAGTATTGGCTACCATAGACATATGATTTAATTTTTCTAGTATTTGTTGTTCACTAAGTCCATCTATGTTCCATTCATATAATTTGTTAGCTGAAACCGAAAATTGGTTTAATAAACTTCTATCTTCTAGTTGGAGATCTACTGGGGTAGGTTTTGTATACCAATTTTTGGTTGTAATAATTTGCGTATTTGGATGGTATAGTTTATTAATTTTGGTATCTGTAAATTGTTGTTCAATGGTTGTAATATCCTCATCTGTTGTAGAATCAGTATCGTGTAATTGGGTTAATGTACTGACACTTTCATTTTTGAGTGTCAAATTCTTTTGATTTAATTCAATTTTGTTTAATAATTCCTCTATTTTAGCAATGTTTTCAGTACGGGTGAGTAATGGTTTGATTTTTTGTTCAGGGAAACTTATGAGTGGTTTTTCATGTTGGCTTGAAGAAGGGGGTGAGGATGTGATGGATTCATCTAGTCTAGTTTCTATTTTATCTAATTGTTTTCCTATAATTTGTAAGCTTTGATTTGTGTAATTGTTTTGTTCAATTAATTTTTTGGTTTCTGCATCTTTTTCATTAGGGATTTTAAAAGGGGCAGCAACGACTGTGCTACCTCTGTAGTCTAAGTAAACTGTTTCTAATGGAGGGTGATTGGACGAAACAAAAGTGTTATCTGATTTTTGCCATTTTATTTTGGTTATAGTATTAATTTTGTTATAATAATTATCAATATAATCTATGAGATGTATATCAGTTTTAATATCTTGCATAAATGCATACCATTTTGTATATATATCATTCTTGACTTGTTGGGGAAATTCTTTGTAGAATTGGTCTCGTCTTGTTTTATTTTTGTCGGATCTAAATTCCTGTAATAAATATTGTATATTTATTTCATATATTTTGTTAATTGTAAGGAGATTTTTATCTATGTGACTAGGTGCGTCATCTTCAAAGTCTGTTTGTGTAGGAGATTGGGGGGATTCCTGGGATGGTGGTTGGGTATAGTAAGGTTTGGTAATTTGAGAGGTGGATTCAACACCTTTGAATTTTGGTTTTTTATCTAAAAGATTTGTATCAAATCTGGGGATGCTAGTGGAGCTACTACATCTGCTAAGTTCCTTTATTTTGAAAGGGGTATTGATTCTTTGTTGATCAAAACTGATACGAACCGTTCCATCAAGATATTGCTGTATATAATCGATATCTAATGCGTCATTTTGTATATTTGTGGGGTAGTTTTCATTTTCTGCTATCCAGGTATTAGGGAGTTGGATGTCATTCCATTGGATGGTTTTTGGTACTTGAATATTGGCATTGGTAGTACTACTTTGTATGAGGATTGTTTTGTCTTTTGGACTTTTTACTAGAGCATGGATATTGAGATTCGTTTTGGTACATTTGTAATAGACTCTGTATATTAAAGCAATTGAATGACTTCCTTCAAGCATTTGGGTGATAGCTCCGGATGTTTGGAGATTTAGGGTTAAAGCTTTTAATATGTGTTTATCATTTAGACTTAAGTGTAAGTCAGGGTAACAGTCAAAATGAATTGGACCATTATGTAAACTTGATTCCATTAATCCTAATAGACTGTCACTAAATGTTGTAAATCTGCTATCTCGTAATGCTAATAATATTGAAGAATTTAAACCTCTTCGTGTTAGTGGTTTGATTGCAACTTGTACTAATCCTATGTGTAGAAATTTATAACCTTTGGAAATGTGTTGATTAATAGATTCTTTGCTTAAGAGAGCACATTTCTCTTGTTGTTTTGTAATTGCATAAATTTGTTCTGAAGTTTTTGCTACTTGACTAGTTTTGAATTTGTCATCAAACCGTCTGGTAAATTTGGTTTGTAGAAATTTTTGGGATATTCCAATTATGTAATTCTGTACTTAAATTTTCATAGATCTGTTCTTCTTCGTTTACTATATCTGGTATGGAAGACATTGTTGATATGTTAGAAGCAGAGGAATTACATTTAAATAATCTATTCATTATTGGGTTGGTTGTGGTGTAATAGGACTAGTTATGCTAGGTAAGTTATACCAAAAGAGTAAGAGTGTAGAGTAATTTATACTGTAAATAATCTGTATATTATCTCAACTACTAGAATTGTTTAGTTTAATAATTTGACTGTTTATCTCCTACAAGGCACATACGCCACCAGGTACATACCCCATCCACACCCAAAAACGGCTACCCTACCTCGGGATTTACACACCTTAATATGGGAACCTAGGAACCTGGGTGACCTGATGTAGCGTGGCAGTTCGCAGATCTACGGTCAAACTATTAATTAAACAACTACAAGCACTTGATAATAATGCACGGATTATTTGGAGTATAACAGTACCCTACATCCTACAGTAAACCTGGTTTAACCACCCGGCATAACCACCTCCTACTCACTACTCACTACTTGGCTCTGATACCATAGGGGGGGCGGAAGGACGATAATTGTATTGAAAGCAGTATTGAAAATGTAAATTCAAATCATTGTATTGAATTGAAAGGCTTACTTGAAGCTACTGGTACATATGGGGGGGAAGGAAGAGTTGAGAGAGATGGGTCGAGATATGAGAGGGAGAGCAGAGTTGAGAGAGTAGTAGAAGAAGAAGAGTGGTAATAAAAACTGATGCCTAACTATTGATCTTGAGAGTCCTTTTATAGAATAAGGAACTCTGTTTACAATCATTCATATTTTGAAAAGCAGAAACTAATTATACTACTTTTGACTTGGGTGTCATCTTTCGGTGGAAAAGAGAAATAATAATTGTTTTGCTGAATTTGCTCCACTTGCTGAAATGGTCTATGCTGGAAAGCTTGATCCCATTATTTCGTTGTGGAAAATTTGAGGGAAAGTTGGAAGGTGGATCCCACCATTGATAATTGTTTTGCTGAATATTGCTTCCACTTGCTGATTGCTTTCTTGGATGACTTACGATCAATTCATTTTGGATGATGAAGTTGGTAGGGAAAATGCATGGGAAAAAGGGAGTGGTCCCCATAATTGGCTTTTGATTCATTTGTCTTCCACTTGCTGATGATAATATTGGTGGTGGTTCTCATAATTGCTAGGAATTTGGTTAAGGCTGGGATAGTAATAATAATTTTTTGCGTAGTCGTTTGACTACCAATTTGAACCAGTAATAATCAGTTTTTTCATTGTCATTGAAGAAAATGATTGTTTTATTGAGGGCTGGATGACTGAAGGCTGTTTTGTCATAAAAAGCAAGAAGATGATTCATGCTTTTTATCCAGAATTTGATATTTATTTTGGTATTGGGTTCTAAAAGGAAACGTGTCCAAATATGGTGTAATTGGTCACGGATACGTCTCCTTCTATTGAGCTCGTCCGAAGTAATTAATGGATTAATTAAAAGGGAAAGTTCAATTTGATCATGATTCATTTTGCACACACTTGATTTTGTACTCACGCTTTCACCATCATCCAGTGGGGATGATTGATTCTCAGCTATTATCAGTGAGTGATAATAGAGGTAATGTTCTTGAAAAATAGTAATACCTAACCCTGACCCTGCATCAGAAAAAGAAAATTAGTACTCATAATTCATTGGGGTCTTGAGAGTCTTGAAATAGAGAATCGAATGGATTTTGTTCTGGCGTTGAGGAAGTAGATGCTTCTGTGTCTTGACTCTGACTAAGCATGTCTGTAGCAATTTGGAGTAATGCTTTGCTTGCTTCTTGATTTGGATTTTGAGCAGCTTGCTGTATGAGTTGTTGAGCGAATTTGATTATTGTTTGATTGGGTGATTTTGGAGGTGGGGAGCTTGTAGTAGGACTATCAAGCTTGATGTTGGAAATCATATATGGTGATGGAGGTCTGTCGAGGATCTGGACTGGTTTTGGGACTTTTGTTTTGAAGTCGTTTTGGACTTGATCAATAACTTGCTGGATATTGAACTTATTCCACCATTTGACCAAGAATTGGCGGCAGACAAGATTATCGGAGATAACATATTTCCATCTGAAAATCCAAGCAACTTTATATTTTGCAATGAAGAGGAGGAGTTTAGGAAATTGATTTTGATGAGAGTTTAATTTTTGTTTGGAGTAGAAGTAATCAACTTGGTCACGAAGACTTGGTGGGATGATATCATTACTGGCACCCATTTGAGACCACCAGCGGAGAAACCAAGTAGGAAATGGAGAATTAAAATTTTGATCAAACTGGAAGAACCAAGAATGAGAGAATTTTGAATTTTCATGAAGTAATGCATAAGACCAAGCATTGATGTAATCATAATAATTAAAATATAAGTTATTATTTGGTAGTGGCTGGAGGTTGGAGGGATGACCCCAATCGGAAATACTGATTATTTTGTGGATGTAAAATGATTGGTAATTGATGACTTCATTATCTTTTGGGTCATAAACTTGTTTGAAGACAACAGAATGAGTATGCTCAAGAATGTTTTTATAATAAGAGATGGATTTGTCTGGATTATGAGGAATAAAATGCCAGTTTTCCGGGAAATAATGTAGAGCAAGATCATTTGGATTTCTGATATGTTGAAAAGATGGTTCTATATAAAATAGGTTTTGTAATTGGGTTTTGGCAATGTAAATAGTTTTTGCTGGCATAATTGGCTGGGAAGAGGTTGCTATAATTTGGTTAACTGGGGTGTAATTTTGGGTAATTGGTGGGTAAGCTAATGAAGAACTAGACTCGTATTGTCTTTTTGGTGTTGGGTTAAGGACTTGGTATCTATTGACTAGTTCAATAGGGGGAACAGCCATAGTGCTAGTTGTGAGAGCTAATTGTTTTTGTGGTGTTGTTGCTATCTTGCTATCTTTTTTGTTCTTTTCTGCCATATCTGCAAAATTAATTTAATAAGAATTCTCGTGTTAGAAAATCAGGAACTGAATTTTGCTCACCTTTAATATATTCTATATCAAAGTGAAAAATACTTAATATTGATTGCCAGCGGGCAAAAATTTGTTTGCTAGCCACATTTTTTACATCTTGTTCTAAAACATGCTTAGCACTTTTGCAGTCAATTCGAATTAAAATTTTTTGGTTTAAAATATCATCTTGAAATTTAGAGATACATAATACGAGTGCCAAAATTTCTTTTTTAATAGTACTATAATTATTTTGCGTTTTGTTCCATATGCCTGAATAATATCTAACTATTTGTTCAGGAGAAGTTGAATTGATTTTTTGTAAAAGAATGCCTCCATATCCTATGTCAGAAGCATCTGTTTGTATTATTTTAAACGAGTTTGTTGTTGGAATCCCTAGACACGGTAATATTTTGACATATGTTTTGATCTGCTGAACAATATTAGTATGGGTTGGTGTCCAGGCTGGAGGATTGTGATTTAGTCTTTCAAATAGTGGTTGACAAATTGGTCTGAGGTTTTTGTAAAATTCTGACACATAATTTAGTGATCCTAAAAATCTTTGTAATTGGTTTTTATCAGTAATTTCATCTGGAAATTTGTCAGCAAATTTGATGGCCCTATCAATTGGTGTTATAGTGGATTGATATATATTATATCCTAAAAATCGAATTTTTGTTTGAAATAGTTTAATTTTGGGGGCCGAAGCCATTGTGTTTGATGGTTGGTAGAAAGGATTTTAAATGTTTCCAATGTTCGTCTATTGTATTAGAAAAGACTAGTACATCATCAATATATGTGATAATAAAATGACTAAATGGATTGAATATATCATTCATTATATTTTGAAATTCACTAGGAGCATTTTTTAATCCAAACGGCATTACATTCCATTCATAATGTCCGAAAGGGGTTGTAAAAGCAGTTTTGTATCTGTCTTTTGGATGAATTTGTATTTGCCAGAATCCACTTTTAAGATCGAATTTTGAGAATATTGTAGCATTATGTAATCTATTAATGAGGTCTTTTTTGTTTGGAATTGGGTATCTAATCCATTCTAAGGCAGTATTTAGTGGTTTGTAATTGATAACTAGACGAGGTACTCCTCTTTCTATTTCAGCATTTTTATTGACATAGAAAGCTGGGCAAGACCAAGGTGATTTACTTTTTTGGATGATATGGTTATCAAGTAATGTTTGAATTTCTTGTTTACAAGTTTCCATTGTTTCAGGATTCATTTGAATGGGTCTGGATTTTGTTGGTATATTGCTTTCTTTGAAATCTTTGGTATAAGGTAAAGTAACTATATGTTTTTTGCGATGCCAAAAAGCACTGGGTATATTTGAACATATTTCTGTTTCTAATTGATTGTTGAATTTATCTATTTGTTGAATTAAATGAGTATTTGTAAGTTGTTCTTCTATCTGTTTATATTTTATTTCGTTTTGGAGATAGTGTAATTGTTGAGTTTTCTGTTGTATTAGTGTTAATTGTTTTAATTCTCGTTTTTCAGATGATTTTAGGAATTTGAAAGTTATTTCTTTTCCTAAGTGTGTTGTAGTTATACCAATATTATTTGTTGTGAAAGGGTATATCATACCAATAAAAGGTAAACCTAGAATTACATTATCTGTCATGTTTTTAACTAAAATAAAAGATGTTTGAAAACATACATTATTTTGGCAAATATGTACTTTGGGTAATTTGTATTGAATATCCATTTGGCTACCATTGGCAGATACTAATTGTTCAATTGTTTTATGATAATATTTTGTGGGTATTAATCCTTCTTGAATACAATTCATATCTGCTCCAGTATCTACTAGCGCAACTGTTTCTATTTCCATATCATGAATTTTGAGGTTGATATAAGTATTCCATCGTTGAATTGAAATTATATCTGGTTCTGCTGGAAGATTGTGGATATTATTTTTATAGCTTTTTATTTCATTGATTCTAGAGTGACGTCGTACTTGGTTGTACTTGGAGTTTTGGATATTCTCATCATATTGTTTTATTTTCTTAATTTGTTTTTTGACTTCTTTTATCTCATGTTGAAGTTCTTGTGAAGTAGTGTCACGTGTTTTGTTTACCTGTGTAATTACATTTAAAGTTTCTATTACTTGTTCTGGTTGTGTGATAATTTGACTGTTTGCCAGACTTGGGTTATTTTGATTTATGTTCTCATAATCCTGATTTAAGATTATAGGTTCTATTTTGTGAAGATTTGGTAATATTTCTTTCAATTTTTGAGTATAGAGTAATTTTAATTTTGGATCTTCTAGTCTATTGATTAGTTCAATTAGCATATCTTTGTCATTTAATTCTGGGATTGTTGTTTTATGTTTGTTAATATGTATATTTTCAATGTAATCTAGGAATTGAATATCTGTTTTATTTTGATTTAGCAAATTTTGCCATTGGGAGAAAATATGATATTGCTCCTTTTTAGTAAATAATTGTCGATAATTTTTTCGTCGCTCTATATTTCCTAAGGAATTAAATTCTTTGGATAATCTTTCACCATGGATAAAGAAATATGTGGAATCTAAAGGTTCATTATTTTCGTTTATCATTTTGAACATTCGAAGTTGTGGTAGGAGTAATAGGAGTAGTTATGCAAGGTAAGTTAGACCAAAAGAGTAAGAGTGTAGCGTAATTTATACTGTAAATAATCTGTATATTATCTCAACTACTAGAATTGTTTAGTTTAATAATTTGACTGGTTATCTCCTACAAGGCACATACGCCACCAGGTACATACCCCATCCACACCCAAAAACGGCTACCCTACCTCGGGATTTACACACCTTAAAATGGGAACCTAGGAACCTGGGTGACCTGATGTAGCGTGGCAGTTCGCAGATCTACGGCCAAACTATTAATTAAACAACTACAAGCACTTGATAATAATGCACGGATTATTTGGAGTATAACTGTACTCTACATCCTACAGCAAACCTGGTCTAACCACCCGGCTTAACCACCTCCTACTCACTACTCACTACTTGGCTCTTTATAGTATATATATATATATATATATATATATATATATATATATATATATATATATATATATATATATATATATATATATATATATACTATAAAGACTATACGAAATGTGAAGATAGAGTCATTGGGGTAAAAACCCAAGGGTTCATAACCCAGAATGAAAGAGGCTCAAAACTCAAGAGAGAGATGGATTTCTGAGGGTGGTTGCCTCTCTCTCTGTTCACAAATCAAGCCGATGATTTCATTTCCTTAAATCAACAACCCTTTGGATGTGAGTGTCTGATGACGGATCTTCAGCTGTATTTCTGATTGCTGGTTGTAATTGGAAAACCCTCAATATACATCCGTATATACTGTAAATTTATGGAGAGAGAGAGAGAGAGAGAGGAGACGAGAGGAAGAGAGATGAAAGACGAGTCGACGGGGCGGAGAATCAGGCACCTGGAATGTCAGGGTATGGGGCTGGAATGTTGGGTAGGAGAGCTACGCCCGTGGAAAATGTTTTCTGGCCTCAAAATCTGGAAATCAATTTCCGGTTGAAATGGC